>CM026396.1:23271887-23421702 GCA_014843695.1 Archivesica marissinica | reverse complement strand
AGCCCACTATAAGCCAAGCCCACTATAAGCCCACTATAAGCCCACTATAAGCCCACTATAAGCCAAGCCCACTATAAGCCCACTATAAGCCAAGCCCACTATAAGCCCAAGCATCATTTTCTGTTATGGTCGATGCGGATAAATTGCTGTTTTTATTTCAAAACGAGATACATAGTCATATTTATTAATTGACCCTCCTGTTATAACTTAATTTTAAAGAAATTCACATACATAGAGTATTTAACCTGATGTTCCGCTGATATTTGGGAACAACATTAAAATCATCCAGTGGTCATCTGTCTGTGGCACCACTCAATCATCCAGTGGTCATCTGCATGTGGCATCACTCAATCACCTTGGTCATCTGTCTGTGGCACCACTCAATCATCCAGTGGTCATCTGTCTGTGGCACCACTCAATCATCCAGTGGTCATCTGTCTGTGGTGTGGCACCACTCAATCATCCAGTGGTCATCTGTCTGTGGCATCACTCAATCATCCAGTGGTCATCTGTATGTGGCACCACTCAATCATCCAGTGGTCATCTGTCTGTGGCATCACTCAATCATCCAGTGGTCATCTGTCTGTGGCACCACTCAATCATCCTGTGGTCATCTGTCTGTGGCACCACTCAATCATCCAGTGGTCATCTGTCTGTGGCACCACTCAATCATCCTGTGGTCATCTGTCTGTGGCACCACTCAATCATCCAGTGGTCATCTGTCTGTGGCATCACTCAATCATCCAGTGGTCATCTGTCTGTGGCACCACTCAATCATCCTGTGGTCATCTGTCTGTGGCACCACTCATTCTCAAACAATGCTACAAACTTCTGTACTTGGATGAATTCACGTGGTGGTGTATTTATGAAATATCTTATACTTGAGGTCATGAATTTGTTTAACATCCTAATGAATCATAATTTTATGTGACATCATGAATTTGTGAAAGCTTGTAGTGAGTCATATGTGAGGTCATGAATTTATTGAAATCTCCTAACGAGTGATGCATGGCATCATGAGTTTGTGAAATCTTCTTGTGAGTCATACATGAGGTCTAAAATTTGTGAAACCTCCCAGCGAGTCATACTTGAGGAATAGGGCAGACACATAAATACCCATTTATGATAACATCTGTCTGTCTTGCAATCTTTGCCAACTCCCTTCCATCTTGTACAACATTCATGAAACTATACAGTGAGTATCCCTACGGAACCTAGTTGTGTATCTTGTCCTCATGTTCCACATGCTGGATTTCTCATGGATTTCTTACAGTCCTTGAACATTTTAATGAACAAAGTTTGTCTGCACTAAGATCGGTGAACCCCAGCAAGTGATCGGTACCAAGCCAAGTTATACAAGTTGTCATGTTCGCCATTGTTTTTTATTTCATGTTTTAGAGTTAGACATAGAGATAGAGATAACTTGTTTGTTTTCCTGTAATTATATTGTTGTTATGGTAACACGTTTGGGCAACTTCCTATGCTAGTCTTACATTAGAGTTTTGTGAATTTATTGATAGTTTTATTTATTGAACAACATTACTTTATTAAACAATTTAAAACCTAAAAACAATTTTAGATTTCAAAAATATAAAACATATACAACATAAATTAAATGTGGTCTTTCCACACCCTACCCCCCCCCCACCCACATTTGATAAAATTGGATGATTATGACTGTATGTATTACATTGTGTAAATTAGTTTAGTTTATACAAATTTATTTTAGCTCGATTGCGTATAGTGCATTAGATGTACGCCTCTTGTAGACGTTTTACGCATTAAACTATTGTTGTTGTTGTTGTATATATATTGCAATTACTTTTAAAATGCTTTAAGAAGACTAGAAAATAGATTAGAACTATAGTGCAGCATAATTTATGTGGAAGGAGCGTTGCTGTAGAATAGATTAAATAATCGGGGTGCAGAATTTAATGATATGTATCGACAATTTAAGTTTAATTACCGTAATCGTCTATGTATAAGACGCACTTTTTTCCTCAAAAATAGTATCCAAAAGTCTGGTGCGTCTTATACTCCAGCTTAGAACTAGATTCCATTTTTTCAAAGACTCAAAAAGGACAAATGGCGTAATACAACAAAGGGAAATAAATGTTTCATACTATTTTTCTATTTAAGTCCCGTAACGTGCCGTATTTGTTCCGGATTTTGTTCGAGTCTATAGTATAGAGCTCCATCTTCGCTTTAGTTGTTGATTTGATCTTTGCTTTAGTTGCTGTTGATTTGATCTTTGCTTTAGTTGTTGTTGATTTGATGTTTGTTTCTGTCTACTAGTTGAATGTAGGTCCGCCTCCGTGGTCGAGTGGTTACGGTCGCTGACTTGTATACCACTGTAACCTATCATCACTGATGGTCACGGGTTCGAGCCCCACTCAGGCCATGTCTCATATATATGAAAAAGTTGGCAGTTTCTTACGGAGGTTGGTGCACCCAAGTACTGGTTAACCGCTGGAGCCTGCCCAGGAAAGGTGTTGTTAAGTAAACTGCCCATCGGCGATATAGCCCGAAATGGTGCTGATGCAGGCGTAAAACCCGAAATATAAATACTAGTTGAATGTTGAATACAGTACAGCAATCGTTGGTATATCACCATTAGATATACACATATCACTAAAGTATGTGGACTACGAAATTATACAGCAGTATTGTCACTGTGCATTATAAGTTGCCAGTAACGTACTATTGCATGGAATGAGCAATCGGTATGAAACGTTCTGCATTTTCACACAGAGTGAATTAATTGCATTACACATGATTAATAATAACACATTGACTGGTGGCCCTAGTTCTCGAGGTACTAATACTGTAGCTCATTCATCAAACCTTTCATTTCCAAATATATTCCGTCTTCATTTAACTTAAAATATTTGCCATATCATTTAAGTTCAAAATACAGTCAAACCTATGGTAGTGGCCACCTCTATTAAGCAGCCAAGCTGCATTAAGTAGCCAGTTTCCAGATATGTTATTTATTACATATTTTACCTTTATTAAACAACACAACCACCTGTGTTAAGCATCCACTTTCTGTGATTCCCTTGGTTGGCTGCTAACGACAGGTTTGACTGTACTTTATTTTTGTCTAAATTTCCTCCATTTTACACTTAGACTAGTTACATTTATAAAGATATCAGGAAATTACAATATTCCGTGGTCGAGCGGTTACGGTTGCCAACTTATATACCACTGTAACCTATCATCACTGATGGTCACGGGTTCGAGCCCTGCTCAGGTTCATGAGATGTTCAAGTGCTTGTTTACATTACAGATGGTGAGTGAGTTAGCATCGTCTGCTGGTCTACCTTCCAGTATAGACCCAGTACTTGTACAAGTTCTACGACAACAGAAAAGTGGTGCGTGTTCCATAAATGTGAATAATTTCTATTTCCATAGCGGGGTATTGTAAGAGGATATTTGTTTGTTTCAGTGAATTATCGAATTATATTTCACCAAATGAACATTGAAAGCATTATTATGATAATAGTTTAGTTTACCGGTAAACATATTTTATTCAGTTCATTCAATATATATATACAGTATACGAATACACAGGATATCTGAAATGGATTGGAAAACAAGCTGAGAGTAAATTCCTTGTCATGAGGATGTTACAATATAAAGTTGTTAGCATTGAGAGTGGTTAGTGAGACATGACGGGCATTGTCTTGAGTTCGTTAGCCCCAAGTGGTCCTGGGTGCTTGCATGCATACTTGTGATTAGTGGGGCAATTTGTAACATCTTTTGGATAATATTATATTATTTTCATATTAATATTATGATAATAATAACTGTCTATGTTCATGAGTGAAATATTATTTGATCGTTCACTTAAGGCTGAATAGTGTTTTTACTATAAAAAACTGACGCAACAGTGGTTAAATGGTACTAGTGTTCAGACGACCATGAATGATGTCATAAAATACATCATAAGTCACGTCACTCACAGATTGAGTCTGAAAACGTTCACGTGAAAACATGTCAACAGGCTGCAGCTAGGTACCGGTACCACACACGCAAAGCAGTGAGAAATAAAATATTTAATGTGTTATTTCGCTGCTTTCAACCAGAATAACACATTTTATTTCACTGATAAATTTCTATATTTTCGTTAAATTAAATGGATTTTTTATTTATATAAAACAAAGAGGGAAAGGATGAAATATCAAAGGAGATGTTTTGTTTGCGCACCTCACTTTAAAGAAGAGTTGAATGCTCTGAAGCGTAACATGATGGCAGATTTATCACCGGTATGGTATAAATCTCATCACACCAATAATAGCTGGAGAGTCGCCGTACGACCTAATCTCTTGGTTCAACATTAAACCACATAAACAAAGCAAATAATTGTTATAAATACCGATATATCTTAGTTTAACCCATTCAACACCAAGTAACTGACATGGACTGGTCCATGATATTCTTAGACCAATAAATTAATAACAAAATTACATTTGGATCGGTTCCTTTATCAAAATGGGTAATTTCATTTCTAAAAATAATTATATTACTTGAAAAAAGTGCAGATCCTGATGAGACGGCTCGTCACGAGCCGGCTCATCTGGATCTACACTTTTTTGTAAGCCAATTTAGAGGTCTGTGGTGTTGAAAGGGTTAAACATATCTATTTTCTGTCAATACATGATTATTTACAACAACTGATATAAGGAATTGGACAGAAAGCTGTATAGCTTATGATTATCCTCTCCTTTCTAAATAATATACACAAACATTTCATGGCATAATAGTTTACAATTTCATAAATCAATGATTTTTCTTTAGGGAAAATGTAGGTTTTAGAATGATAACATATATGTACTTACATATAACATTACTCAGCTTAATTCATAATATTTATGTAAATATATAATACTTTAATACTTAAAGAGTACAGAACATGAAAGGTTTTGAAAATTAAATGAAAGAGAAACAACAATTAGAAGATGAGAAACAAAAAGTAAATGAACATAGAGGAGAAAAGAGATATACAGAATGAATGAACAACACTCCGCCATGATTCTTGGAAGCGACAGGGCGAGAATTTCGACACGAAATTGCACTACATTGTCAGTGATGGAAAGGAAAATCTACTCATTCGAAATAAAATGTATTATAAACCATTGTATACCTACTTCATTTCACAAACTAGCTGATATATCTTTAATTACACGTACTAGTATACTGTTGAGTGGCATAGAATGTCCCGAAGCAAACAGGTGTAAAATGAATAGCATGTGTATCTGTGTATATTACAGAGCAGGAGGACAGTGAATACGAAATAGCGTGTCTATTGATGGTATTTGTGGCGGTATCCATACCAAAATTGGCGAGAATCGAACAAAAATCTGTGTTTGTGGCTTCAGTTGAAGGTAAGCATGTAGCTTCCATGTTACAGATTATGTCTCCCCAGAGAGTCTGTCCGTCCGTTTGTCTGTCGCAGAGTGTGTCCAGACAAGGTGTTATAAACGATCACAGGAATAATCAGTGCTAAGTCTAGTTGTGCACATCATCGTACTGTTCAATTTCAATCGATTCTTTACGCAGCTATGGCACATGAAAATCTTTTAGATAACACAATTTTTTCCCGGGTAATATCTGTACTAAGCCTATGTGTCGACTTCCTTAACCAAACTCTACCAAGTTTGGGCAAATCCAAGTCCAAATGTAGGTCAAATTCTTTATTCAAATTCTTTGATGTCTCCATCTCCTAAACCGGTCTCGTTTCTCTGTGTGGTTACTCAGCCCAGATACTGATTAGGACATCTTGCCAAAGTATTCTTTAACCCTTTCAACACCACAGACCTCTAAATTGGCTTACAAAAAAGTGTAGATCCAGATGAGCCGGCTCGTAACGAGCCGTCTCGTCAGGATCTGCACTTTTTTCAAGTAATATAACTATTTTTAGAAACAAAATTACCTATTTTGATAAATGAACTGATCCAAATGTAATTTTGTTATTAATTTATTGGTCTAAAAATATCATGGACCAGTCCATGTCAGTTACTTGGTGTTGAATGGGTTAAAATTCACAAATTTCACACTTTTGCAGCTGCATTGACATCGATGTCAAACTACGGTAGTAATTTCCATAAAAACAACATGACAACATAGCTATACAGACGGATCTGTAGTCCAGTGGTAACACGCTGGTCGCAGGTTCGATCCCCCGTCTGACCCTAATAAAATTAACAGTCTTTCAGATGGGACGTTAAACCGAGGTCTCGTGTCGGTGCTTTACACCGTGCACGTAAAAGAACCAGAGGAGATTCTGGAATGGGTCTGTCTGTATCATTGCACTATCCTCCAAAATCTAAAATGACCAATCTCTTCAGGAGGCGTCGCTCATATGGGCAACCGGTAGCGACGATAAATAAACGTAAAGACAAACAGCTATAGAGTCATTCTGGATCTGTATTCAAATTTAACAGTCTATTTCTCAGTGTAGTTGTCATTGTAGGGACTTTGTCATTGTGTCTGACCACAGACCAGCATTTTCACTGAGCTCCCTAGCTGACTGGTCTGCATTTGTCCTGGCAGTATGTGAATACATCCTGTCACTGGACACATGGCGTTAGTCTGGCCCCGAGGTTATAAAACTTTTATCCAATCTCAAAACTTAGTCTCAAACTTCTGATTGGTTCAGCTGACAGTATCACTCAGAATCACCCAATCAGATCATTTGAGCTTGAGATCTGAGAAAAGATTTATAACCTCGGGCCCTGGCCTGTAAAAGTAATAACCCATACATGTCCAAAGAGGATAATGAGGATATTAATATTCTTGAGAAGTTCTCTTAATAAGGTATGACATATTTTGAGACACCCTGTACCATACCGAAATATCATTGTCAGGTTGTAATCATGTGACTTTCTGAAGCAGCCGAGATAAAACTCCCGAAATCTGTTAGAAAGAAAATCCTCATCTTCATGCACTTTGTTTAAAAATGCAGTTGCTATGGCAACTGATGTTGCTATGCAACTGATAAAAAAATAATAGCAAAACCTATTCTTTTTTTATACTATCGGTAGTTGTAAAAAGGATTATTCACTTATTACGACGCATATTGGAAAACCACCCTCAGCGGAGCGAATTATGCAGTGTGCGATTACCTTGCATAAGTGATACATGACGTCATTATACATCCAGGTTTCTGCCCAGGAATGGTGTTGTTAGGTAAACTGCCCGTCGGCGATATAGCCCGAAATGGTGCTGATGCAGGCGTAAAACCCGAAATATAACATAACATAACTTCCAGGTTTAATTGAAGAAAAGTATGGAAAGCATGGACATATCGAAAACATGTCAACAAATGCTAATACCAATGTTTATTAAACGGAAATGACGATTCACGTGCTGCTAAAACGCTTTTTCATTTACTCGATTTATCGTGTGATCCGTTGCAAACATGACCAGTCAATAGTAGGGTGAAGAGATTAAATTACAATTGCCTGCGTATGAAACTATGTAAAAAATATCTGAGGAACACAGTCAAAACTAACGAATTACAATTTAGATATCTATCTATCTATCTATCTATAGGAGGTTGGGATATATATAGGTCATGACCTGGAAAATAGGTCTTTTTAACGTTTGCTGTGCTTATCCATGTCCCACATAGAATCTCTTCTCGGTGCCGTAACCATGTGTATGTGGAAGACGCTATATCGCAGTGGTAGCACATTCGTTTCAGGTGTGAGGTCCGAAGTTTGTGCCCAGCTGTAGCTGTTTTTTGTGCCTTAGCAGGGATCATTCTAGAGGGCGATGTAGGCGAAATTGTCGCCCTAGGGACCCTGACTTCGCCTCTGGGGGCCCCACTTCTCCCTAATAAACGATTTTCAAACCAAATTTTGTCTAGTAAGATACACTGGCCCATTATAAAGCACTCCTTCTATTCAAATGTTGAATTTAATGGTCATACTGTGCATTTTAACCCTATTTTGCAGATGTATATTAAAGAACACCATTTAAGGAAGCGATCACGCGCTTTCTCATTTCTCCCAAAAATTCTGACCTAGAATGAACCCTGCTTAGGCGAGGCACCTATATTCCACATTGCCTCTTCTCTGTCCCTCATGGCGATGGATTACATCAGGAATGAGGTCTCGAGAGTAAAAAATTAATTTGTATAAACCATGTTGACACATTTGTTGTCAAACAAACAGAGACATAGTGTATGCACCAACTCATTGATTATGATAAGAAACTTGCTGCTATATGTATGGAGATACAGTTGCATGTAAATGTATGTCCCGATGTGTGAAAGGGTTATCTGGTATACAGTCAAAACCTATGTTAGTGGTCACCTCTATTAAGCATCCAACCTGTATTAAGCAGCCAGATTCCCAATATGTTGTTTTATTATACATTTGACCCCGTTTACCCTGCAACCAGTCACGGGAAGTTCAGAATGTGGCTGCTTAATAGAGGTGAAATATGTACATGTACAAAAATGTCACTTAGGGAATCTGTCTGCCTAGAGGTCAAATATGTAACAGAATGTCACATAGGGAATCTGTTCGCTTAATAGATGTCAAATATGTAACAGAATGTCACTTAGGGAATCTGTTCGCTTAATAGATGTCAAATATGTAACAGAATGTCACATAGGGAATCTGTTCGCTTAATAGATGTCAAATATGTAACAGAATGTCACATAGGGAATCTGTTTGCTTAATAGAGGTGAAATATGTAACAGAATGTCACATAGGGAATCTGTTTGCTTAATAGAGGTGAAATATGTAACAGAATGTCACTTAGGGAATCTGTTTGCTTAATAGAGGTGAAATATGTAACAGAATGTCACATAGGGAATCTGTTTGCTTAATAGAGGTGAAATATGTAACAGAATGTCACATAGGGAATCTGTTTGCTTAATAGAGGTGAAATATGTAACAGAATGTCACATAGGGAATCTGTTTGCTTAATAAAGGTGAAATATGTGCATGTACTAAAATGTCACTAAGGGAATCTGTTTGCCTAGAGGTCAAATATATAATAGAATGTCACTTAGGGAATCTGTTTGCCTAGAGGTCAAATATGTAACAAAAGTCACTTATGGAATGTGTTTGCCTAGAGGTCAAATATGTAACAGAATGTCACTTAGGGAATCTGTTTGCCTGGAAGTCAAATATGTAACAGAATGTCACTTAGGGAATCTGTTTGCATAGAGGTCAAATATGTAACAGAATGTCACATAGGGAATCTGTTTGCTTAATAGAGGTGAAATATGTAACAGAATGTCACTTAGGGAATATGTTTGCCTAGAGGTCGTATATGTAACAGAATGTCACTTAGGGAATCTGTCAGGTTAATATAGGTCGTCAAAGATGTACTAAAATGTCACTTAGGGAATCTGTTTGCTTAATATAAGTCAAATATGTAACAGAATGTCACTTAGGGAATCTGTTTGCTTAATATAGGTCAAATATGTAACGCGTTCCAATTAGGCATTCTGGCCGCTGAATAAAGGTCACCACTAACACTTGTTTTACAAAAATGAGGTTAACATGTCGATCCTACTTATTTTCAGGTCATTTGAACAACAGCCATTGTTTAGCAAAAGCCATTAATCAGCTAGCAGGTGCCCTCTTCTACCTACATGGACCTGGAGACACAGAACAGAGACTACAAGAGTTCCTTGCTGTAAGTCTTGTATTGAGGGGCTTCCGTGTTTGAATTGTTTCAGTTGTTTTTAAAATCCCTTGCCCCCCTGACACTTTATGTTCGAACCCCACCAAGGTTTATGTGAGGAAAGCTATCCAGCGGGCTTGTTGAAGCTTGGTTGTTCTATCCATGGACCCAGTCTGAAATACTATACGGAGGAGTGTTCTTCCACCGATAAAATAGCTGGAAAACCATTGCATGACCAAAGCTGGTGACACGACTTTAAACAAATCATCTTCATTTCTTGTTTAGAGTTATATCCTGTGTTTCAGATTGTATGGTAGTAAGGGTTTTGTCATTATTGCCCAACCTCCAAATAAAGACTGCCTATTAAACACAGTTTGAATGTGCCCATCAACCCAATATCAATCGGTATCAAACGTATAATCCGGAGTGTGGTCTTCTTAAGGAATGAATCGCGGGTTAATAGTTTCCATTGGGGTATGAACTACATTGGGTGTGGTTAATGTGTGTGGAGGCCGAAGGTTAATAGTTTCCATTGGGGTATGAACTACATTCGGTGTGGTTAGTGTGTGGAGGCCGAATGTTAATAGTTTCCATTGGGGTATGAACTACATTCGGTGTGTGGAGGCCGAAGGTTAATAGTTTCCATTGGGGTATGAACAACATTCGGTGTGGTTAAAGTGTGTGGTGGCCAAATGGAAACTATTAACCCGCGGTTCATTACTTATATTAACATTTATTATTCTTTTGAATGACACAACAAAAATATAGCACACTTTTCATTTAAAGTTTTTTAGTCCAGATTTGCAAATTACCGTGTGCCGGAACATGTAAATCGATCATCCTTGGAACAGCGTAAACACCTTTTCTCGTGACGAACGCTGCCTAACACTGTGAATGCGCATGCCCGTAACATCGAGTGCGCATGTCAGCTGCATATCATTAGTTGGAAACTCATACGAAAATGTACACAATCAGGGCACATACGTTCATCGAAGGAAATGCAATAACGATGATGTAAATATAAGACAATGTATGTTATTAATATGTTCTGTGTTATTACATTTAAACAAACTGTAAAGTGGATATATTTGTTTTCCGAGTTCTTAACCAAAGCGTATGTGTGAATTATATTTTTCTCTTCTAGCTGGCATCATCAAGTTTGTTGAGATTGGGACAGGAGAGTGAGAAAGAAGCTGTGAAAAACAGAGAATCAGTCTATCTACTTCTTGACAAGGTTAGTGAACATGTGGTATATCTACTGCTTGACAAGGTTAGTGAACATGTGGTATATCTACTTCTTGACAAGGTTAGTGAACATGTGGTCTATCTACTGCTTGACAAGGTTAGTGAACATGTGGTCTATCTACTTCTTGACAAGGTTAGTGAACATGTGGTCTATCTACTGCTTGACAAGGTTAGTGAACATGTGGTCTATCTACTTCTTGACAAGGTTAGTGAACATGTGGTATACCTACTTCTTGACAAGGTTAGTGAACATGTGGTATATCTACTTCTTGACAAGGTTAGTGAACATGTGGTATATCTACTTCTTGACAAGGTTAGTGAACATGTGGTCTATCTACTTCTTGACAAGATTAGTGAACATGTGGTCTATCTACTTCTTGACAAGGTTAGTAAACATGGTATATCTACTTCTTGACAAGGTTAGTGAACATGTGTTATTTGACAAGGTTAGTGAACATGTGGTCTATCTACTTCTTGACAAGATTAGTGAACATGTGGTCTATCTACTTCTTGACAAGGTTAGTGAACATGTGGTATATCTACTTCTTGACAAGAATAGTGAACATGTGGTCTATCTACTTCTTGACAATGTTAGTGAACATGTGGTCTATCTACTTCTTGACAAGAATAGTGAACATGTGGTCTATCTACTTCTTGACAATGTTAGTGAACCTTCTTGACAAGGTTAGTGAACATGTGGTATATCTACTGCTTGACAAGGTTAGTGAACATGTGGTATATCTACTTCTTGACAAGGTTAGTGAACATGTGGTATATCTACTTCTTGACAAGGTTAGTGAACATGTGGTATATCTACTTCTTGACAAGGTTAGTGAACATGTGGTATATCTACTTCTTGACAAGGTTAGTGAACATGTGGTATATCTACTTCTTGACAAGGTTAGTGAACATGTGGTATATCTACTTCTTGACAAGGTTAGTGAACATGTGGTATATCTACTTCTTGACAAGGTTAGTGAACATGTGGTATATCTACTTCTTGACAAGGTTAGTGAACATGTGGTATATCTACTTCTTGACAAGGTTAGTGAACATGTGGTATATCTATCTACTTCTTGACAAGGTTAGTGAACATGTGGTATATCTACTTCTTGACAAGGTTAGTGAACATGTGGTATATCTACTTCTTGACAAGGTTAGTGAACATGTTGTCTATCTACTTCTTGACAAGGTTAGTGAACATGTGGTATATCTACTTCTTGACAAGGTTAGTGAACATGTGGTATATCTACTTCTTGACAAGGTTAGTGAACATGTGGTATATCTACTTCTTGACAAGGTTAGTGAACATGTGGTATATCTACTTCTTGACAAGGTTAGTGAACATGTGGTATATCTACTTCTTGACAAGGTTAGTGAACATGTGGTCTATCTACTTCTTGACAAGGTTAGTGAACATGTGGTATATCTACTTCTTGACAAGGTTAGTGAACATGTGGTATATCTACTTCTTGACAAGGTTAGTGAACATGTGGTATATCTACTTCTTGACAAGGTTAGTGAACATGTGGTATATCTAGTGCTTGACAAGGTTAGTGAACATGTGGTATATCTACTGCTTGACAAGGTTAATGAACATATGCAAACATTCTTTCTAATTTTTGATACGGTCAGTGAAATTAGTCTATCGACTTCTTCATGATGTTGATACTTCTCAGGCAGATTAAGGATAATAAAATTACCCACAACCATTGTAAAATTACCCACAACCATTGTATAATTACCCACAACCATTGTATAATTACCCACAACCATTGTAAAAATGACCCACAACCATTGTAAAATTACCCACAACCGTTGTAAAATTACCCACAACCATTGTAAAATTACCCATAACCGTTATAAATTACCCACAACCATTGTAAAATTTACCCACAACCATTGTATAATTACCCACAACCATTGTATAATTTACCCACAACCATTGTATAATTACCCACAACCATTGTATAATTTACCCACAACCATTGTATAATTACCCACAACCTTTGTATAATTACCCACAACCGTTATAAATTACCCACAACCATTGTATAATTTACCCACAACCATTGTATAATTACCCACAACCATTGTATAATTTACCCACAACCATTGTATAATTACCCACAACCATTGTATAATTTACCCACAACCATTGTATAATTACCCACAACCATTGTATAATTACCCACAACCTTCTTATAATTACCCACAACCATTGTAAAATTACCCACAACCATTGTATAATTACCCACAACCGTTATAAATTACCCACAACCGTTGTAAAATACCCACAACCATTGTAAAATTACCCACAACCATTGTATAATTACCCACAACCATTGTAAAATAATAAGGAATCGGTGTAATAAGGTTTTTGAAGATCGATTAAATAATGAATACCGGGTAATAATTTCCATCAGGGTATGAACTACATTGGGCGTGTTTAGTGTGTGGAGGCCGAATTGCGAATGTGCATACCGCGACTTCGAGTATGCATGGCGGCTGCATATCATTAGTGAGGAAATTCATACGAAAATAGATACAAACAGGGCATATACGTTCATGGAAGGAAATGCAATAGCGATGTAAATATTGACTAATGAATCATTAAAACTTATTCCTGCTAATGTACTGTTTCTGAAAAGTGGGAATAGTCTCTATATGCAGGTGAGATTAGTTTATACAAATTTATTTTAGCTCGATTGCGAAGCAATTTCTTACAATTTATATTAATCGCTCTCGAGACCTCATTCCTGATGGAATCCATCGCCACAAGGCAGAGAGAAGAGGCAACGTGGAATTTAAATGCCTTGCCTAAGGGAACAATCGTAACAACCCCAGCGGGGCTCGAACTCCAGACCTTTCGCGATCCACTGCGCTATCACGGAGATTGGTAGAGAGAAATCATGTTTCATGTGCATTGAAAGTAATTGTATAATGTTGTTTCAGATTGTACAGGAATCACCGTTTCTGACAATGGATCTGCTCGAATCCTGCTTCCCATATGCTCTCCTGAGAAATGCATACCATTCTGTGTACAAACATACTTCTGAGACATGAAATATGCAGATCATATGTGCGAAATATGTAGGACATATATGTGAAATATGCAGGAAATGTATGTGAAATATGCAGGAAATGCATGTGAAATATGCAGGAAATGTATGTGAAGTATGCAGGAAATACATGTGAAGTATGCAGGAATACATATAGATGTGTGAAATATGCATGCATTTAGACATGTGAAGTATGCAGGACATATGTGTAACTAACAGTTGTGTTAAATCAGTGCAATTTCTCTAATTACTAGTTTCATACAAATTCATGTTAGCTCGATTGCGAAACAGGTTCTTACATTAATTTAATCTCTCTTGAGACCTAGTTCCTGATGGAATCCATAGCCATGAGGGAGAGGAGACAATTTGGACTTGAGGGTCTTGCCCAAGGACATCACCTGGTGGGGGTTCCAACTCACAACATCTCAATTACAAGGTGTCATTGCAATTTTGCCACGGATTTGCAAATTACTTTGTACACAAGATGTAGTAAATGGTTAGTTTATACAAATTTATTTTAGCTCGATTGCGAAACAAGTTCTTACAACTTATATTAAATTATAATATATTATATTGTTAAAACTTGCTTCGCAATCGTTAAAATAAATAAAGTTTAAATTAAATTAACTTATATTAATCACTCTCGAGACCTCATTCCTGATGGAATCCATCGCCACGAGGGAGAGAGAAGAGGCAACGTGGAATTTAAATACCTTGCCTAAGGACACAATCGTAACGGCTCCAGCGGGGCTAGAACTCCATACCTATCGCACGTGAAGCGAACTCGCATCCACTGCGCTATCACGACTTCCTAGTTTATCAAGTAAACAGTTAAGCTGACTACATAGTAGAAAATAAATGTCAGGATTTGTTTGTGGTACTAGTGCTATAGTTGGTGCAGCTTCACCTGTCTTTTATTGGCACACAATTATAAATGGTGCCTTTACTGATATGGACATTCTGGATTATGGATAAGCCCTCCTTTTCCTTGTGGAAGAATTTTATCATTACTGAACTGTTACTGGTTTTCAACAATAGTTTATACAAATTTATTTTAGCTCGATTGCGAAACAAGTTATTTCAACTTATATTAATCACTCTTGAGACCTCATTCCTGATGGAATCCATTGCCACGAGGGAGAGAGACAATGAGCTATGCCTTATGAATAATCGTGTGACCCATTGTCTCCGGTACAGACCAATTAATCCTGATAACTAACTTGTGTGTGTTTTACATGTTTTCTCCATTTTTACGGTAATGGAATCTCTGGATAGGTTAGTGTAAATATTATATGTATACACAATTCATTCATTTACCGGTATATAGCTTTCTATATTTGAGGACATTTGAAATATACACGCATGTTCGATAACCAGTTGCATTATATATATGTACATCATAACCATGTTATGATTTTGTAATAAATAAGTATTACCTTATAGAATATATTGTCCTTATGCTTATAATAATTGGATCTTTATAACTTAACAGTTATACAGTGAAACCCCTCATAATTATTGGAACATTATAACTTAATAACAGTTATACAGTGAAACCCCTCATAATTATTGGAACATTATAACTTAATAACAGTTATACAGTGAAACCCTCATAATTATTGGAACATTATAACTTAACAGTTATACAGTGAAACCCCTCATAATTATTGGAACATTATAACTTAACAGTTATACAGTGAAACCCCTAAGAGGCAAAGTTCGGTTTGGAGGGGTTTTTCAGTTTAGAGGGATTTTCATGGTGGGTAGATTTCTCCTAAATTAACAATTCAACTCTGCTATGCTTAGAAGGACGCTGAGTCATGTTTATATTTTGGCAATTAGAAAAAAACAGATTATTCCGACTTGCTGAAAATTTTTTTTAAAGAATACCGTAGTCAGTTTCCTATTTGATCTCTAGATAGTTGCTGCTCAGATTACAGGGGTAAATTACAGTTGAAAATGTACATTTATTTATCTGTTCTGTATTCGGAAAAGAGGGGTTCCAGTTTACAGGGTTTTTTTTATAATGAACAAGCACAAGCATGCATTCCATTCCAAATTATTTCAGTCGTAAGAATAGCACACACTGGTGACATACACGGTTCCCACGACTACCAGGAATTTGGGGAATAGTCCGTGAATTTTGTTGTCTGTGGCCCTAGCCTTGAAGTTATATCAACAGATTAGTATGGCGACTGACTGTCAGATTTTTTTTGGTGTAGGGATACCTGCATCCTCTTCTTATTTCGAGAGCCAGGTAGAACCACTGGCCTTTCACAAGCCAGCTGGATAGCTTCCACCCTGGAATGAATTATACACCCCCAGTGGGATTCTACAGCAGTGAGATTTTCAAGAAGATTTGAAGTCATCTTTGTCTTGTAATCAAGCACTAAAGTCTAACAACTTCTTACGGAGTTATGCCCCCGTTTGTGTACTTCACTATATTAAATACCCCCTTTTGTACTTCACTATATTAAATACCCCCTTTTGTACATCACTATATTAAATGCCCCCTTTTGTGTACTTCATTCCATTAAATGCCCCCTTTTGTGTACTTCACTATATTAAATGCCCAATTTTGTACATCACTATATTAAATACCCCCTTTTGTACTTCACTATATTAAATGCCCAATTTTGTACTTCACTATATTAAATACCCCCTTTTGTACTTCACTATATTAAATGCCCAATTTTGTATGTCACTATATTAAATACCCTCTTTTGTACTTATCCCCTTTTGTACTTCACTATATTAAATGCCCCTTTTGTACTCCAATATATTAAATGCCCCTTTGTGTACTTCACTATATTAAATGTCCCCTTTTGTACTTATCCCCTTTTGTACTTCACTATATTAAATGTGTTACACTGCGGCTGATCTGGATCTATGTTGTTTGCAAAAGCCTTTAAATGTATCCAGAATGAAATGGGTTAAATGCCCCCTTTTGTACTTCACTATATTATAAAAACAATCACCTCGGTGTAATATGGCGCATCAGGATCACTGAAGAAATCAACCCTTAATAAACATTTGTTTTGTCACAGCAAGTATAGGGGCAAGGCATTTATCATACAGTGTTGACATCATTCTTCTCTAGAAAGGTATTCCACACAATATTACTTCAGCCAATATCATATTTAATATACCATAATACCAGTACAGTTATTGATCATTTCTATTATACCATTCAAAAAAATAAATATAATAAATGCAATAATAAAAATAATGTCATGCTGTTAAAGCAACACTATACCAGAATAAAGTATGGTTTTTTTGGGGTAAAAAGTACCAAATATTTAACGAATTTATATATGCACTGACTGTATTTAAAAATCCAAATATAGCATCGTCGTATATGCAAATATATCAACAAACATATGTAAACAATGCTTAACGCAGATGCTGTATTAGATTTTTGTTCTGATTGCCAATTGAGTGCAATGCATGGCGAACCAATTTCAGGTGTCCTACTTTCACTTTCAGTTTGTTATATTGCAAAAAGACACTGTTTACTAACAGAAAATAATTATTCAAAAAATTACAATAGCAGAATGTGGCATTGCTCCTCGTACGTAAATTTTTATTCCGTACGATATAGTGTCGCTTTAAAACATTATTTGCAGTTAAAGTAATGGCAATGTGCAGCAGTCGGGGTATGGTAAATTTTATGCTCCATCAAACAAACTCGCTCGGATTTAGAAGTGCACCTTTTTAGATACCAACCAATCAGGAATTCACCAAAATAAACAGGGGGGGGGGGGTGGCAGGGCTTTCGTGGTTTTTAAATGATTTTACATTGTGAATTAGTTAAGAATTACTCGAAATGATTTCATATGGTGGTTTTGTACTATGAATTTAGACCCGAATTTTGGCACTGCAGTGCATGATTGATCTTTTTAAAGAATTATTGTATTACCTATATCATATACAGTTAAACCTGTGCTAGTGGTCACCTCTATTAAGCAGCCAACCAGTACTAAGCAGCCAGTTTCCAGATTTCTGTTATGTTGTTTTATTACACATTTGCACTCTATTAAGCAGCCACCTGCACTAAACAGCCACTTTCTGAGATTCCCTTGGCTGGCTGCTTAAGACAGGTGTCAGTGTACCCTGGGAAAGAAACCCATATAACTCGCATATCATTTATAATTGTAAGATAATATCAATTTCTAACAAAAATGCACACAACAGTATAATATCACAACTCAATTGACCTGTCAAAATAAAGAACGTCGAACACAACAAAGTACACCAGAGAGTGTTGTTCCATCAGCATGGTACAGGTGTACTGAGGGAATACACCAATGTTACTGATATCCCTGGTGTATTAATACATCATGTTTATATGCATCTATGAATATGACTAGTTTCTCCACTTTGTTAACTCGTAACCTGTCAATCACAACTAAAGTCGCATTTGCAAACATAGAACTCTATGCTGTTTGATATTCGAATAGTGGATGGAGCTAAAATATTTGGATAGTGGAGCTAAAATATTTGGATAGTGGAGCTAAAATATTTGGATAGTGGAGCTAAAATATTTGCTATTCAGATAATGGAGCTAAAATATTTAAATATTTGCTATTTGGATAGTGGAGCTAAAATATTTGCTATTCGGATAGTGGAGCTAAAATATTTGCTATTTGGATAGTGGAGCTAAAATATTTGCTATTCGGATAGTGGAGCTAAAATATTTGCTATTTGGATAGTGGAGCTAAAATATTTAAATATTTGCTATTTGGATAGTGGAGCTAAAATATTTAAATATTTGCTATTTGGATAGTGGAGCTAAAATATTTAAATATTTGCTATTTGGATAGTGGAGCTAAAATATTTGCTATTCGGATAGTGGAGCTAAAATATTTGCTATTTGGATAGTGGAGCTTAAATATTTGCTATTTGGATAGTGGAGCTAAAATATTTAAATATTTGCTATTTGGATAGTGGAGCTAAAATATTTGCTATTCGGATAGTGGAGCTAAAATATTTGCTATTTGGATAGTGGAGCTAAAATATTTGCTATTTGGATAGTGGAGCTAAAATATTTAAATATTTGCTATTTGGATAGTGGAGCTAAAATATTTAAATATTTGCTATTTGGATAGTGGAGCTAAAATATTTAAATATTTGCTATTCGGATAGTGGAGCTAAAATAGTTGCTATTTGGATAGTGGAGCTAAAATATTTAAATATTTGCTATTTGGATAGTGGAGCTAAAATATTTAAATATTTGCTATTTGGATAGTGGAGCTAAAATATTTAAATATTTGCTATTCGGATAGTGAAGCTAAAATATTTGCTATTCAGATAGTGGAGCTAAAATATTTGCTATTCGGATAGTGGAGCTAAAATATTTGCTATTCGGATAGTGGAGCTAAAATATTTGCTATTCGGATAGTGGAGCTAAAATATTTGCTATTCGGATAGTGGAGCTAAAATACATGTGAGAATAGCAAACAACATGGGTCTATGATGTATGCACATTCCTTCCAATTTATTCGGCAGGTTACGGGTTAAATGCTCAAATTTGAGAAAGGATTTAGTAACATCACAGAGGGTAGTATACCATATCACAGACTCGATCTTTGGCTCTATATAATATAGAGCAAACATGAATAACCTCGACGTTATTAAGCCTTATACTCTTCCCAGGAATAGCTTCTAGTTATACTCAAGAATAGACTTTCCAATTCGGCATCAAATATATGCATACAAGTATCGGTACATATTATTCATTATATGGTTTGGCATTTGCAGAAAATACATGTACAATATTCCAGCGGCACATATGTATGTATAACCTCACATATGTATGTATAACCTCACATATGTATGTATAACCTCACATATGTATGTATAACCTCACATATGTATGTATAACCTCACATATGTATGTATAACCTCACATATGTATGTATAACCTCACATATGTATGTATAACCTCACATATGTATGCATAACCTCACATATGTATGTATAACCTCACATATGTATGTATAACCTCACATATGTATGCATAACCTCACATATGTATGTATAACCTCACATATGTATGCATAACCTCACATATGTATGTATAACCTCACATATGTATGTATAACCTCACATATGTATGTATAACCTCACATATGTATGTATAACCTCACATATGTATGTATAACCTCACATATGTATGTATAACCTCACATATGTATGTATAACCTCACATATGTATGTATAACCTCACATATGTATGTATAACCTCACATATGTATGTATAACCTCACATATGTATGTATAACCTCACATATGTATGTATAACCTCACATATGTATGTATAACCTCACATATGTATGTATAACCTCACATATGTATGTATAACCTCACATATGTATGTATAACCTCACATATGTATGTATAACCTCACATATGTATGTATAACCTCACATATGTATGTATAACCTCACATATGTATGTATAACCTCACATATGTATGTATAACCTCACATATGTATGTATAACCTCACATATGTATGTATAACCTCACATATGTATGTATAACCTCACATATGTATGTATAACCTCACATATGTATGTATAACCTCACATATGTATGTATAACCTCACATATGTATGTATAACCTCACATATGTATGTATAACCTCACATATGTATGTATAACCTCACATATGTATGTATACCTCACATATGTATGTATAACCTCACATATGTATGTATAACCTCACATATGTATGTATAACCTCACATATGTATGTATAACCTCACATATGTATGTATAACCTCACATATGTATGTATAACCTCACATATGTATGTATAACCTCACATATGTATGTATAACCTCACATATGTATGTATAACCTCACATATGTATGTATAACCTCACATATGTATGTATAACCTCACATATGTATGTATAACCTCATGTTCATAGAACATATAAGTTTGTTTTTCTTCAAATGTTAACATAAAACTATGATAACCTCATGTTCCTATACAAGTTTTCTTCAAATGTAAACATAAAACTATGATAACCTCATGTTCCTATACAAGTTTTCTTCAAATGTTAACATAAAACTATGATAACCTCATGTTCCTATACAAGTTTTCTTCAAATGTTAACATAAAACTATGATAACCTCATGTTCCTATACAAGTTTTCTTCAAATGTTAACATAAAACTATGATAACCTCATGTTCCTATACAAGTTTTCTTCAAATGTTAACATAAAACTATGATAACCTCATGTTCCTATACAAGTTTTCTTCAAATGTTAACATAAAACTATGATAACCTCATGTTCCTATACAAGTTTTCTTCAAATGTTAACATAAAACTATGATAACCTCATGTTCCTATACAAGTTTTCTTCAAATGTTAACATAAAACTATCATAACCTCATGTTCCTATACAAGTTTTCTTCAAATGTTAACATAAAACTATCATAACCTCATGTTCCTATACAAATTTTCTTCAAATGTTAACATAAAACTATGATAACCTCATGTTCCTACCGGTATACAAGTTGTCTTCAAATGTTAACATAAAACTATGATAACCTCATGTTCCTATACAAGTTTTCTTCAAATGTTAACATAAAACTATGATAACCTCATGTTCCTATACAAGTTTTCTTCAAATGTTAACATAAAACTATGATAACCTCATGTTCCTATACAAATTTTCTTCAAATGTTAACATAAAACTATGATAACCTCATGTTCCTACCGGTATACAAGTTGTCTTCAAATGTTAACATAAAACTATGATAACCTCATGTTCCTATACAAGTTTTCTTCAAATGTATACCGGTACATAACACTACGATTTTAAAAAATGGATTAATATTCCAATTTATAGGTTAAAGATAGCAAATACCCAAAACAAAGTCATGGATGAATTTGCATAGAATATCGATCATATAACGGTTTTGCTATTTTACAGATAATAATAACACAAATGATAAAAAAATTTGGAAGACATTCATAATGTTTTTGCATAAAATCTCAATAAAATAATATTAAAACATTGACATATTTATTAATATAGTATGATAATCATACTTTCTATTCATCTGTTTGAATATGTTAGTACACTCAATGTATAGTTATGCTATATGGGGCTTTAAACGGTAAACAGTACATAAATATATGCAACAAAAACCCCTTCCTAATTAAAATTGTCAAAATTCAAGATTGGGCTACAAGCAGCTAGCATGCATGTCCACTAAATAATCTTGTATATTTTCATTGTCACAATAAAACAAATACGTTCATGAATACCTTCTATCTGACCACTTATATGTGATGTCTTGTTCAGTCTGACCACTTATATGTGATGTCTTGTTCAGTCTGACCACTTATATGTGATGTCTTGTCCTGTCTGACCACTTATATGTGATGTCTTGTTCAGTCTGACCACTTATATGTGATGTCTTGTTCAGTCTGACCACTTATATCTGATGTCTTGTCCTGTCTGACCACTTATATGTGATGTCTTGTTCAGTCTGACCACTTATATCTGATGTCTTGTCCTGTCTGACCACTTATATCTGATGTCTTGTTCAGCCTGACCACTTATATGTGATGTCTTGTTCAGTCTGACCACTTATATGTGATGTCTTGTTCAGTCTGACCACTTATATCTGATGTCTTGTCCTGTCTGACCACTTATATGTGATGTCTTGTTCAGTCTGACCACTTATATCTGATGTCTTGTCCTGTCTGACCACTTATATGTGATGTCTTGTTCAGTCTGACCACTTATATCTGATGTCTTGTTCTGTCTGACCACTTATATGTGATGTCTTGTTCAGTCTGACCACTTATATGTGATGTCTTGTTCAGTCTGACCACTTATATGTGATGTCTTGTTCAGTCTGACCACTTATATCTGATGTCTTGTTCAATCTGACCACTTATATCTGATGTCTTGTTCAGCCTGACCACTTATATCTGATGTATTGCTATGTCTGACCACTTATAGCTGATGTCTTGTCCTGTCTGACCACTTATAGCTGATGTCTTGTCCTGTCTGACCACTTATATGTGATGTCTTGTTCAGTCTGACCACTTATATCTGATGTCTTGTCCTGTCTGACCACTTATATGTGATGTCTTGTTCAGTCTGACCACTTATATCTGATGTCTTGTCCTGTCTGACCACTTATATCTGATGTCTTGTTCAGCCTGACCACTTATATGTGATGTCTTGTTCAGTCTGACCACTTATATGTGATGTCTTGTTCAGTCTGACCACTTATATCTGATGTCTTGTCCTGTCTGACCACTTATATGTGATGTCTTGTTCAGTCTGACCACTTATATCTGATGTCTTGTCCTGTCTGACCACTTATATGTGATGTCTTGTTCAGTCTGACCACTTATATCTGATGTCTTGTTCTGTCTGACCACTTATATGTGATGTCTTGTTCAGTCTGACCACTTATATGTGATGTCTTGTTCAGTCTGACCACTTATATGTGATGTCTTGTTCAGTCTGACCACTTATATGTGATGTCTTGTTCAGTCTGACCACTTATATGTGATGTCTTGTTCAATCTGACCACTTATATCTGATGTCTTGTTCAGCCTGACCACTTATATCTGATGTATTGCTATGTCTGACCACTTATAGCTGATGTCTTGTCCTGTCTGACCACTTATAGCTGATGTCTTGTCCTGTCTGACCACTTATATCTGATGTCTTGTCCTGTCTGACCACTTATATCTGATGTCTTGTCCTGTCTGACCACTTATATGTGATGTATTGTCCTGTCTGACCACTTATATCTGATGTCTTGTCCTGTCTGACCACTTATATGTGATGTCTTGTCCTGTCTGACCACTTATATGTGATGCCTTGTCCTGTCTGACCACTTATATGTGATGTCTTGTCTTGTCTGACCACTTATATGTGATGTCTTGTCCTGTCTGACCACTTATATGTGATGTCTTGTCCTGTCTGACCACTTATATCTGATGTCTTGTCCTGTCTGACCACTTATATGTGATGTCTTGTCCTCTCTGACCACATATATCTGATGTCTTGTCCTGTCTGACCACTTATATGTGATGTCTTGTCCTGTCTGACCACTTATATCTGATGTATTGTTCTGTCTGACCACTTATATCTGATGTCTTGTCCTGTCTGACCACTTATATCTGATGTCTTGTTCTGTCTGACCACTTATATCTGATGTATTGTCCTGTCTGACCACTTATATCTGATGTCTTGTCCTGTCTGACCACTTATATGTGATGTCTTGTCCTGTCTGACCACTTATATGTGATGCCTTGTCCTGTCTGACCACTTATATGTGATGTCTTGTCTTGTCTGACCACTTATATGTGATGTCTTGTCCTGTCTGACCACTTATATGTGATGTCTTGTCCTGTCTGACCACTTATATCTGATGTCTTGTCCTGTCTGACCACTTATATGTGATGTCTTGTCCTCTCTGACCACATATATCTGATGTCTTGTCCTGTCTGACCACTTATATGTGATGTCTTGTCCTGTCTGACCACTTATATCTGATGTATTGTTCTGTCTGACCACTTATATCTGATGTCTTGTCCTGTCTGACCACTTATATCTGATGTCTTGTTCTGTCTGACCACTTATATCTGATGTATTGTTCTGTCTGACCACTTATATCTGATGTATTGTCATGTCTGACCACTTATATCTGATGTCTTGTCCTGTCTGACCACTTATAGCTGATGTCCCCTGTCTGACCACTTATATCTGATGTATTGTCCTGTCTGACCACTTGTATGTGATGCCTTGTCCTGTCTGACCACTTATATGTGATTTCTTGTCCTGTCTGACCACTTATATGTGATGTCTTGTCTGACCACTTATATGTGATGTCTTGTCCTGTCTGACCACTTATATCTGATGTCTTGTCCTGTCTGACCACTTATATCTGATGTATTGTTCTGTCTGACCACTTATATCTGATGTCCCCTGTCTGACCACTTATATCTGATGTATTGTTCTGTCTGACCACTTATATCTGATGTCTTGTCCTGTCTGACCACATATATCTGATGTATTGTTCTGTCTGACCACTTATAGCTGATGTCCGTTGTCTGACCACTTATATCTGATGTATTGTTCTGTCTGACCACTTATATCTGATGTATTGTTCTGTCTGACCACTTATAGCTGATGTCCCCTGTCTGACCACTTATATCTGATGTCTTGTCCTGTCTGACCACATATATCTGATGTCTTGTTCTGTCTGACCACTTATATCTGATGTCCCCTGTCTGACCACTTAAATAACACAAGTAGTCTCCATATCGTCGATATAACGTCCACATAAATCAAAACCATGTTGAGTTTCTTCCTTTCCTTTCATCCCTGTTATCCACCACAACCTCCGCATCCCCCACCACCTCCTCCATCGCCTCCACCACCTCCTCCATCACCTCCACCACCTCCTCCACCACCACCACCCCCTCCTCCATCCCCCCACCCACCACCACCATCCCCTCCTCCAACACCCCAACCACCACCATCACCATCCCCTCCACCACTATCACCTCCTACACTGTCAAATGCGCCACCACTCCATCCACCTCCACTGAAACCACCTCCATCCCCACCACCCGAGTCTCCCCCACCAAATATTCCTCCACCCCCACATGCAGCTCCACATCCACCACAACCACCAGCATCACCCTCATCATATCCAAAACCCCATGCACTGTCACCTCCGCCTTCATTACCATCTGTTCCCGTAGTCCCTAAATCCATATCGCCTAAAAACATATTGAAATCCTCTCCGTAATAATCGTCATCTCCAATACCTCCATACATGTCGTCATAGGTATTAGTTCCAAAGTTAGTATCTGCATGTTGACCTCCTACATCATCTGGAAGGTCGCCTCCACCGTAAAAATTATCCATCTGATCCTCGAGATTTGTTTGTCCTATCCCTCCATCATCCTCACCCTCTTCTTCCCCGCCCATTAACTGTGTCATTATATCTTCGGGCTTTGCTTGGTCTTCATCAATGTGGCGCCCAAAAGCTGAAGCTGCAAAACTTTCTTCACCCTCTTGTCGGTCATCCCCAGAAGATTCGTGCCTTTCATACTGTCCTATATGACCACCTTTTCCAAATGCAACAGTCCTTTCCTTGATTTTGTTTCTGATAAAATGGTTCGATGGTGTTGCAATGAGCAGACCAGCTGCCATAATAAATGCAAGTTTTTCGGCCTTGATATATCGTATACTTCGAGCTCCTCTTTTATCCACTTGTGGTTCGAGAGATTCTCCGGGCTGCCAGTTTGCCGGACGCGGCTGCAAGAACACGTGTAGCAGCGAGGCACAGAAGGTTAGAGCCAGATGCTCGGCAATTTCATTTTTTTCCCCATTAATGCTAATCATGCCTATTTTCAGGTCCACCTTTGCGTCGGTGAAGTTAATTCGGAATTCCTCTGTGGCATATGGATCCTCTAAGGATAGTAGCTCCCATTTCCTAGTTTTGATTTTGTATAGAAGCAGGGTCAGGTACCCGGGTCGTCCTGGGGCCCCAGGTCTGCCTGGTTGGGAACGACTACCTAGAAAATAAAGATAACTTATTGTGGAGGTAGTAAAAAATTACCCCTAGTACCTGTATGTATACTCAAAGTAAGATATTTTTTTATAATAGTTTATTCCAAAATTCAAGTTCCATGTTAATGTTTAGGTGTGACATGCCTAGGGGAAGGAACACTCTAGAAACAATATATTAATATGGACTATTTTATGGAATTGCTTGGAATTGCTGACTGAAAAAGGAGACAAAATACACAGTTTCTTTGTGCTCAAAGGAACATGTAAATGAAATGGAACCAATGAACACAATACAGACGATACTAAGTTTAGACTTTATTTATTTTACAACGATTGCGAAGCAAGTTCAAACAACTTATATTAATCACTCATCAATCATAAACTGGAGTACCCGCAGAAAACCCACCTGTCCGATCTGGCGACCACCGTACCATCTCACATACTTCCTGGTCCGAGGATCGAACCCAGGTTGCATTGGTGAGAAGCGAGCACGCTAACCACTGTGCTAATCGGACAGAAGATACTAGCATTCCTCAATACTTGTATGTACAACATGGAGCTGGATACAGCGAAAAGGGGCAGAACATATTCCAGTGTACCTCGTTTTCCTGGTACACCTCTCTTATAACCGTCCCAGCGCCCTATGATGATGCCCCAATCTCCCTCACTGTTCTTGATAATCATGGCCCTCTCCCCTTTCTTAGGTTCTAGCGTCACACAGCCCTGTAGATCACCGACCTAAAATGGAATACGTTAGTAATGTCATTTCTAGCGTCACACAGCCCTGTAGATCACCAACCTAAAATGGAATACGTTAGTAATGTCATTTCTAGTGTCACACAGCCATGTAGATCACCAACCTAAAATGGAATACGTCAGTAATGTCATTTCTAGCGTCACACAGCCCTGTAGATCACCAACCTAAAATGGAATACGTCAGTAATGTCATTTCTAGCGTCACACAGCCCTGTAGATCACCAACCTAAAATGGAATACGTCAGTAATGTCATGATGATCACATAAGGCTGTTTTTGTTATTTGTTGGCTAAATTTGTGTAGTAATTGTAGAGATCAGGGTTCATTCTAGGTCAGAATTTTTGGGAGAAGTGAGTGATCGCTTCCTTAAATGGTGTTCTTTAATATACTTCTGCAAAATAGGGTTAAAATGCACAGTACAACCATTAAATACAACATTTGAATAGAATGAGTGCTTTATAATGGGCCAGTGTATCTTACTAGACCAAATTTTGTTTGAAAATAGTAAAAACCAAAAAATATTGTTTTTTTGTTTGTTTTTTTAGGGAGAAGTGGGGGCCCCACAATTTCGCCCACATCGCCCTCTAGAATGATCCCTGAGAGATTAGGAAAAGTTTGAAGATAATAAATACATATTTAGGCATTCTTTCTCCAGTTAATGAAATATGGAAACTTAAGTTTATGATGTCTGCACATACAAACTTTAAACATTAAATAATTATTTCACAACAATTGTAAAACAAGATTCACCACTCCGGTTGGCGTGGATGCGGTGTTTTACGTATGCGATGGAATCGGAGTAGCCGGAGAAAACTCCACCTGTCCATTTAACCTGGCATTCACCATTCCCTCTCACATAGTCCCCAGACCGAGACTCGAACCTTGGATGCATTGGTGTGAAGGGTGCATGCTAACTATTGCGCTAATTGAGCAGCCAATCAAACGAAAGGTTAGTCCAAAATTTGGCTGTTTGCTAGTGGAACTAAAATCACACAAACAAATTAGGTCATATGATGGAGACTATCCAGCTATTATTTGTGGAGGAGGACGTTCGGTGCCCGTCCGAGCAGTATTTCATGCAGGCACGGACACCCAGATAGTACCAACGACCTTCCACAAGCCAGCTGGATCGCTTCCTCACATGAAAATAATTTGACACCCCAGTGGGATTCAAACTTACAGTTGTGAGCGGCAAGTTATTTGAAGTCAATGACAGTAACCACTCAGCCACGTAGCCGCCCTCCCCTCCCCCAAATTAGACTGTAAAATAATATAATCCAGATGTAAACAATTAAAGCCTTACATCATCTGGTTTTGGAATTTGGTCCGAGCCTAGAACGTGAGCTACAGCCACCATTTTGTTGTGGTAGAACACCTGAACTGATGACATCATCAACGGTAGACTGTGTACAACCCGACACGTAAACTCCACTCGACTCTTATAATCCTTTAATCTGTCGTAACATACGTGTACATACATTATAAACTATAAAGCATACCATCATTACAGTGCTTTCAACGTAAAGTAATAAAACCATCGGAATATTACACTACTGTATAGGTGTAACTGCAATATACGATAGCATACAGGTAGTGTCACTTGATGCATTGAATTAATAATAACAATGACTAGGGATGGCAACGAATAGCGATTTCGGCATTCGAATATTCAGCCAGGAAGATATTCGAATATTCGAATATTCAATATGCTTCTGTGAAAAACTCAAAATATCTCAAACACATAAATTTTCACAATTAATCTACTTTCTGTTTTGTGCCCTGCGTCATATCTTCTTCCTGTAAAGTTGGCAACGACTCAATCAGTTATTGTTATCATCCAATGATCCTCCATCTTACTAAACAGGTTAGGTTCTCCATTGATCAGATATGTGTTCAAAGTAAACAAGACTAGACATGGCTAAACGTTAGAAGGCATACCCCATAAAGAGGTTTATTGTGAAATGGTTGCGTGTGTGCTTTACGTTTATTTATCGTCGCTACCGGTTGCCCATATGAGCGACGCCTCCTGAAGAGAATAGTCATTTGGAGGATAGTGCAATGATACAGACAGAGACCCATTCCAGAGTCTCCTCTGTTTCTTTTACATGCACGGTGTACAGCACCGACACGAGATCTCGGTTTAAAATCCCATCTGAAACTGCTAATTTTATTAGGGTCAGACAGGGGATCTAATTTGCGATCACTGGATTACAAGTCCAGCATGTTACCACTGGACTACAGATCCGTCTGCATATAACAGTTGCATACAAAACCAGAACTATATGTATATAGGTAGCATGAATATAATTATCAACTCTTTGCATGCTGAGTAAAATAAAGGCTATAAATAGTTCAAATAGTTGTAGCAGATGACAATTTTTGCTTATTGATAACTGAAAACTAGAAATATGTCCAATGAAATTGCATGACATATTTGACTGTTATTTTCACCACATGCATCCCGATATGTTGTCAGGGTTCAAGTTAGACCCACATTTTTGGGAGAAGTGACAGCGAGCGCAATTGCTTCCTCTAATGGTATTGTTTAATAAATAGGGTTAAAATACACAATATGACCATTAAATACAATATTTGAATAGAAGGAGTGCTTTACTGGAGAATATTTTGTAAAAACAAAAATTATTATGGAGAAGTGGTGCCCCCAGGGGGCGAAGTCAGGGTCCCCAGAGCGACTACCTCGTCCTCTAGAATGAGCCCTGGAATTTGTCAGTCTAGGCATTTTAGAGACACTGGTACATTGTGGCACATTATATATTATGTTATATTTCGGGTTTGACGCCTGCATCAGCACTATTTTGGGCTATATTGCCGGCGGGCAGTTTACCTAACAACACCTTTCCTGGGCAGGCTCCAGCGGTTAACCAGTACTTGGGTGCACCAACCTCCGTAAGAAACTACCAACTTTTTCATATAAATGAGAAACGGCCTGAGCGGGACTCGGACCTGTGACCATCAGTGATGATAGGTTACAGTGGTATACAAATCAGCGACCTTAACCACTCGACCAATGAGGCAGACTTGTGGTACATACAATCTTAATAACAATACTAGGATACTCAAAAGCATGAAGTGCTTTACAATAATTGTAAATTATGTTGCATCATTCGGGCTGGTGCTGTGAAAATGTTACGGGAAAGACTGGCATTCTAAATATTTACCTGTGAGATGCCACAGAGCAAGTGTTACTCACTCCAGGAGGTAACCTTGGTAACGGTACCGGTCCCCACAGCTGTGCTATCTGTTCTGGCATCACACACTCTTCATACGTCCCGGGAACTAGCCACAAATCACATTGACCTAGTTTTGTCAATGTCAAGGTCATATCAATGCCAAGGCTAAGGTCAGAGTCCAAATCAACAGTAACATGTTCAGAAATGCCTTGTTTCACCTTGACAAACTTGGCTGCTATTGGATCTAGATCTATCTTTTCTTCTCCTATTTGATCGTTTCCGCTCGTACAACACAGCATTAACTGCGTCCGAGACATCTGTACATATAGATTATCGGAATTCAAACAATGTAAACATTTATTTACATTTCCCGCGTTTTCCCAGATCAGTTGAGGCCCTTTCAGGGTGATCAGTTTCTCGGAAATATCAACAATTTCCTTTTCACCCCGGTAATGACCTGAAAGCACTAGTATATCTTTCTCAGTAATATGAACTTTGAACTTTGCTAAGGAATCTTTACCATGACCTTTGACCACAATTTTGTCGAATTTCACATTTGTGTGCTTGGATACAAGTTTGAAGCATTCGGGTATTGAGATACTCTGTAATTGCCCTTCAGGCGGGTCTCCCCGCCACATAGCACCATAGGAGGCAAAGTGTTCATTAAAAGCAGTTTTCCACAGGTGGCGTGTGTTAGCATCCGACATGCTCAGCCGTGACCCCTCATTTCTATCGTTGATACTGTCATCGTGCGTAAGTATTCCTCCTAGCAACAGCTCAGTTACAGTCCTATAACCAGCAGAGAAGTTCATATGTGTATGCCACATCAAATCTATGTCATAACAAGGTACCAGACATGTCTCTGGATTCTTGTACTTCAAGAATAAGAACTTCTTGTACCGCAGTAGTCCGTTCTCTAGGAATTTGCTGTCTTTATAATGTGGGAGAGAAACTTGATAGAAGAACACCATCTGTCTCGAAGCTGCTTCCTCAAGGTCATATGAAAATTCATATGACCTTGACCTTTCAATCTGACTAACATCAATGTCAGAGCCTGTGAGATCGACACTGAACGGAATGTCTGGGTATTTTTTATTCCAGTATTGTTCCGACACAGCCAGTGAAGTCTCGTAGAGATGTTCATCTTGCACAATGTGCTCTACTGTGCAGTTGTAATTGTTTTGGCAGTCTTCCACATATTTCACTGGAGAGAGAAGATGGCAGTGCCAAACCCATTCAATGTCCAACGGAGCAGACAATACCTGAAATATAATTTTTATTTTATTTGTTTAATTGTTTAGGTTATCTCATTGTTCACAAAATATACTTTTGCTGCAAAAATGAAGCTTGTTTAAAATGTTTATGGACAACTATTGTAACACATACTAATACCAGACAAGATTCAGTATTGGATCAATCTAATTATATAATATTCTGTCAGCGAAATATTGAAAACGACACTGTTTAATTTCATGCACATATGTACATACCATATGTATTTCTAACTTCTGTTTTGTTACATGCTTTATTTGTATTTGTTCAACATAATTATGAAACCGGAAACCGGAAAAAACACACCTGTTCGATCTGGCAACCACCGTACCATCTCGCATACTTCCCGGTCCGAGGATCGAACCCAGGTTGCATTGGTGAGAAGCGAGCGCGCTAACCACTGCACTAATCGGACAGCCAAACTGCTTTAAAACTGTAATAAACTTGTATTAGACATACAACATAAATACACGATATTTATCTAAATGAAGGAAGAGTATAGAATAATTGAACTTTAACATCACATGAGCTACAGTTACCTCCTCCCCATGTTCTGCTGCCAGTGGTAGCCATAGCTGACCGTATCTCCATAATGCCCTGTGTAACACTGGTCCCCCATACAAAGCTGGGAACTGATTAACCCTGGACAGAAACTGAACATGTGAAACTGCTGCAGACTTCAGATCTACACCAACATCTATGTCCGAGAAACTGGATACGTCCATCTCCTTGATATTATTTACAGCAGCCTGTCACAATGCTGAGCATTGATGCGTTTCTTCTCCTGAAATAAAATACAACCAGGTATGTATCTAGTCCAAATATTTAGACTTGAAAATGTGACATTTTATTATTAAGGCATTTGATCTTTGAAATAATAGCTCCAAAAAAAAAGATATAGCACGCACACAGACACACTCTCCACTATATATCTTTCTCTCTCCTACATGCACAATGTTGAAAGTAAAATGTATGTATGTATGTTCCTTTAATGTCAAACCCCTCGCGGAGACTTAGACATGTTTTCCTGGGCAGGCTTAGCTGACCTAAGCGATTAACCAGTACTAAGCAACGTGTGTGAGGTGCCTTGCTCAATGACACTACATACGTGGCCTGACCGAGTATCGAACCCGGGACCGTTCGATTCCAAATCCGATGCTCTACCACTGGACCACGGACGCCACACAAAATGCATTGCTAATTTACATTGCTGGTAACTGGAACGTGAAATTATAGCAAATTGCTATTCCCCACAGTTAGGTGAAAACACACTCTCGCCGAAAACTCTTCACGCCGGGATACTGGCACCTGTAGAGGTATAGGTACGTACTATCCGAATATTATGACATTTCGATAATCGTATACAAAATCACATGAAGTGTTCCAGGACATAAAATAGTCATTTCTCTAGGGTGGGTCAGTATTATTAAAATATAAAACAACTAAAATAATTACCAATATTGGAATCATATAATACAGTTACATTTTCAATAACTTTAACAACTTTTTCTTTATTTTTCTAACTAGGGGGCACAACTCTTGCTACATTGATAGGTATGAAACCAATAAATATTTATTTACATCCAGTAAACGTTCGTTGTTGCTCACACAGACTTTAGTTGTATGTAGGCCTATGTTTCATTTATGTCAAACCCTTGCGAAGACCTAGATATGTTTTCCTGGGCAAACTTATCCGACCTACGCGATTTACCGGTACTATGAATAAGGCAGGGCCTCAACGTGACTCAATCATAGATCAATTGCATAGCTCAATTCGAATGATTGAATCCACGGCAGGGGCTAATATAACTGTTGTCTATATTTACTCCTGTATATACATGTTTTTAAGAAGATATGTTTTCCAATGTGATACTGTTAATGCTGCTAGTGTATTACAGAAATGATTATGATAGTGAACATTTTTTTATTATAAAAATTAAACCAGAATTATGAAATTCTTGGAATGATTTTGCAGTATGAAGTTTAAGCAAAATGTGTTCATTGAATTGTGTAATTTTACTCTTGATTTCAATAAAAAAAATTAACAATTATGGAATATTAAAAGCAATATTGGGGGGGGGATCACAAACTGTGATTCGATCCTGGCCCGCTGGATGTGTAGGTCAATGATTTATCTATTAGACTAAGTCCAGTACTAATATATCGGAGAGTAACTGGCTGCACTTCCGTCTTAAAAATGTCGATGCTAGGGGAGCTTACGACTGTCTGGGGGAGGATGTCCTAAAGTGTGACGGTGTCAGGGAAGAATGACTTCTGGTAGCAGAGAGTCGATCTTTGCAAAATGTACTATGTACGATATTCCGTGGTATCTAGCAGATGAGATATGTGTGAGGAATGTGGCGGGATCATCTACCATGTGATTTACAATTTGGAAGAGAACAGAATGGAAGTTTATTAAGAGGTAGTACATAGTCATAATTATTACATATTATACATGTATACTATTTACAGTCCACTTGCAACATTAGTCATGCTATGCGTTCTTGTAGTGTTGGCCACTGGAGTTGATGTAGCATAGTCGTCACTGATGGGTTTTGAGATTGCTTTCTTAAATATGTTATACGTGTCAACATATCGTATACGACATTTGTTTTCTAGTTCTGTTGGGAATATTGGATTTAAGGCAGTAACGGTTGGCACCTTGTGGATACAAATTCAAGTTCATGTGAAAACTGTATATAAGAATATAAAGTCCTTGTAACATATCCGATATAACAAATAATGGGATTTATTGAAAGTTTATTTAACCGTCGCTATCGGTTGCCCATGTATGAGCGACGGTCAGTATGCCTAATATCACCTTTCCTGGGTAGGCTCCAGCGGTAAATAATGGGCTGTAATATATGTCGGATTAAATAGTTTGAAGTTGCATTGTTTGGTAAATTGGCTACCTCCGGTAGTTCGAATTGAGTCGATTGACAATGTCTTATTTGATTATGAACTTTTGACTGACCTACATATGGGACAGCTAATTCGGTTTCTGGGTCGTGTGATAATTTTAACCAATCAGAAACGTGTTACGTGGGGGCGCGCCTGCTACGTCATAGATGGCCAAAAACCAAAACAGAGACACAAACATAGTTCGCAAACTATAGCTTAGTATTTCTCGGATATTCGTACCAGATAGTAGTGTATGGGTTGGTAAGAGGAATTAAATACAACGTAAGACACCACTGAAAACCGCCAGGGTTGAACGATTTAGATTATTGGGTGAAAAGGATGAATTTTTCATTCGCTGGCTGTGGATTTTTGGGAATTTACCACGTTGGTGTCGCGAGCTGTCTAAAACAACACGCACCCCACCTTGTGAAGAACTGCAAGTTTGCAGGGGCGTCTGCTGGGGCAATTGCCGCATGCACTCTAATTTGTGGCTGCAGCCTTGGTAATTAAATTTGCATACTTTTCTAAATTATCATTCGTACTCGAGTCGACTCGTAACCTATTGTAAGACTTCTAGAATATAATACGCTATTTTGACGTTCTGGCAATTGCCTGAGCTTGATTTTCTATATATTACAAGAACAGATATTGATAGTCTTTGGACGATTTATATTATTTCATGAAAAGGATGAATTTTTCATTCGCTGGCTGTGGATTTTTGGGAATTTACCACGTCGGAGTTTCAAGTTGTCTGCGACAACACGTGCCCCACCTTGTGAAGAACTGCAGGTTTGCAGGGGCATCTGCTGGGGCCATCGTGTCCTGCTGCCTCATTTGTGACTGCTGCCTTGGTAATTAAATTTACATACTTACGATCATGCATTCCATCATTGACTCATAATCATCATGCATGGTGGTGGAAGCTTGTATAGATCAAAGGTACCAACAGTAAATTTACAGTCAATGGATCTATGCAAAATTCAGAGCTTACTCATACGAAGATGTGTAGGCAAGGGCGTAGCTAGCCATATTGAATTTGTAGGCACACCTAATTTATTATAGAATTAAATTGAGTAGTCTCCGTGATCGAGTGGTTACGGTTGCCGACTTGTATACCACTGTAACATATCATCACTAATGGTCACTGGTTCGAACCCCACTCAGACCATGTCTCTTTAAGGGAAAAAGTTTTACGGAGGACAGGTTGGTGCACTAATTTTGGTTAAACGCTGGAGCTGATGAAGGCCTAAACAAGTGCCGATGGTATGATGGTGCAGAAGGGTGTGGGGTAATATTGCCCTACAAAAATATTTGATCCTAGAATGTCGATGACACACTCCAACATATTTTAATGTATGTTTTAGACATTCAAATTTCAAAATGATTCCAAATTCAGTCTTTTTTCAAAATTATACCAAATTGAATAAATGCAGAGATGAAATGTCACATTGACGTACCAACAATATATATGATCGTGATGGTGAGATATGTGACTGCTGGTCTAGATTCTATACATATAGACATGTCAATAGCGGACACTTTTTGTTGCAATTTTGGCCTACATTTTGTATTTAGATTTTTCATATTTTGTGACCATATGCAGGTCTGAGCCTTCATTGCCTTATATATAGGTAAGGTATGCACATTTTTTGTGTGTGTACTCAACCAAGTCTTCACTCTGTATTCTATATGAAACAATTTCTCCCTGAAGGCCTGCACTCTATATTACCTCCCTTGGCAGCTACACTGATTTAACCTAACGTGTACATTTGTGTTGCTTTATTGGAATCTGTTGGGTTTTACTGTTGTTTCTGTAGCCAGATGTTGTGGTATGCTGCGATTTTATCAAATACATGTTACTTAATTGATAACATTTAGACAGTAAAGTATCCATTGTATATCTGCCGAGAATAAAATCACAAGATGAGAAAATGGATGATAAAGACCTATCCTCCTTATTCAAGGAGCAGTAACTATGTCTCTCCTTATACCTCGTTAGCAGATCTTAGTGTTCGGGCCAACTCTATGACATGTATTAAAATGGCCCTGCTACATGTTCATGTGGGTCGTGATAGCGCAGTGGATGCGCATTCGCTTCAGGTGCGAAAGGTCTGGAGTTCGAGCCCCGCTGGGGCCGTTACGATTGTGTCCTTAGGCAAGGCATTTAAATTCCACGTTGCCTCTTCTCTCTCCCTCGTGGCGCTGGATTCCATCAGGAATAAGGTCTCGAGAGTGATTAATATACATTGTATCAGTGCTATACTGTTACGTGTACACTGGACATGTAAAAGGACCAGGGATGGTTCTGGAATAGGAGGGTCTTCTGCATCTGACACTAGCCTCCACGACATGATATAAGTAATACACTTCTGGAGGCATCACCCCCAAATGCCCCAATTGTCCAGGAGGCGACGATTAATAAATGTATCCAACAATAAAAACACACACTGGTTTTGTGCGTGAAATTACTATAACGGATACATTGGTGGTTTGACCTGTGTAATTATCAACGTCTAATGACTGTCAACCTCATCATCTTCGTTCCTTCATGCTACGTCTAGCCTTTCCATTTGGTGGAAGTACTCAATGTGGCATAGTATTAGTTATTAGTATACAATTGTCATGTTCATGTATGCTTTTTTACATTTGGTGGAAATAGCGCATGCAATATATTCTACATTTTGTGGGGAAAGTTTAGTATTTTCTAAATGTGTGTGGGTGACATGTACTATCCAGGGGTTTATTGGAAATGTTAGTTAAAGTCCAAAGAGCAATGGTTTATTATTATTTTTGTAGGGAAGGCGTCTGGAATAAAACACTGTTCAGTTTGCCTCTTTACCCTTTCCCACTCGAGTATTGGAAGCACCTCTCAACACCAGTATCCATTCTCTGTGTGCCATAGAAAGATCATACATGTATACGGAACTACAAATGTACTATTTATCTGTACTTACACTAATAGTTACCTCAGTGATATACCCATCCTGTCCATCTGCCGATCCGCAGGTACAGTAAGCATCATTCGACATTTAGCATAATTACTGGGACAAATCAAATAGACATTGGGACAAGTCAATTTAGTGGAAGTCGTGATAGCTCAGTGGATGCACGTTCACTTCAGGTGCGAAAGGTCCAGAGTTCGAGCCCCACTGGAGCCATTAGGATTGTGCCCTTAGGCAAGGCATTTAAATTCCACATGCCTCTTCTCTCTCCTTCATGGCGATGGATTCCATCAGGAATGAGGTCTCGAGAGTGATTAATATAAGTTGAAATAACTTGTTTCGCAATCGAGCTAAAATAAATTTGTATAAACTACGTCAATTTAGAAATTTTAGACAATGTCACTTGTCCCGGACAATTCAGGTTTGAAAGCAAAATTGTTCTGAATGTTGATCCTTATCACTAAAAACTTGTGTAATCTTATAGATGTAACAAAGACACATTCTATAATTCGACTACACATGGTAGCCCAACTTTTAACAATGCAAATAGGTTAAACGCCACTAATTAAACAGATGATAAAATACCCCGATTGAGCAAAAATCAATAAACTTCTTATCAGACAAACCTCAGCTATGTGCAAAACTGATTTACGGCACCGACATACAATAATCTAAGTCTGCTAACAGTTTACAGCGACGTATCATTTGATTCAGGTCAAATACCCATAAATCATGCCTAGTTAATACCATAGCAACTTGTTGATTCGTTAAATATATAAATATTAATATTTTAGTAGAAATAATGCTAGTAACATGTATACCAGTGATCATTGTAGAGGGTGATGTGGGCGAAATAGTCACCCTAGGGACTCTGACTTCGCCCTCTGATATACAGGTCTCATTCTGGGTCAGGATGTTTAGGAGAACTGAGAAACTCAGAATGCGCGAGATTGCATCCTTAACCCTTTCAACACCACAGACCTCTAAATAGGCTTACAAAAAGTGTAGATCCAGATGAGCCGGCTCGTGACGAGCCGTCTCATCAGGATCTGCACTTTTTGCCAGTAATATGACTATTTTTAGACATAATTACCCATTTTGATAAATGAACTTGTCCAAATGTGATTTTCTGATTCATTTATTGGTTTATGAATATCATGGACCAGTCCATGTGAGTTACTTGGTGTTGAATGGGTTACGCTTTTCCTCAACAACAGACCTCTAAATAGGCTTACAAAATGTGTAGATCCAGATGAGCCGGCTCGTGACGAGCCGTCTCATCAGGATCTGCACTTTTTGTCAGTGATATGACTATTTTTAGACATAATTACCCATTTTGATAAATGAACTTGTCCAAACAGCTAAACAAAATATGGTTAAAATGCACAGTATGACCATTACGTGTAAATACAGCATTAGAATAGAATGAGTGCTTTATACAGTTTGTAATGGGCCAGCGTATCTGAGTGGACACAATTTTGTATGGAGAAGTGGGTCTCTAGGGAGCAAAGTTAAGGTCCCTAGGTGGACGAATATACCTACAGCGACTATTTTGCCCAAGTCGCCCTCTAGAATGAACCATGTTATTACGTGATGGCCGAAATTTATGATTGAATACATGTAGCAGCACCTCTTTCTATTGTTCAAATGGGATTACAGTTGTAAAGAACTACGTCACTTGGTTAAATGGGATTACAATGGTAAAGAACTATGTCACTTGGCTGATTGAATGAGATTATAGTGGCAAAGACCTGCGTCAGTCACTTGGCTATGGGAAACCTTCTCATGAACCAATGCTGGGAACATTGCCAAAATTTGTCTTAGTTTTGAGGTCCACATGTAAAAACAGTTGATTCATTATATCATCATAACTGATATCTATATATACATGTTGGTAGAGATGTCACTGTGTTTTTATCTCCTCATCAAGTAAACATTTGTCACCTGTTATTTATCCCAATTAGCCGTCGTTCAGATTGATGCTACTATACAGTTACATGTAAGGTACATGTATGGTATGTGGTAATGTTGTTTTGCATTAAGGTCAGTGCAGGGCTCAGTTCAGGGGGCGACTTGGGCAACATCTGGTAGGAGAATCGCCGATGGAATGTATCGGCTGCACAATTTGGGAATGGCCGTAGCTAATGTTGCTAGAACTTGTGGCCTGACCCGTTTGCCTTTATTTAATTTGTCATGTTTTGTATTCACATGTTTATGTGAAACGAATCGAGCAATAAAATATGAAAACTAAAAAAATTGCACAATTTACCCAAATCCACCCACTTTCTGTGATTCCATTGGCTGGCTGCTTTAACACAGGTTTGACTGTATATAAGCGTACACAAGTAACCCGAAGCTATCATGTAATTGATGTCACACACAGACACACTTAAACAGACACCAACAGTAAACACATTATACCATCTTGTGCATTAGCAAGCTGAAATACCTTTGGGCAATTGAAACTGTGCATAGTAACACTTGATGCATTACATTTAATTAATAATAACAATAATGATAGATCCTCAATCTTACTAAACTGGTTAGGTTCTCCATTGATCAGATATGTGTTCAAAGTAAACAAGACTAGACATGGCTATTTATTCGCTAAACTTTAGAAGACATACCCCATGAAGAGGATTATTGTGAAATGGTGTGTTTTCAAAAGCAGGGTGATTTTGTTTTAAAACTTTATTGGCCAGTACCCAGCACATTAGCTGAACAAACATAGATGATGATGCTGATACTACAGATGACCCTGATATGGCCTTGGTCCTAATTGGCTCAATCTGTGCAACCCTAAAGGGCCCATTAATATTGCCATTATCCATTTCCCATGGGCAACCACATACCTGGACACAGTCCACTGAGAGTTTATTGATGAAAGACATACATACATGTATGCAACCAGAATAAAACCAATGATGCTTGTAACATAACACAATATTGAGAAAAAATACCTAAGTGGTAAAATTGGAGAAACTTGCAATTTGTTTTAATCCATTCAACACCAAGTGACTGGCATGGACTGGTGCATGATATTTTTTAAACCAATAAGTTAATAAGAAAATTACATTTAGACCAGTTCATTTATCGAAATGTGTAATTTTGTCAAAAAATAGTAATATTACTGGCAAAAAGTACAGATCCTGATGAGACAGTTCGTCACGAGTCGGCTCATCTGGATCTACATTTTTTGTAAGCCTATTTAGAGGTCTGTAGTGTTGAAAAAGTTAAAATAGCATGTTTTACAATGATTAATGTACAAAATGTATCAAGTTTTCCAAATGAAGACTAATTTGTTGGATGGGGTTTCGTACGTTTATTTATCGGCGTTACCGGTTAACGACGCCTCCTGAAGAGATTATTCATTTTAGAGTTTTGGAGGATAGTGCAATGATACAATCAGCGACCCATTCCAGAGTCTCCTCTGGTTCTTTTACGTGCACGGTGTAAAGCACCGACACAAGACCTCGGTTTAAAGTCCCATCTTAAAGACTGTTAATTTTATTAGGGTCAGACGGGGGTTTGGTAGCCTATTTATCAGGTCAGGAAGGGTGTAAGTGTCAGGAGTACATACATTAGTAAAGCAATAGCCCTTGATCTTATAATATTTGCATTAATGAAATGGTTGTAACCCGGTCAAACTTCAACCCTGATCACCTAGAAAAATCCAAAGAATTCCTCATAATTACTCTAATATCATTTGTTGTGGTTTTCATGGTATATTAAATCTTGTCATTTATTAAATCGCATTAAGATAAGCATTGTGTCTACAAAATGTATTAGGTAGGTTTTAATACACAAACTGTTTTATCCAATGTTTAGCGGATAATAAATACTCACGTATACAGGTATAGATTAAAAATAATCTGGCGTGTTCGTATCTAAAGTAAATAACGGTATATTGCAGTGTCACTATTATGAAACGGTTAATAATATTTTACTTATCCTTAGATATTTCACTCACAACCACACATTCAGAAACAAATTGAAACACACGGTACAAATAAAAACTTCTCGGTTTTATTTTACCTCTAGTATTTGGTTATATGACGAGCACTTTCACTGTTTTAGTAACCTGACAATCACAACTAAAGTCGCTTTTGCAAACAGCATAAAGCTGGAGCCGTTATGATTGAGCATTTATTCCACATGCCTCCTCTCTCCCCCGTGGCGGTGGATTCCATCAGGAATGAGGTCTCGAGAGTGATTAATATAAGTTATAAGAACTTGTTTCGCAATCGAGCTAAAATAAATTTGTATAAACTAAACAGCATAGAGACAGATCAGGATCTATGCCTTTTGCTATTCAGATATTGGAGCTAGAACATTTTTATCACAAAAGGGTGCTTGTATTCAGTGTAATACAGTCATCTCATAATTTCTGGAAGAATTCTGATTGGTCGAGAGAGTGTACTTATAATTTGTAAATTAAACTTTAAATTATGCATACTTCTATTTGAATAGGTACATAATGTTAATGGTATGCCAAATTACGATTTAAAAGAAGTCTGATGCAATTATAATGCTGTTTAAAACATAAATTTGTGACAATGTAATAAAAAGGATCTTACACCCACCATGAAATCATCACGAGTGTAAGATCCTATATGTCTGAATAGCAAACAACATAGATTCTGGTCAGGATCTATGTTGTTTGCACATTTATTCGGCAGATTAAAGGTTAAATGTACATATATATATTAAAACAGCAATTCAATGTGTATTAATGATTTAGTATTATTAGATTAACCTGCACAATCGTGGAGGTAAGACAGGGTGCTTAGAAATTATGATTACTGCGTGTAACAGGGATCAGTTTAGAGGGCGATGTGGGCGAAATTGTCGCCCTAGGGACCCTGACTTCGCACTCTGGGGGCCCCACTTCTCCCTTAAAAAAAAAATATATATATATTTTTTGGTTTTTACGTTTTTCAAACAAAATTTTGTCTAGTAAGATACACTGGCCCATTATAAAGCACTCCTTCTATTCAAATGTTGTATTTAATGGATGAACTGTGCATTTTAACCCTATTTTGCAGAAGTGTATTAAAGAACACCATTTAAGGAAGCGAGTACGCGCTTTCTCACTTCTCCCAACAATTCTGACCTAGAATGAACCCTGGTGTAACAGTCAAATCCATTTTTCAATAATAATTAATTCACATTTTACGATGATTTTATAAATTACAAAATAAATATATCAGACTTCATGGATATTATTAACAGAAGCAGCATTACAATTTGTAAGTGGGTGTTTTATTAAAGTTAGCCCATTTATTTTTTATCTTTTGATTTAATTATTGGGAAAAAACATCTTGGTGGTCATGGTGAATAAATAGTTACTTTTTTTGCCAAATCAAAGCAAAAAACTGGCCAATTATTTGCATACAAATGCTTGATAACTTATCAAATAATTGTACATGTACAGTTTTGTACTGACATACAGTACCACATTTACTCGACTATAAGACAAACCCCCCACCCCAACTTTGTTATTAAATCAATGGTATTCTGCATAGAACTACGTGTAAGACGGGTTAAGAAAATGGAAACCACTCAGAAAAATGATCGATCAAATGTTATGGTAAAAGCAATTACATGTACGGTATGTCAAATCATAAAATAATGCACTGATGCACAACAATAAATTTAATTTGCTAAAATGCTATTGAAAGTTCAGTTTACAGATAGAGCTGTGAAGGTTTATGTTTTCGGTTATTTCAAAGGTCATCATATTATTGAGTTGGAACAAACTGATTTAAAAAAATGTTTTTAACTTTTTATCAAGTGCTCGCTTATTAAAGGCGGGAAGATTTTGAGACAATAATTTGGTGATAAAAATTCCGTCTTATAGGCAAGTAAGTAAGGTACATGAAGGGAAAAATAAGAATGTTTGTTGTCATAATGATAACACTTCAAAACCGTGGCGACCATAAATTGTTGTTTGCTGTCATAGAATAATTATTGTCATTGGGTAAAAGATATACGGAATCGTGATTTACAAACCATCAACAATTTGAACGATTTCGGGCACTATATTCACATCTGTATGGGGAAAATGGTACTTGCCACATATAATGAAGGAACTTTTATGCTGATGTCCTGATTAGCTAGGTGCCAGGTTACTAGACCGGATCTAGGTGCCAGGTTACTAGACCGGATCTAGGTGCCAGGTTACCAGACCGGATCTAGGTGCCAGGTTACCAGACCGGATCTAGGTGCCAGGTTACCAGATCGGATCTAGGTGCCAGGTTACCAGACCGGATCTAGGTGCCAGGTTACCAGATCGGATCTAGGTGCCAGGTTACCAGACCGGATCTAGGTGCCAGGTTACCAGATTGGATCTAGGTGCCAGGTTACCAGACCGGATCTAGGTGCCAGGTTACTAGACCGGATCTAGGTGCCAGGTTACTAGACCGGATCTAGGTGCCAGGTTACCAGATCGGATCTAGGTGCCAGTTACCAGACCGGATCTAGGTGCCAGGTTACCAGATCGGATCTAGATGCCAGTTACTAGACCGGATCTAGGTGCCAGGTTATCAGATCGGATCTAGTGCCAGGTTAATAGACCGGATCTAGTGCCAGGTTACCAGACCGGATCTAGGTGCCAGGTTACCAGACCGGATCTAGTGCCAGGTTATCAGACCGGATCTAGGTGCCAGGTTATCAGACCAGATCTAGGTGCCAGGTTACCAGACCGGATCTAGGTGCCAGGTTACCAGACCGGATCTAGGTGCCAGGTTACCAGACCGGATCTAGGTGCTAGATCAATTATCAGACCGGATCTAGGTACCAGGTTATCAGACCGGATCTAGTGCCAGGTTACCAGACCGGATCTAGGTGCCAGGTTACCAGACCAGATCTAGGTGCCAGGTTACTAGACCAGATCTAGGTACCAGGTTACCAGACCGGATCTAGGTGCCAGGTTACTAGACCGGATCTAGGTACCAGGTTACCAGATCGGATCTAGGTGCCAGGTTACCAGACCGGATCTAGGTGCTAGATCAATTACCAGACCGGATCTAGGTGCTAGATCAATTACCAGACCGGATCTAGGTGCCAGGTTATCAGACCGGATCTAGGTGCCAGGTTATCAGACCGGATCTAGGTGCCAGGTTATCAGACCAGATCTAGGTGCCAGGTTACCAGACCGGATCTAGGTGCCAGGTTATCAGACCGGATCTAGGTGCCAGGTTACCAGACCAGATCTAGGTGCTAGATCAATTACCAGACCGGATCTATGTGCCAGGTTATCAGACCGGATCTAGGTGCCAGGTTACCAGACCGGATCTAGGTGCCAGGTTATCAGACCGGATCTAGGTGCCAGGTTACCAGACCGGATCTAGGTACCAGGTTACCAGACTGGATCACTTACATTGTAGCCCACTATTGTATAAACTATTGCAGTTATTAACATAACATAATATTGTATTAGGCATGAAATGGTACAAAACACAACTATAGCCAACAAAATTAACATAATATGTAAAGTGCAAAGACAATTAAAGTGCAAAGACAATTAACAGAGAATAATATTGTGTTCTCCCTTATTTTCTATTGCTAAATAAAAGTACATGATGATCTTTATAGCTAAAACTATTAATAGTTCATATACATTAATTAATTGTTAGTTCTCTTTCTTTAAAAGCGAAATACAAATATTTTGATGGATTATGAATTAATTTTTGGTTTCTAGAGCTCATTACATTATCAAATATTTGTAGTGAAAAAATATGGCTTAACCCTTTCAACACTACATGCCTCTAAATAGACTTACAAAAAGTGTAGATCCAGATGAGCCGGCTCGTGACAGCTCGTGACGAGTCGTCTCATCAGGATCTGCACGTTTTGCCAGTAATAATTATTACTATTTTTCGATAAAATTACCCATTTTGATAAATGAACTGGTCCAAAGGTAATTTCTTATTAAATTATTAGTCTAAATTATCATGCACCAGTCCATGTCAGTTACTTGGAATTGAATGGGTTAAAAATGTTAACGTAAATTATAGTTATTATACACCAGGCTACGTACATGTAACTACATGTATATCCAGTACCCTGTCAATACTTAGTATGCTCACTATTCAGTACCAAAAGGGGCCTGTAATTCAGCTTTTTCCCCCAAGGGATGCAGCTGCCACATTGACTAAGTGTGGTGTTTTTCATAGTAGAATATATCTAGCCTGCAACGGACTTGTTAGTTTAAATGATATTTTATTCAAGAATGTTACATAACATAGGAATAGTTGCAATAGCAGTTAGGATTGGGGGAAATGTTAAGTAGTAACTTATTTGAATCCCTTTCCATCGGTCTTGTTCGTTTGGTGGGAAAGTGCACTGACCTCACAAGATTATAAAATTAAATTTAATAGTAGTACTCTGGACTAAAATTCTCACAAAGGTTACTGAATTTTAAGTCTTGTGGGCTTCCTTACTGCATTCATAAAGGTCAACATCCATGAACTGTTGTGTAACTGGTTAATTAATGTTCTCATAGGCCAGATCACAGTCAGTATTCAGTAGAGGTCATACATGTTCTCTGAAGTGACCTGTAATACCCCCTTTTTTCAAAGGTTAGTCAAAAATTGAGATTAGTTACATTTGGCTACAGGTCTATCCTGTCTTATATAAGAAAATCGATTTTAGTGGGAATATTACAAACCAACTGAAGTTTTATTGTGAAGGCAGCCCCAGGGCTGTTGCACTTGGATGCTTCTGAGTCATTGAGATCAAAAACTATGTTATTACTATAATTTAAATTAGGTCGACATAAGGACAATCTCCACAACTACCTGTAGATCTTGAATGTTTGAATGTTTTACATACAGTCAAACCTGTCTTAGTGATCACCTCCATTAAGCAGCCAACCTGTATTAAGCAGCCAGTTTCCAGAGTCCTAATACATTGTTTTATTTGTTTTATTATACATTTGACCTCTATTAAGCAGCCACCTGTACTAAGCAGCCACTTTCTGTGATTCCCTTGGCAGGCTGCTTAACACAGGTTTCACTGCAGATGATCAGAGAATAAGATGGCTTGTATTTTTTGTCCAATGAAATGGAGGAAAGTTTAACATACCCATCCAACCAGGGTTCATTCTAGGTCAGAATTTTTGGGAGAAGTAAGAAAGCATGCAGCGAGCGTGTCCTTAAATGGTGTTATTTAATTAATTTCAACAAAATATGGTTAAAATACACAGTATGACCATTAACCCATTCAACCCCAAGTAACTGACATGGACTGGTCCATGATATTCTTAGACCAATAAATGAATAAGAAAATTACATTCGGACCAGTTCATTTATCAAGATGGGTAATTTTGTCTAAAATTAATAATTATTACTGGCAAAAAAGTGCAGATCCTGATGAGACGGCTCGTTACGAGCCGGCTCATCTGGATCTACACTTTTTCATAAGCCTATTTAGAGGCCTGTGGGGTTGAAAGGGTTAAATACAACATACAGCTTTATAATGGGCCAGTATATCATCTTACTGGACACAATTTTGTAGGAAAATTGTAAAATAAAAGTGGTAGTGGGGCCCTCAGAGGGCGATGTCAGGGTCCCTAGGGCAACTATTTCACCCATATCACCCTCTGGAATGATCTCTGCCAACTTTTAAATAAAACTGCAATAGTACGTAGTAAATGTATATATACTTGTACATGTATGAAGCTAGGTACCAGGAGTATGGTCAAGAACTGGGGTAAATATTCTTAACCTGAAGGTAAATCTTCAATATTTGTTATATAGATTATTTATATATTTATACAGGTTTATTTATTGCAGGATTGCAAACTACGCAACATTATATCCGCCCGTTTCTTTAAAGGAATGAATCGCGGGTTAATAGTTTCCATCAGGGTATGAACTACATTGGGCGTGGTTACAGTGTGTGGAGGCCGATTATGGCATTGTGACATCTCGCATTACGGTTGACTCAAGTTCAAATCACATGCCCCTCACTGTATGAAAATTGTAAAATAATTTTGTTTGGACAATTGGGGCCCTCACGATGCTAATTCACTATCCCTAGGGCGACTGTTTTACCCCATGTCACTGTTGTCACACCATAGGGTGAACCCTGCGTATTGTATAGTTTACGTTTAAACTTGGTTATAATATAACTTCTTTCCGTTCTGTACAGCGTGGTTGGTAATACTCCTAGCCAGTAAGTTTAAACGTTATTTATTTTACGATTGCGAAGCAAGTTCTAACAACTTATATTAATCACTCTCGTTGGAGCGGATGAAAGCGTTCATGTGGAAGGAAAACGGAGTACCCGGAGAATACCCATTTCTCAGATCTGGCGACCACCGTACCATCTCATATACTTCCCGGTCCGAAGATCAAACCCGAGTTGCATTGGTGAGAAGCGAGCGCACTAACCACTGCGCTAATTGGGCAACCTCGTATTGTATACTTGATTGCTGCTCAAGAAAAGAGCATATACTTTGTACCATTTTTCAGACAGGTATTTGTGAATCCCTATTTTCATGTAACTGTACAACATTCACTCTTTGTCTTTCAACGAAGGTTGTACTGTTTCTCAGACGGATATGGGTAAATCCCTATTTTCAGGTAACTGTACAACATTCACTCTTTGTCTTGCAACGACGGTTGTACCGTTTCTCAGACGGGTATTGGTAAATCCCTATTTTCAGGTAACTGTACAACATTCACTCTTCATCTTGCAATGACGGTTGTACCGTTTCTCAGACGGGTATTTGTAAACCCCTATATTCACTCTTCGTCTTGCAACGACGGTTGTACCGTTTCTCAGACGGGTATTGGTAAATCCCTATTTTCAGGTAACTGCACAACATTCACTCTTCGTCTTGCAACGAAGGCCAGGTCTTACTCCATCGGACCATTACATCCAAGCTTTAAGATTGTGAAGATTATGCGAGATGCCCTACGGGAAGTACTTCCAGAGAACGCACATGAAATTGCAAGCGGAAAGCTGTTTATTTCGTTAACGAGAGTCAGTGACAGAGAGAATGTGATCGTATCCGAGTTTAATTCCAAGGACGAGTTAATTCAGGTATGTTTTAGTGATAGTATAATGCATATATCCACCTTCATGGGAGGAGGGGGATAGTACAATGTATGTCTCCACATTCATGGGAGGAGGGGGATAGTACAATGTATGTCTCCACCTTCATGGGAGGAGGGGGATAGTACAATGTATGTCTCCACATTCATGGGAGGAGAGGGATAGTACAATGTATGTCTCCACCTTCATGGGAGGAGGGGGATAGTACAATGTATGTCTCTACATTCATGGGAGGAATGAGTTTACTTAATTGTGTTAGATTTGTTTATTTAAATGTTAATTTAGCTCAATTGCGAAACAATTTTCTTCAATATTAGTTAGAATCGCTCTCGAGACCTCATTCCTGATGAAATCCATCAGAAGAGGCAGTTTGAATTTAAGCGAATTGCCTAACGACACCACCACCGTGGTCCTGACTGGGCTCGAACTCACAACCTCTCTGTTACAAGGCAGATGCCATATCTATTACACCACGGAGGCTCCACTTAACATTCATGCTAAGCTTGCTGTGCACTAGATCTACTGTACAACAGAATAGTTTGAATATTAGGGCAGTGGTTAGCGTGCTAGCTTCTCACCAATGCAACCCGGGTTCGGTCCTCGGACCAGGAAGTATGTGAGATGGTACTGTGGTCGCCAAATCGGACAGGTGGGTTTTCTCCGAGTATTCCGGTTTCCTCCCACACGAACGACCTCATTTACGCTTTCATCCGCACCAACGAGAGTGATTAATATAAGTTGTTTAAACATGCTTCGCAATCGTTGTAAAATAAATAAAGTTTAAGTTTGAATATATATGTGCAATTTTTGCCAATTAATTACATCACAACATTATAATCTTGTGACAAAACAGCAACTTCCTGGAAACTTCCATTATATCACTGCTTAGATGCTGTGTCAGCTGACCTTTATGGCATATTTGTTCAAAGGACATATTTTACAAACTATTCGCAATAACCTGGCTTTGGGTTGGATTCCTTGGAAATTGAAATGTAGCACATTTCTATACAGACATACTGTACGTGCATTGTGTAATCTCGTGGAAGTATTTGTAATATATTATTCATCTTTATTATTGAATGTGTGAGATTCATTGGGCTGGCTGTGTTTGCATATAGACTTTGATGTAACCGTTATTGAATATATATACTGGTATATGAATAGGCCATGTACCTGTATGCCATCTGTTTTAATAAATATGGATTGGTATGCATCGCCTTATGGACATTGAAAAGTGTTTATTTTAACCCTTTCCCTCATAGAGATGTAGTTTTATTTCATAGATTTGGCTGTAATTTACAAATCGGACACAATGGATAAGCTGTGAACTTGCCTACTCCACCTTCATGGAGGTTACTAGGAATTATTAAGTGTTGTATACACCATGTTGTTCCGATCTTTATTACAGCTTGTTTGACTACTAATGTATCAATCTATGTCAATAGGCATTGGCGTCGAGAGGCGCTTCTAAGGGGGGAAAGGGTTAAAATGAATATAATCACTTTTCACTATCCCTAGGGCGACCTTTCTAGGAGATGTGTATCCAATGATATGACTGTCAGATGCACCGTATTTACCTCAGATACACTAGTTTTACCTCCGATACACTAGTTTTACCTCAGATAAAATATTTTTACCTCAGAATCAGATACACTATTTTTACCTCAGGTATGCTATTTTTACCTCAGTCAGGTATACTATTTTTTAAATTTTACCTCAGATACACTTACTCTTATGTCAGATACAATATTGTTTACCTCAGATACAATATTTGGGTCTCTGGTTGCATTTCTTCCACCTGTGATCGGAATTTGATGTTTTGTCATTTCAAACATTATTTACTGACTTATGAAAGATTCTATCGTTACTGGTTCACTACACGTGTATTTAGTTTTGTGCCGATATTGAGATTATCGCTTTTGTTTTCAGGCGCTATTGTGCAGTGCTCATGTGCCGTTGTATTCGGGTCTCGTCCCGCCAACATTTCGTGGAGTTGTAAGTATACTCATTATCTTGCTATTTTACATGTACGTACATGTGTATCAATCTTCCTATTACATTAAATAGACGAGAATTGCAGTAGTAGTACATTGTGAGAATCACACTCTGGACTCCCAAGCTTTCGGTTAAAATATAATTTACGTTTAATTTACTATTTACATTTTCAAATCCTTGAAAGCAGCTATCAGAAGGTATTCGTACATTCGCTGTCGTCGGACCTTAATAGCGAAGAGGCTTTTGGGGAGATGTTTTAAATCACTGGCATTATATAGGATCATTGATGCATTTTTAGCTCACCTGTGAGGTTTGTTACTGCAATGTGTTCGTCTGTCATCGGCTGTTGCCGTCTCCGTGAATATTTTCAAACGTCTTATCCTCCGTAACCATTTGGTCTCTAGACACCATTTATGGTCGTGATACATGGGTAGGTGGGGGATTACATAATTGTTAGAATCTCGTTATTATGTAATCCAAGATGGCTGCTGTCTAAAAATAGCAAAAATTCTTAAAAAGTCTAACGAACCTCCAATCGGATATTAACCAGATGTTTTTGTTGATATGTTGACCCCAGAAACCAAAATGTGCATGGCCAAGGTGGTCAAATTTGTCATATATAAAATTGAAGGTATCGCCTATGCTGATTTTGTTATTCAAGATGGCTGCCGAAAGGTCAAAAGATCATTCTTTTATTATAGATTTCAAAGTCAGGTGAGCGATACATCATGGCCCACTTGTTATATTTATTTGTATTAACATTTATCTACATTAATTTAATAATACATTATGTATGTCGAAATTGACATTTGTTTTGGTTAAAATCCATACTTTTTTTTATATACATCAGATAATTTGTAAATATTGCAGAGATATGTTGATGGAGGATTGAGTGATAACATTCCAGCCTTGAATGATGAAACAATCTCCATTTCTCCATTTGCGGGCGAGAGCGACATATGTCCGACAGATAGCACAGCAAACCCTCTACACGTGTATCTAGCCAACACTAGCATGCAATGCTCTATGGAAAACGTGTATCGTATGTCGCATGCGCTGTTTCCTCCGCATCCAGAAGTCCTCAGCGACATGTGTCAGCAGGGGTTTGATGATACCCTCAAGTATTTACAAAATAACAGTAAGTTATTCAGCAACAGACGGTTATGTTCCATAGTCCAAAATGTAACTAGAGAATTTCCAACTAACATGCTGCATGTAACAGCTATGTAAAACATTGAAAGCTTTCTCTGTAACTAACTTTTCTAAAATGTTATTTTTAAAACCCATTTGATTCTGGATACCGTTCAAACAGTATTTGCAAAGAACATAGAGCCAGATCAACCGCCATGGAACGTGCCGTCTGATCAGGCTCTATGCTGTTTGCTATTCAGATGATCTTGCTAAGACACTTGGCTATGTAGCAAACAACATAGATCCTGATCAGCACACAGTGTCGCGCTGCGGCTGATCTGGATCTATGTTGTTTGCAAAAACCTTTAAACCTATCCAGAATGAAATGGGTTAAGCAACAGAATGTAATATTCCATTGTCAACGGAATTTCGTAGCTGTGCAGAAAATGTAGCAAAATCTTGATTTTCAAATATGCTATTGTAGATATTGTACTATGTAATTGTTGTCGATGATATATTTGAATGAACTGTGATTTCCGAGGTCTTATTTGTATGACCAATACTCAAGATAGCCCTTCGGACAGTATGTAACGCTTGAGTGGGCAATTAGCGATCAACAAACTAGCTGGATATAGTTTATACAAATTTAATTTAGCTCGATTGCGAAACAAGTTCTTACAACTTATATTAATCACTCTCGAGACCTCATTCCTGATGATATCCATTGTCATGAGGGAGCGAGAAGAGGCAATGTGGAATTTAAATGCCATGCCTAAGGGCACACTCGTAATGGCTCCAGGAGGGCTCTACTCCGGGTCTTTTGCACCTGAACGAACACGCTATCACGACATCCACTATCACGACTTATTGAATATATAAATATCATCAGAAGAAGAATTAATGCCAAATATATATGTATATATACATGTATATAAAAATGTGATGACATTTTCAGAGCTGCTGTCGTGTGTACGACATCTAAGTATTCGGAGTGTAATCACGCCAGTACCGGTCGGCATGGATACGGATGATTCTACAAGTGAGGAGGAGGATGATGAGGAAGAGGATTGTGAGGAACACAATTGTTACGACTGTAAGAAGAAACGACAGACGGCCCTCGTTGATAAGCTACCACACCAGGTCGGATCTGGTAAGTAATATTTCATGGTTGATAAGCTACCACACCCACAGGGATTCGGCACGTTTATGGGTACTAGTATATATATTTAAGTACAGGGATTCTACTCTGTGGGATGTCAGATTTCGCATTGATCAGTAAAATGGCCCTATCTGAAACAATTTTGTACAAATCTGTCCAAATATAACGCCTATCCCGAGTCTTTATATTGTTCTTCAAATAAAACACAACTTTAAACTGCGTGCATGTATACTTTGCAAACAATTGCCACAGACATTGGCCATAGCAGGTCACATTTCCATACTAGGACACGGGTTCTGTCAGCAACAACAACAAATCTTCAACGGGAGAGTTTTAACAGTGAATAACATTATCAATAAAAATGTGTTTCCACTAACGTGTAGGTTTATTCGGCAAAAATGTACGTCAAAAAGAGATTTCGGTGAATTTTTAATTTGTTTTGAAAATTTCTAAAGCGGCGCAATTCGCGTTGAAACGAGCGTTCTGATTGGATTCAAGATGTTTGTTTTTTTTATATGACGAATAATCATAATCGAATCAGAACGCTCGTTTCAACGCGAATTGCGCCGCTTGACAAATTTTCAAAACAAATTGAAAAACTCTCCGAAATCTCTTTTTGACGTACATTTTTGCCGAATAAACCTACACGTTAGTGGAAACACATTTTATTGATAGTGGAAACACATTTTATTGATAATGTTATTCACTGTTAAAACTCTCCCGTCGAAGATTTTTTTTTGTTACTGACAGAACCCGTGTCCTAGTATGGAAATGTGACCTGCTATGGCCAATGTCTGTGGCAATTGTTTGCAGAGTATACATGCACGCAGTTTAAAGTTGTGTTTTATTTGAAGAACAATATAAAGACTCTGGATAGGCGTTATATTTGGACAGATTTGTACAAAATTGTTTCAGATAGGGCCATTTTACTGATCGATACGAAATCTGACATCCCACAGAGTAGAATCCCTGTACTTAAATATATATACTAGTACCCCCAAACGTGCCGAATCCCTGTGACCACACCAGGTCGGATCTGGTAAGTAATATTTCATGGTTGATAAGCTACCTCACCAGGTCGGATCTGGTAAGTAATATTTCATGGTTGATAAGCTACCTCACCAGGTCGGATCTGGTAAGTAATATTTCATGGTTGATAAGCTACCTCACCAGGTCGGATCTGGTAAGTATTTATTTTATCCACGCTTCAAGTTTAGTTTCTTTTTAAGCTGGATGGTGAATTGTTGTTTTTGTTTGTTTTTTTAAATCTGGCTTACAAGACGTTTTATACAATTTTGAAAAAATACTATTGCTGAAAAAAGTTTATTGTAATTAAATGTGTGCAGTTTTGCACATGTACTATATGTGTAAATATGATTGTGTGTATATACAGGGTTCATTCTAGATCAGAATTATTGGGAGAAGTGAGCAAGCGCGTGATTGCTTCCTTAAATGGTGTTCTTTAATATACTTCTGCAAAATAGGGTTAAAATGCACAGTACAACCATTAAATACATTTGAATAGAAGGAGTGCTTTATAATGGGCTAGACAAAATTTTGTTTGAAAATCGTAAAAACCAAAACATATTTGTTTTTTGGGAGAGGGCGAAGTCAGTGTCCCTAGGGCGACAATTTCGCCTACATCGCCCTCTAGAATGATCCCTGATATATATATAATGAATAAACGATGTTTCTAAAAATTATGAAATAAAAATGGCGGGACTGATGATAAAAAAAAGTATTCATTTCATGGTTGATAAAGCCTTTCATGTATGACAAGCCAATTTCACTATCGGGATCGTTGTCAGTTATATGTTAGCGAAATCTGGAATCGCAGGGGTATTCTTTCGTGGGTTATTGCAAAAATAAATGATTTACAGTAGTAAAGCTAATGTCATACATGAGATACTATCAAGGAGTTAGTTTAAACTTTATTTATTTTACAACGATTGCGAAGCATGTTTTAACAACTTATATTAATCACTCTTGTTGGCGCGGATGAAAACGTAAATGTGGTCATTCGTGTGGGAGGAAACCAGAGTACCCGGAGAAAACCCACCAGTCTGATCAGTTGTAAGAACTTGTTTTGCAATCAAGCTAAAATAAATCTTTATAAACTAAATCTTTCTATGACAATTTTTTTCAAAACAACAATTTCTAATGGATTTTTATATTTGTTGCAGCACTACAAGAGGCAATTGACGACCTGGACAAGGGTCTACGAGGTTACATCCACAGACACAGGTCACTGCGGCTGCTCTCCTTCCTGGCTACACCCTGGTTCTTGCCTGTAGATATCAGTTTTACATACGCTAGGAGGTAACGTACAACTGTCTACTGTATCTATGTTACTATCTTCCTGGCTACACCCTGGTTCTTGCCTGTAGATATCAGTTTTACATACGCTAGGAGGTAATGTACAACTGTCTACTGTATCTATGTTACCATCTTCCTGGCTACACCCTGGTTCTTGCCTGTAGATATCAGTTTCACATACGCTAGGAGGTAACGTACAACTGTCTACTGTATTGTATCTATGTTACTATCTTCCTGGCTACACCCGTGTTCTTAACCAGATATATCGGTTATCACATATATCTAGAGTTGGTTTAATGAAGTCTTGAATATGAAATGCAGTTTGGTCAAACATAAAATATTTCAATTGTTTCCCGTCCTGCAATCCATGTGAATTTGGTATGGGTGGGTAAAATATTTCAATTGTTTCACCTCCTGCAATCCATATGGATTAGGTATGGGTGGGTAAAATATTTCAATTGTTTCCCCTCCTGCAATCCATGTGGATTAGGTATGGGTGGGTAAAATATTTCAATTGTTTCCCCTCCCGCAATCCATGTGGATTAGGTATGGGTGGGTAAAATATTTCAATTGTTTCCCCTCCTGCAATCCATATGGATTAGGTATGGGTGGGTAAAATATTTCAATTGTTTCAAATTAGAAAAAATGGTTCTTTTCTCTCGGCTTATAGTTCTTAATTTTATTGGAATATGTCTTCTAAATAATTAATATATATCTAAAACCTTACCCAACAAACAAAAAATGTTTTGGGGGTAAATACATTCTTTTAGCTTCAATGTGTCCGGGTAGATAGCAGGAGGGAACAATGTATGTATGTTTTATGTTTATTTGTCGTCGCTACCGGTTGCCCATATGAGCGCCGCCTCCTGAAGAGATTAGTCATATTTGATTTTTGGAGGATAGTGCAATAATACAGACAAGAGACCCATTCCAGAGTCACCTCTGGTTCTTTTACGTGCAAGGTGTAAAGCACCGACACGACACCTCGGTTTAAAGTCCCATCTGAAAGACTGTTAATTTTATTAGTGTCGGGCGGGAGATCGAACCTGCGAGGGGGGGAACAATGTTTTATTTTAGACCTTCTTTGTCCATCTATGAACAAGTGCACTCTAAATCAGTTAGATAGGACAATCCACCTCCTGATAATGTGTGCACGAAATGCACTGTAATCCGTCCGTTTGTGAGCTTAAACATACATGCATAGATAACATACCACGGATGATAGGAAAATATTTATCATATTGTCCTGTCATCGCATTCTGATTAGCTACCTACAATGTACACCCTGAACAATGCTATCAGTGGTTCATCGAACCTGATGTAGACGTAGCCTCATGTTGGAACTAACGGCCTACCTATGTATATCTTTGTGATGAGTTAACGAAAATGTCATTTACTGAGAGAGAAATTTTCAGACATTTTGGCTTTTGCAATTAATTCTAATTTTCAGTTTTAGAGCAATAACAAAGCTTCTGTCTATTGATTGTATATCTTGTCCTCTGTCTATTGGATGTACAGTTTGTCCTTTGTCTATTGAGTGTAAGTCTTGTCCTCTGTCTATTGGGTGTACAGTTTGTCCTCTGGCTATTGAGTGTAAATCTTGTCCTCATGTATATTGAGTGTATATCTTGTCCTCAGTCTAGTGGGTGTACAGTTTGTCCTCTGGCTATTGAGTGTATATCTTGTCCTCTGTCTATTGGGTGTAGTTTGTACTCTGGCTATTGAGTGTAAGTCTTGTCCTCTGTCTATTGGGTGTACAGTTTGTCCTCTGGCTATTGAGTGTAAATCTTGTCCTCTGGCTATTGAGTGTAAGTCTTGTCCTCTTATCTATTGGGTGTACAGTTTGTCCTCTGGCTATTGAGTGTAAATCTTGTCCTCTGTCTATTGAGTGTACAGATTGTCCTTTGTCTATTGAGTGTACATCTTGTCCTCTGTCTATTGAGTGTATATCTTGTCCTCTGTCTATTGAGTGTACAGATTGTCCTTTGTCTATTGGGTGTACAGTTTGTCCGTTGTCTATTGGGTGTACAGATTGTCCTTTGTCTATTGAGTGTACAGATTGTCCTTTGTCTATTGATTGTACAGATTGTCTATTGGGTGTACAGTTTGTCCTTTGTCTATTGAGTGTACATCTTGTCCTCATGTATATTGAGTGTAAGTCTTGTCCTCTGTCTATTGGGTGTACAGTTTGTCCTCTGGCTATTGAGTGTATATCTTGTCCTCTGTCTATTGGGTGTAGTTTGTCCTCTGGCTATTGAGTGTAAATCTTGTCCTCATGTATATTGAGTGTAAGTCTTGTCCTCTGTCTATTGATTGTCCTTTGTCTATTGAGTGTACATCTTGTCCTTTGTCTATTGGGTGTACAGTTTGTCCGTTGTCTATTGGGTGTACAGATTGTCCTTTGTCTATTGAGTGTACAAATTGTCCTTTGTCTATTGATTGTACAGATTGTCTATTGGGTGTACAGTTTGTCCTTTGTCTATTGAGTGTACATCTTGTCCTCATGTATATTGAGTGTAAGTCTTGTCCTCTGTCTATTGGGTGTACAGTTTGTCCTCTGGCTATTGAGTGTATATCTTGTCCTCTGTCTATTGGGTGTAGTTTGTCCTCTGGCTATTGAGTGTAAATCTTGTCCCCGCCCCAGCGGCTGGGGGCAAAAGAAATTCACTGCTGCCTGGCTGGTGTGCAGGTTGGGTAAAACTCCCACGAAACCAGCCGACCGCGTTCCACCAAAAACATATTCTAAAATTTAAATTCAAATACATATCCTAAAACTAAATAAAGTCTTGAAAAATAAATATACCACAGAACTGAAATGTAAAACGCGTTAGAAAATATAAAAATATAACCATTAAAACTGAGAAATTAAATACAAAAAAAAAAACTTTCTAAGTTATTAAACTTATGTTTAAAATATCGTAATACTATAATGTTAGGATTTCAAACACACGAACAATAAAACTAAACAAAAACAAATGAACAAAACAAACGAACAAAACAAACTAGGTTTAACAAAAATATAAATAAATGATTTTAAATAAATTAAATCTCTTTAGGTAAATTTTTTTCCCTTCCCAAACCCTGCATGTATGTCTTTTCTCTCTATCCTTGCTATATCATATATTAACAATGCTCATTTGTTTACCATTTGTGCCTGTGGGTAGCGCACGGGACGAAGATTGTAACATTCATCTGTATTTAATACCATTTGTGTTGTGTACGTTTCACATTTTCTATTCTCGTATCACTATGCACAATTTATACAAAATTGGGAACAAATTTTATCCCACTGTTTGATTATTTGAAATATTTTTCACACGGAATATCCACGTAACATCTTACAAATAGTTCAGTACTCCAATGTATCATCTAACCGTACTCCAATGTATCATCTAACTAGTAGTATGTTTAGGCCTTCACCTAGCTTACGAAACATTTTGAAACAAATCGATTAACCCCTTGTCTGTAGGGATACAATATATAGATCATTTTACGTCTGGGATGGTTGGGGTGAAATCCCCTGATAAAACAGACGCCACCAGTTTGCCGTAGGTGGCGACCCGTAAACCGGAAATAGGGATTCTGGTAGTTGAGGGGGCTCAGGGATCTCCAGCTCCTAACACACTACTTCGACCCTGGCTTCGGATAGACGTGGCGTCTGGGTTGGGCCCGGGCCTAGACAATCGGCTAGTCGTGCCTTGCTCTGGACTCGAAAAACTTATCTGCCTATCTTTCTTACTATATATGTATCGTCAGATACAAACCGTGTGTTGACTACCTTTTTTCCTTTCTTAAAGTAGATTCTTATGAGCGGCGGCTTAACGGGTTAATCGATGGAGAAATAGGGGATCTGTGTGACTGTCCAGTTACTGGCAGGATCACAGTTTCCTCTACTATCAGTAGAGTATGACAGAAGAGTAGCATTAACGCTAGAGGTAGGAATACCACCTCTAAACTGCGTTCCCTGGTAGGACTCCGAGGTGGGTGGTGCCCTCTTCTGTTGAACATCAAAACAATAACCATGGCTTCCCAAAATTCCCTAAAACGACCACGACCATCAGACGATTCAGAAATACCACTTAAAGCGTATCCAAAATTCTTCATTATTGAATCAGAAATGCATGAAAAAAAAATTGGCTCACTATCTCCATTTGTTATCGAAAAATCATTGGAAAGTTTAATTGGATCACCAAAATCTGTAAAAAAACTAAGAAACCAAACGTTACTTGTTGAAACTAAATCCAGATCACAAACTGAAAATATTTTTAAAATAAAACAAATATACGACATTGATGTTACTATAACGGAACACAGATCTCTAAACAGTTCCAAAGGTATAATCAAAGATCACATTTTAAAAGGAGTCTCGAACGAAGATATTGTTAAAAATTTAACTCCACAAGGCGTCACTCGAGCTAAAAGATTCATGTACAAAAAAGACGGCCAATTTTTTGAAACTAATACAATTTTATTAACCTTCAACAACACAGTTATTCCACCAAATCTGAAAATCTTTTATAGAATTATAAATGTCGAATTATATATACCAAATCCACTTCGATGTTTCAACTGCCAAAAATTTGGCCACCATGAAGACAACTGTAAAATTACCAAATACTCCATTTGTGAAAATTGTGGTATGGGTGAAAACGATCACCTTACCGCAAATTGCCCCAATCAATCAAAATGCGTAAACTGTAAAAAAGATCACATCTCAAAATCAAACAAATGCGAAACTTGGATAAAAGAAAAAGAAATCATGAAAATAAAGTGCTCACAAAATATCTCTTACTTCGAAGCAAGGAAAATTCAGGAAAATAAACCAGATATATCATACTCTAAAATAGTTCAATCAGCAATAAATAAGCCAATAATGAAAAATGCATACACTCAAACTGAAATTATTACTGAAATTATTACCGAAAAATCCGAAGCCAAAAACAGTTCCAATGACAAAACAAAAACTCACGTATCTTCTCAATCCTCATCCCAATCAACATCTCGTAAATCCCGATCAACATCTGTTATTAAATCAAACTCATCACAGAGTAAAACGAACCAACAAAAAAAACCAAATAAACCAAATGGACCTAGCAACCTGAAAAAAAACTCAGATAGACCACCGAAGGGATCAGTGGATCCCATAAAACAATCGAATAAATTCTCTTCATTAGAACATGAAGACATGGAGCTGGTACCAGATCCACCTCCAAACACTAAAATGTAATCTTTTTATGTACCATTTTTTAATCTTCTCTCCGTAAATAATGGATAAGAATAATACAATAATACAATGGAACTGTCGGGGACTAAAAGCAAACTATAATGAGATTTTAATACTTATATCTCTGCTTTCACCAAATATCCTTTGTTTGCAAGAAACGTTCCTAAAATCGACTGACAATATATATTTTAAAGATTTTATCATGTTTAATTTTATAAATAATGATTGTCAAAAGGCATCTGGTGGATCATCCATTCTCATAAAAAAGACTGTTCCACATAGTAAAATAGACTTGACTACACATTTACAGGCCATTGCTGCCAAGGTTACACTTTCAAAAACATTTACAATTTGTTCCATTTATATACCTCCAAACTCGCCATTAAAACAAAATGATTTAGAGAATCTTGTTGAACAATTACCTCACCCTTTTATGTTAGTTGGAGATTTCAATGGACATAGTAAACTATGGGGATGTACAAATATCAATAATAAAGGAAAAATAATAGAAGACTTTATAACTGAAAATGATCTTTGTCTATTAAATGATAACAAATCGACATACCTTCATCCTGCCACAGGACATTTTTCTGCTTTAGATTTATGTATATGTCATCCAAACATTGTCTTAGATTTTGAATGGTCCGTACATGATGACCTACATGGAAGTGACCACTTCCCAATCGTAATCACAGAAATAAACAAATCAAAAGATGAATTTTACCCACAATGGAATCTACAAAAAGCTAATTGGGAAAAATTCCAAATTTTATGCAGAGAACATTTGATATTGGAAAAGATTGGGAACGAGGATCATATCACCTCGTTTTCGAATTCACTTTTAAAAATGTCAACGGAATGCATTCCGAAATCCTCTACATCTTCTAAAAGAATTAGACCATGGTTTAATGACGATTGTAAAAATGTTATAAATAAACGAAAGAATGCATTGCGTAAATTTAATAAAACTCCCACAAAATCAAATCTCTTAAACACACAAATTACACGAGCAAAAGCTCGAAGAACTATAAAAAATGCAAAACGCACTTCATGGCAAAAATATGTATCTACTATAAACTCTAATACATCAATGAAAAGGGTTTGGAATATGGTCGCAAAAATAAATGGCAAGAGGAAAAGCTCAAAAATTGTTCATCTAAATACATCTAATAATAGAAACCATTTAACAAAAAAAGACATATCCAATGTTTTAGGTGAAAACTTTCAAAACAACTTTTCAACATCAAACTATAATGAGAAGTTTCAGAAATTTAAAACTGAGAAAGAGAAAGAAAAAATTGATTTTCATTCTAAAAATGAAGAAAAATATAATCTACCATTCAATATGTCAGAACTCGAAACTGCTCTACAAAGAACAAAAGAAACGGCCACAGGTCCAGATCAAATCCATTATCAAATTATAAAACATTTACCAAATAATGCAATGATAACTCTTTTAGATATTTTTAATATGACGTGGGAAAGTGAGAACTTTCCCAAAGAATGGAGTGAAGCCATAATCATTCCTATTCCCAAACCAGGAAAAGATCATACAAATCCCACAAATTATCGTCCCATCGCACTAACTAGTTGTCTATGTAAAACCAGGGAGAGAATGATTAACGATAGACTTGTTTGGTTCTTGGAATCAAACAGTTTGATTACGAGTTACCAAACGGGTTTTCGGAAAAATAAATGTACAACTGATCATCTAGTAAGACTAGAAACTTATATTCGTAATGCCTTCATCAAAAAAGAACATTTGGTAGCAGTTTTTTTCGATTTAGAAAAGGCATATGGAAATATGGTATTCTCAAAGATTTACACGATTTTGGTCTGAAAGGCCACTTGCCAAATTTTATTGCCAATTTTTTATCAAATAGAAATTTTAAAGTAAGAATTGGCTCAACGTCTCCGATACATACAAACAAGAGCAAGGGGTGCCTCAAGGTAGTATTTTATCCCCAACACTTTTTAATATTAAAATTAATAGCATTGTGAAATGTTTAAACGAAACAGATTGCTCCTTATATGTAGATGATTTTGTAATGTTCTACAAATCTAAAAATATGGAAACCATTGAACAAAAACTCCAACAATGTCTAAATAAACTTGAAGATTGGGCAAACGAAAATGGTTTCAAATTCTCTAAAATTAAAACTAAATGCGTACATTTCTGTCAATTGAGAGGATTACATCCAGATCCAAATTTAACAATTTACGGTTCACAAATTCCTGTAGTAGAAGAAGTAAAATTCCTAGGACTTATATTTGACAAAAAATTAACATTCATACCTCATATAAATTATCTACGGACGAAATGTCTAAACGCTCTAAATATTTTGAAGGTGCTCTCCAATACAAATTGGGGAAGCGATTGTCCAGTTCTTATAAATCTATACAGATCACTTATCCGTTCCAAACTGGATTACGGATCCATTGTGTATGGATCGGCGAGAAAATCATACTTGAAAAAGTTAGATACAATACATCATCAAGGTCTACGACTGGCTCTAGGAGCTTTTCGCACATCTCCCGTAGAAAGCTTATATGCTGAAACAAATGAACCCTCTTTATACATACGGAGAGAGAAACTCTCGTTACAATCTACAACCAAACTAGCTGCAAATCCCAAAAATCCTGCATTCAATTGCGTTTTCGAGCCTAAAAACAAAATAGTTTACGGAAACTCTCCATCCGCCATAAAACCACTAGGTCTCCGTATTAACCCATTATTAGTAGAAGCAAAAATAGATACAACAATTATACAAGAAAACAAGTTGTTAAATAAAGAACCGTGGACTTTGACTACCCCAAAAATTATTTTAGATCTTCATTTGTATGAGAATAAGAAAAGTGAAACTAGTCCAGATATTTTTAAAACAAAATTTTTAGAAATAAAATCTAAATATAAAGATTATATATCCATCTACACAGATGGCTCAAAAAGACTTGAAAAGGTTGCATGTGCAGCAGTTACCCATACTAAATCAAGTACTGTAAGATTACCTGATGACCGTTCAATTTTCTCTGCAGAAACACAAGCTATCGACCTAGCTCTTTCCCTTATAACTGTTAACGAAAACGACAAATTTATTATATTTTCCGACTCTTTGTCGGTTTTAACATCTCTCAAACAACCAAACCATTCCAACCCCCTAATTCAACAAATCTTTAAAAGATACATATCTATTAGCTCCTCAAAAACTGTTGTTTTTTGTTGGATTCCCAGTCATCTAAACATACGAGGAAATGATGAAGCTGATTTTCTAGCAAAGTCTGCTTTAGACTTGCCAATAACAAACTCTAAAATACCGCCTACGGATTTAAAATCCAATATTAGGAAATATGTCGATAGTAAATGTCAAATAAATTGGGACAAACAAGTTGGAAATAAATTACATGAAATTAAACCCATTTTTTCAAGTACATATCGTACAAAACTAAACCGAAAAGAACAAGTTCGTTTGACTCGGTGTCGTATTGGACACACTTGGATTACACATTCTTATATTTTAAATGCAGAAGAAAAACCCATATGTATTCCTTGTGATGAGATATTCACAGTGAAGCACTTTTTGCTCCACTGTGCCGACCTCATCTTTACAAGGAATGCATACTTTAATACAAATAGTATACAAGAATTATTCGATTCAGTACTGCCAAGTACAATATTAGGTTTTTTAAAAGAAACTCACCTTATAAATAGATTATAATGCAACTTATTGTGATTATCAAGTATATATATTATTTCAAATGTAACCTTTTAACATAGATCACGTTTTTTAAACAATTTTTATTTTTACAAATGTTTTCGACGCCACATGACCTTATTAGGTTGAGGCGTCGGTAAATAAGATATCGTCAAGATATCCATTAAATAAATAAATAAATAAATAAATCTTGTCCTCATGTATATTGAGTGTAAGTCTTGTCCTCTGTCTATTGAGTGTATTTCTTGTCCTCTGTCTATGGGTGTACAGTTTGTCCTCTGGCTATTGAGTGTAAATCTTGTCCTCATGTATATTGAGTGTAAGTCTTGTCCTCTGTCTATTGAGTGTATTTCTTGTCCTCTGTCTATGGGTGTACAGTTTGTCCTCTGGCTATTGAGTGTAAATCTTGTCCTCATGTATATTGAGTGTAAATCTTGTCCTCTGTCTATTGAGTGTATATCTTGTCCTCTGTCTATTGAGTGTATTTCTTGTCCTCTGTCTATGGGTGTACAGTTTGTCCTCTGGCTATTGAGTGTATATATTGTCCTCTGTCTATGGGTGTACAGTTTGTCCTCTGGCTATTGAGTGTACATCTTGTCCTCTGTCTATAGAGTGTATATCTTATCCTCTGTCTATAGAGTGTACATCTTGTCCTCTGTCTATAGATTGTACATCTTGTCCTCTGTCTATAGATTGTACATCTTGTCCTCTGGCTATTGGGTGTATATCTTGTCCTCTGTCTATAGAGTGTATATCTTGTCCTCTGTCTATAGATTGTACATCTTGTCCTCTGTGTTGCAGGTTTTTGGAGTATCTACCTCAGCTGCCATATGATATTCAGGTTTTATTAAAAGAGACCGCTGATCTCTTACAATATCTTGTAACAAACATTCGACATCATCGCCGTAGATACACTGCACGGTAAGTTGCCAACTCTATTGTCACTGAACATTACTCACCAATTTTAGATTGTTAAAGTCATATTTCCGTTCAAAATGACCTATCACATTTTCTATTACGGTTGGTACTAATTGTGAAACCAAATATGACCAGAATGTTACATTAAGCAAATCTGACCGGAGACATTTTTAATGTACTTGAAAAATGTGTAACCTTATTTTGGCTATGATAATTTATTTTCGTTTGGCTTCAATATTTGCCGTAGCTCTGTTTGTAGATAACAAATTATAATGTCGACGAAAGTAATACACGCAGACCACTTTTAAACATGTTTTATTAAACTTGCTGGCATAATACTCAAATCATTTGCATTCAGTGCAATTTCATCATTCTGAACACGAATATGACTTTAAGATTCCCACTTATAATCCGTTTTATTTTTCACCTTTTCATGACCTGTTCAGTTTAACATACACCATCCTTGCATTATGCTGGATTCAAGAAAGCATCCATTTAAAGATCACGGGAATAAAGAAATGCAATATTAGTATATTATTAATAATAGTATATATTTTAACAAAGATTAATCTGTTACATACTAGTAGGTGTTTAATTGTGTGTAAAATCTGAAATCTACTTTCATTTTTTTTAATAACTTTCGGGATATCTATTTATAACTTGTTCACTAATTCTATGCTGACTTATTTCCCTTGATTCACAACATAATGATGTCATTAGGTTTAGCTGACCGATTGGTCGATAATTGACTTGTTTCCCCAGATGACATTAATAAGTTAATAAAAGCAAACACTTTTCTAAATTAGCATCCCCCGTCTGACCCTAATAAAATTAACAGTCTTTCAGATAGGACGTTAAACCGAGGTCTCGTGTCGGTGAACATAAAAGAATCGGAGGAGACTCTGGAATGGGTCTCTGTCTGTATCATGTACTATCCTCCAAAATCTAAAATGACTAATCTCTTCAGGAGGCATCGCTCATATGGGCAACCGGTAGCAACGATAATTAAACGTAAAAAACACAAAAAATTAGCATAATACATGTAACTTGCAATTTAGTTTCATAGTCAATATTATAAAGAGTTATTTATGTATTTTTCATCACTTACACGGCTAAATTTGCCTATTGCGTAATTTTCAATCGGGCGAAATTTAATTTGGTGTTTTTAGCCACAATATAATTTAAAGATTGCTACATAGGAACAGGATAGAAAGTAATTCTGATGGACAGTAAATAACATAGATCCACAATATTTTGTGTCCAATGAACATAATAACTTAATTTAGTTTGTCAATATTATAAAGAATTATTTATGTATTTTTCGTGTTTTTAGCCACAATAAAATTTAGATAGAAAGTAATTCTGATGGAAAGTAAATAACACAGATCCACAATATTTTTTGTCCAATGAACAGTAGTCAGGGGAAATAAGTCATTAATGATATTTCGGCTTTATTAAAATAATATTGGCAAACACTTTATGGTTTCATGATATTTTTTGGTAATATTTGCCTACCTACAGTCAAACTTGTGTTTAGTGGCCAGCCCAGGGAGTGATGAAAATTGGCTGTATAGCAGAGGGGACTGCTTAATCCATAACTCGCCAATCACAACTAAAGTCGCTTTTGCAAACATCATACAGCCAGATCGCAGACGGCTTATATACCGTATATATTCTGAGCAGGCTCTATGCTGTTTGCTATTCGGATAGTGGAGTTAAAACGCTGGTTTGCACATTTCGTCCACAATCTATTCGGCAGGTTACAGTTGAACCAATTGCCACACTTATAATCCGATTACTGGCTGCTTTATACAGGTTTGACTGCATTTAGAATAGGACATTCTTTTGATCTTTAAAATGCATGTGTTGTTGTATTTGGTTTTAAAGTGCATCAACATATTGCAGTTAATTAGGCACCAAATGAGACTATAAGTGTTGGTTTTACATCTCATTTACATAAATAATAAATCATGGTACACAACAATAACATCTGTTGGTTTTACATCTCATTTACATAAATAATAAATCATGGTACACAGCACAAACATCTGTTGGTTTTACATCTCATTTACATAAATAATAAATCATGGTACACAGCACAAACATCTGTTGGTTTTACATCTCATTTACATAAATAATAAATCATGGTACACAACACTAACATCTGTTGGTTTTACATCTCATTTACATAAATAATAAATCATGGTACACAACACTAACATCTGTTTGTTTTACATCTCATTTACATAAATAATAAATCATCGTACACAACACTAACATGTTCACAACTGCTGCTGTCTTGGGCCTGTGGGAAGTGGGGCGTATTCCACCCTTGGACCCGCCCAAGATTTGGTTTGATCTTATCTTATATCCTATCTGAAAGGGGTACAAACTGTTCAGTGTTCGCTATTTGAAAGCCTGTGAACACATGATAGATACAGCTAAACCATGTCCATAGGCAGAGTACCGTACTTGTTGATGCATGACACGCATAATCGAGTACAGGTATTTTGACCCCAAAAAAACTGGATGACATTTTCATGAATTACGCCCTCGTTTGTACTTTAGTATGTTACAATACAGCCCATCTGAACCTTGTGACTTGAGTCTAGGTATGTAGCTTCGATATCAAGTGGACAAGCGCAATTGTAGGGACTTTAAAGTCCGGTGAAGTTTTCTTGAATTATGCCCCTTTTGTGCTTTGCTATATTACAATACAGCCCATCTGAGCCTTGTTGCATCCACTCCTCCTGCCGTTTACATCCAATTGAATTGAGACGTGGTACCCATCTTCAATATCAAGTATCCAAGCATATATTGTCGGAACTTGCAGGTCTGTAGACTTCTTCTGGAGTAATGCTCGCTTTTGTACATCTCTGTGTTGTAACAATTACCTCCCTTAGATAGCCTAGCATCATGAACACTTACAAATTAACTCTACAAAACTTTTGTTTTCTCAGAGTCATTGTTGAGTACATGCGTCACACATTGACATCTTCTCTTGTTGTGGTATACATTATTGTATCTAGGGTTTATTCTGGAGTGGAAAAAAGGGCTGTGTGGGTCGGAAAAGGGGCATGGTGGGTCAGAAAAGGGGCCTGGTGGGTTAGAAAAGAAGCAATGTGCATATGGAGCCAAGAAGGGGGTATGTGCAGGAGGGGGTATTTGGTGGTTACCACCCCCTAGACAATTTTGTTAACTTCCAGCGTTTGACAGCTAATTTTGCTTGATCAAAGAGGCTAGTAAGGCTGTACATTTTGGTGAAAAGGGCGGACAAATTCTAGCATGTTGATGCTTATACAAGAAAAAAGAACACATTTTGTTTTAAAGGCAGAAAGGGCAAAAGGGCGAGGCTAAAAAGGGGCAAGGTGGGGAACCCTGTTATTCCACTCTAGAAAAAAACCCTAATTATCTCGCTATCACGAATAAACTATGGTTTCAACTTTTGTTTCTTCTTGTTGATTGATATAGCTATCGTACGATTGCAGTGTCACATTGTACGATACTGTACGAGGAACGCAGGTGAATAGATACGATAAAATCATGTTACACGTCCGCTACGGCAATATTGTATGCATTTGCATTTTAAATGAATTATTCAAATTGTAATTATTTACCAAAAATAAACACACTTGTATTAATTTTTTGTCCTATTCATTTCATTTATATATAATGTCTGTATATATAGATAGATGGATTTAATTGTTTCATTGACCCAGTCTGGCCGAATATAACAGCTTGCACAATCATTGTGTGGCCCAACTGTGGATCTAACTTCATTGATTTTTGATAAATATTTGCTGATTTGATCTGATTATAACGCGTGTATAATGCGCAATAGAAACAAAGTTCAAACATGTTAGTAAATAATAATGTGATGCACTTCGCAAATGATGGTAGTCTTGTCCTGGTAGACCTATCGAAGCATGTGTGCTGTTATGATGTTACATGCATAGGTGGGTGTGTTTTAAAATGTTGTGGTAGTAATTTGCATTTCATACAATAATGCTGAAATCAATTTTTGGTGCATTAGTTAGAACTGTGATCACTCGAGCAACTAAGTCTGTACCTGTGTATGAAAATAATCATCTCGGTTTAAACGCGGCATGCATGAACTGTTCGGGGACTTTGCCATTAGAAAACATAAACTCCACACTTACAGTGCCCTCGAACTGGCTGCCCTCTAGCTGGCAGACCTTTATAAACGCCGCACTTACAGTGCCCTCTAGCTGATAGACCTTTATATAAACTCCACACTTACAGTGCTCTCTAGCTGGCAGACCTTTATAAACTCCACACTTACAGTGCTCTCTAGCTGGCAGACCTTTATAAACTCCACACTTACAGTGCCCTCTAGCTGGCAGACCTTTATAAACTCCACATTTACAGTGCCCTCTAGCTGGCAGACCGTTATAAACTCCGCACTTACAGTGCCCTCTAGCTGGCAGACTGTTATAAACTTCGCACTTACAGTTAGCTCGCAGACCGTTATAAACTCCGCACTTACAGGGCCCTCTAGCTGGCAGACCATTATAAACTCCACACTTACAGGGCCCTCTAGCTGGCAGACCTTTATAAACTCCACATTTACAGCCTTACAGGGCCCTCGAGCTGGCAGACTGTTATAAACTCGAACAAACTTGGTTGATCCTCTATAAGCTTTGTATGAAGAACATCCCTGCCAGCATAATCAAATGTCATGTCATTAATTTACAGATTTAGTTTAGTTTGATTGAGAAACAAGATGGAAAACGTTGCAAACATGCGCTATTGGCTCCCATAATGTGATGTTTAGATGACCTGGTGTCATAAAAGACGATTATTTACGATGTCGCCGATAGCTTCAGTCCTGAAAACATACATGTTGACAAAATTTCAACATGCAGCGGCTAGAAAAGCAGTGAAAAAAGTGAAATGTGTTGTTCCGCTGCTTTCAACTAGTGGAATAACACATTTTTATTTCGCTGATAAATTTCTGTATTTCATTGGAAAGCGTAAAATAAAGTAGTTAATTTGTTCTGAAAGATACCATGATTTTATTATAGACATGAATGACATGACATTAATTTTATTCATTTGTTTAGGTTCACTTGTCAGTTAGCGATCACAGAAGTGAACTACGACCAGATTGAGACGGACATATACCCGCCACACTCTCAGCAGATACACCATCACCCGGTGCCTCCAAATGTCCGAAATCTCAACTTTGAGTTTGCGATGGATCTCGACAGCGATCTGAGAAAACGGCGTGGCGGTATTGGTGGCAGCCTGCAGCACATTGAAGCTGTGCGCATGCTGTGCCAGCAGCGAGGTAGAAGTGCTAGTACTGGACCAGGCACCAATGGCACCAGACCTAGAAGCGATAGTGCCTGCGCACGTCTCGTCTCAACGAGTGAACATCAATCAAAGATTGAAGCCAAACCCAGCCCTCGAATGGACATGTACGATACGTTTGAACAAGCAATGCATGTTACTAATCAAATGGAAACAGTTATGGCCTACCATTATGAAGATGAGAATAACAAAGGCTGTTATAGATTCGAAGAAATTTACACGTATAGAGAAGGCGATATTGACATGTCCAGTCTTCTTGAAGACTCTGATTGCTCTGGGAACATTGGTACAAGAAGTCCGAGTCGTGCTAGAAGCTTGTCATTAGGACATTGTCATATGACAGAGGAACTGGAAGAGTTTATGGCTCTGCGGGCGGATGTTGTGATAAAGGAACAGGAACACGGTGACCTTTCCTAGCATCAAACACTGGTTCGTTGTACTGACAAATCAAGAAATACATACTTTCTGACAAGCAAGGCAGTTATATACTCCGATGTATGAAGGCTGTATTAAAAATATTCCGGTGCCTTTATTCTAGGTTAAATACTAAGAATATATTCCTGCTGAGAAATATATGCATTTTCTTAACCCTTTCCTTCATAGAGATTTAGGTTAATATACTATTATATCTCCATAGAAACGACAGCCATTTAGATATCATGCAGTGGATAAGTAGTCGCCATATCTATCCCACCTCCATAGATATTACTGGGACTACATGAGTGTCAAGAGGTGCTTCTATGAGGGAAAGGGTTTATGAACATTGGTTTGGCTACTACATTGTCAATGTATGTCGTATTGGTAATGGCGTCAAGAGGTGCTTCTATGAGGGAAAGGGTTAATACACAACGCCGAGGAAAGGTGATGCAGGAATAGTTAGTTAATGAGTAATGAAGAAACCATTGATGTATTGCAGAAGATCTTGAGGTGTTTTTAGATTTTCTTGACGTGGATGTTAATGATATGTTTTCTATTGATTACAAAATGGTGTGTTAACACTTTCCCTCATAGAAGCACCTCTTGACGCCATTACCAATACGACATACATTGAAAATGTAGTAGCCAAACCAATGTTCATAAACCCTTTCCCTCATAGAAGCACCTCTTGACGCCATTACCAATACGACATACATTGAAAATGTAGTAGACAAACCAATGTTCATAATTAAGGCCAGAATCTCATGTAGTTCCACTAATATCTATGGAGGTGGGATAGCTATGTCGACTACTTATCCACTGCATGATATGTAAATGGCTGTTGTTTGTATGGAGATATAATAGTATATTAACCTAAATCTCTATGAAGGAAAGGGTTAAACATGCTGCTGTGATCAATTAACCAGTAACTAATGCAAGATGCCTCGTTTTAAATATTCATTATTGCAATGTCACATGTTCTCGGAATAACCAATCGTATCGCTCGAGTAACAGCTGGGAAGATTGCTTGTTGTATTGTATGCTAATTTATTATCGTCGCTAGCGACCAATGTTACTGCGGGCTATAGAATATAGCTATTGTCTGTATTTCCATGCTTGCCCCTGTCTTGTGTTACTAAACAATTGTATTTATTTATACAAAATTTATGTGTGCCGTTCACAAATAAGTTATGATCAGATTTGTTATTGCTAAGCGACGTCGCTGTAGCTGTGCAGATTACTGGACTTGTATCTACAGTGAAACCTGTGTTAGTGGTCACCTCTATTAAGCAGCCAACCTGTATTAAGCAGCCAGTTTCAAGATTCCCACTATGTTGTTTTACTATATATTTGACCTTTATTAAGCAGCCACCTGTGCTAAGCAGTCACTTTCTGTGATTCCCTTGGCTGGCTGCTTAAGACGGGTTTGACTGTATATAGTTATCATTGACAACAGCACTATGTGTGCAGTTTGACAGTTGTAAGTAGTGTACACCCATGCTTGTAGTCAAGTATTCTTCTTACAATAATTCCGTTATCTGTTCACTTTATCAGCGTTTTTTGCTCAGCCTTTTTCGGGTTTGTTATGGCGACATTGATGTCATTGGATGCAATTCACTTTATCAGCGTTTTTTGCTCAGCCTTTTTCGGGTTTGTTATGGCGACATTGATGTCATTGAATGCATTTCACTTTATCAGCATTATTTGCACAACCTTTTTTGTGTGGTTGCTGTGATAGCCCAGTGGTAGGGTGGGCTGATTTGTTATTGCTGGCGCCATAGCTGTTCGGGTTCGAAACCTGGTTTATGCTTATATAATTCTGTGTAGAAAATAAGAGCAGATCATTTTGAAAATGAGTGTTACTGGAGTTATTGCCCTTTAAATTAGTTGAAATAAAGTAGTGTGTGTTGAGGGTATCCATCATTGGAATTCTCTGTGTGGATCAAACAGCACTATATGTCGTGTAGGAATTCTCTGTGTATAGGATCAAACATATATATGTCGTGTAGGAAGTTTAGGCATATATGTGTAGCGACGTGTTATTGCTGTTAGTTGAAGATGAAATATAAATTGTGTGTCGACATTGACCCATGAAGTCCTAATCAAACTTTGTGCATGGACGATCAATACAATAGATACAGTGCTTTATGTAAGACCCAATCATTTCTCTCGATGCCATTTTATTTTTGATCAGAATTCATGTAATATGCTGACAGTAGAGACTCGTCATTTCTTGTATATTACACACTGTGATTCTGCATTGTAAATACTCATCGTTGGTGTTGTTGATGCATACAAGTGCCTTATGTGTAATACAATTTATAGCATAGCATAATGTTGGTTTGAAATAAGACATAATAATGCATATTTTTATGTACAGTCTACAACCGTTATGTCAGTCGATTATGTCGAATTCTCCAGTTATCTCGAAGTCGGATCAAAGTCCCATTTCAGACACCATCATTTTATATATAACTGGCTCCGTTTGGTTATGCCGGTGTATTTTGTTCGGTATGACGGAAATCGACATAACGGATATAGCAGTGTTCCCTCTGTCTGAATGTTTGTTTGCACCACTTCTGTCGCCAATTGAAAAACACTGGAGCCAACTAAGAGCCATATAGTTCACAAAGCCATGTGCCCCAAAAAAAATTTAGCGCCAATATTTGTTTTTTGTCACAATTGGTGCCATTGGCGACCGACAGCGGGAACCCTGTGTAGACTGTAATTTACATCTGGTATCACAGGAGTTTTGAAGACGCCATACACATTTTCCTATGTAAATATACATGTATACACACCATGAATCAATACGTGATAAAAATGGATACAATACAAGAGGAAGTATTCATGTAAAAAATATAGTTTTTGATTTCCAAACTAAGTTTGAATTAAATACCCCAGTAACCGTTAACAACGATAGTTTGTCTGCATTCAAACAATTGTATAATTGTTCTAGATCTTTTGCCCACAAATGGATGATATATGTAGTCATATTGATCAAATTTGTTTTAAGCATTTATTTATATTGCGATGCATTCAAAAGTATTTCAGTTAAAGATGTATTCCCGTTAAAAACGTCTTTGAAATGCCTATTTTGTAACGAATATAAATGTATGATAGCACCTTTTCTAAGAAATTGTGACAAGCAGTGTTTGAACAGGAATATGTTTTTAATTTATATTTTTGATCAATTAAAAAAATTAATAGTAAATGTGACATACAAAATCCGATACAATGCATAGTGTGATAATACAATTGGTTTGGGCTAAATGTTTTAACATTAAGACAATGGCCTGCCTGCACCCGAATTTTGGGAAATATTGCAACATACAGAAGAAACCCGGGTTCCAAAAGCATCCCTGGTTCTCGTACATACCTGGTTCATTGTCCCATCTGAAAGACTGTTAATATTGTTGTTGTGACAGTGGGACAGTGGATCGAACTTGCGACCCCTGTATGCACAGTCCAATGTGTTAATTAATCGCTGGATCACCCAGAGTGCAAAAACTAACACTATCTGTATTCTAGGGAAAGATCTTGTACATGAAACGTCCTTGCAACTACCTCCATCAAGGTTGTTCAAACGGTTCCTAGTCTCATCAAAATTATGTGCCACTTGGTCAATTGAAGTGCTGGTTCCTGTGAAACCAACATGCATCATTTGATAAAAATTTGACCCGAACCATTACAATGACCTCTATTATTTGCATGTTAATTGTCTGTCCGAACACCAGGTCAGTAGGTCAAATTGAAGAAAGGCGCTTAGAAACTAGCCCACTAGATCCTGTAAATGAGGCCACTGAACTCCATAACTTGGCCTCACCTTCAATTATTTCTCATTGAAGTGTATGAGAACAAGCCGGTGATTGTTAGATAACTTGATATTTGTTGCTGTACAATATCGTAAAAGCGGTACTCAAGCAAGGGTTGAAGATTTTCTAGAGAGGGATAAGTAGTCTAGTGGTCGGTCTGATTAAAATCATCTGAAAAACCACTTTTCTATCATGATGAAAGAGTATGGGAGGTAACGTTCTGATGTTTCTGTTGGTATATACAAATTTATTTTTTAGCTCGATTGCGAAACAAGTTCTTATAACTTGTATTAATCACTCTCGAGACCTCATTCCTGATGGAATCCATCGCCACAGGGGAGAGAGAAGAGGCAACGTGGAATTTAAATGCCTTGCCTAAGGGTACAATCGTAACGGCTCCAGCGGGGCTTGAACTCCGGGCCTTTCGCACCTGAAGCGAACGCGCATCCACTGGGCTATCACGACTTCTGTTGGTCAATCAGCGACTTCCTTTCCTTGTTTTGAAAGCAAAATTAGAAATATTATTTAATTTATCCCAATTTTATAACCTAAACATTTCTGCCTAGTTGTAACTCTCACCTATTTAATGTAGCATTTCGGAGGATCCCATAGCCGAATCCACACCCGGGAAACAGCAGTTTGTCATTGAGGAGAATGCAGTCTTGCTTTCACAAATACATGTACTGAGATTACTCCATCGGGACTTTGAGAGATATGCCGAAAGTCTGTTTAACCCAACTGTGTTGGAAATGAGTATATTCGTTTTTGCAAACAGCATAGAGCCAGATGGTACAGAATGTGTCATCTGATCAGGCTCTATGCTGGTCTCTATTCGGATAAAACACATGGCTGAATAGGAAACAACATAGATCCTGTGCCACAGCTGATCTGGATCTATGTTGTTTGCTCATTCCTTTCAATTTGTTCAGCATTTTCAGGGTTAAAACGAATATTGTGATTGTCTCATTTATGCAAGATATAAATAGTATTAGTGGAAATCTTTCTCTCGCAGGTTCGATCACCTGTCTGACCCTAATAAAACGTATAGTCTTTCAGATGGGACTTTAAACCGAGGTCTCGTGTCGGTGCTGTACACTGTGCACGTAAAAGAACCAGAGGAGACTGGAATGGGTCTCTGTCTGTATCATTGCACTATCCTCCAAAAATCTAAAATGACTAACTTCTTCAGGAGGCGTCGCTCATATGGGCAACCGGTAGCGACGATAAATAAACGTAAAAAACACAAAAAACAAACTTTCTCTCCAGAAGAAGAACAATGGGTAAGTCAAATGTTAGCATAAAGAAGCTATACATGTATTATACAGGATACTTTAGTGAGATTGTCCCTGGATGACAAATTTTGTTCCCCAGTCCCATCATGTTAAGTCATAAACCTTTCAACACCACATACCTCTAAATAGGCTTACAAAAAGTGTAGATCCAGATGAGCCGGCTCGTGACGAGCCGTCTCGTCAGGATCTGCACTTTTTGCCAGTGATATGACTATTTTTAGACATAATTACCCATTTTGATAAATGAACTTGTCCAAATGTGATTTTCTGATTCATTTATTGGTTTATGAATATCATGGACCAGTCCATGTGAGTTACTTGGTGTTGAATGGGTTAAGATTGGACAAATAAACTGAGGATCCAAGATTGCTATTTCACCAGACATGTAAAAGGACTGGATTTCACTGGAATTGGGGTGCTTGAGGGGGGGGGGGAGGCAGAGGAATGTATAGAGGCAGGAGTTACTTTTGTTTCGGAACAAGAGATGTTATTGGTGCTTGGTTTTGACACGAACATTTTTTTTCAGTTGTGGCTTTGTTTTCATAAGCAAATTTCTTTAAGGTCTATGTCCATATAAAACCATGAAATCCACAGCTACTAACTGCAACGCATTAAAGGGTAACCAATAATTCTTCAGTAATTTACTCTGTATGTCACAATTGTGTTTTTATGTTTGAAATCAATCAACTTTGTCGTTTGGCAAAGTGTCTGCTTTTGTACCTGTAATAAATGTTTATTTGAGATCCTTCACATCAAACGGTAATTGTAATGCGATTGTCATATATTAATGGATCTTGTGTACATCGAATATTTTTCTGCATCATAAAACTTGCCAGTATATATTAATTGAATATGAAATGTACCTATGTTACAGTAATAAATTGTACTAAATGTGATTGTAGCACATCAAACCTATTCCACAGCTAAACCAAAGAGGTGCCAGTGCTTGTATTTAACCCTTTGCAAGCTAGCGGCAGACTAAATCGCTTTTGCAAACAGCATAGAACCAGATCAGACGGCACAGAATGTTCAGTATGATCAGGCTCTATGCTGTTTGCTATTCGGAGCTAAAACACTTTACTGAATAGCAAATAACATAGATCCTGATCAGATGTGGCTGCTGATCTGGATCTATGTTGTTTGCTATTCGGATAGTGGAGCTAAAACACTTGGCTGAATAGCAAATAACATAGATCCTGATCAGACGTGGCTGCTGATCTAGATCTGTTGTTTGCAAATGTGATTTTATTTATTCAGGCAAACGCTGAAGAATTTTATTCCAAATTATGCAATTGTTGCTTTTGAAAAAAAGCAACACGTTATTGTCCTGGCTTGGTTGGCGTCTGTCTGTCCGTTGCATTAATAATATTAATTTTGCTCATAACTTCCTCATCTCTTTTGTGGATTAAACTGATTTATCGACGGAGTACTTGTGGTCAGTCCGCCTCCATGGTCGAGTGGTTAAGGTCGCTGTACTTGTATACCACTGTAACCTATCATCACTGATGGTCACGGGTTCGAGCCCCGCTCAGGCTGTGTCTCATTTATATGAAAAAGTTGGCAGTTTCTTACGGAGGTTGGTGCACACAAGTACTGGTTAACCGCTGGAGCCTGCCCAGGAAAGGTGTTGTATACCGCTGGCGATATAGCCCAAATTGGTGCTGATGCAGGCGTAAAACCCGAAATATAACATATATCTTGAGGTCAGTAGTGCTGCACATTGACCCATATTCTATTGTTTTCAAGGTGATAAACCTCACTTCTTCATAGTTTCGCAGATATTTGCTAAGTGAATAGTTCTCCACACTACTTACAACATGTAGAAATTATGACTCATTTTCAATCTGGAAAACTTGTAAAACACACTTGGTTATAAATAATATAACTTCTTTCCGTTCTGTACAGATTGGTTGGTAATACTACTAGCCAGTAAGTTTAAACTTTATTTATTTTACAACGATTGCGAAGCAAGTTCTAACAACTTATATTAATCACTCTCGTTGGCGCGGATGAAAGCGTATATGTTGTCATTCGTGTGGTAGGAAACCAGAGTACCCGGAGAACACCCACCTGTCCGATCTGGTGACCACCGTACCATCTCACATACTTCCCGGTCCGAGGTTCGAACCTGGGTTGCATTTGTGTGAAGCGAGCATGCTAACCACTGCGCTAATCGGACAGCCATTATAGTGCTCCACATTGACCCTTGCATTTCGACCAATTTTAGATAAAACACTTCAGATACTTGTATGTAAAATAGTCGAGCATTGACACCTTGCCAGAGCCATTCTTGTTATTAATATATTTTCATGCTTTGTAATTTTATAATTTTTGTTAATTGTGATTACCTAGATTTATTTTATTATTTTTATATAATGCCTTTAGCTTGTTCATGATAATCATATTATGTAGCCCAATTAATATTTGTGCCCAACTCATTTTTGCTATATTTGCAGACATGCTAGATCATGAACACTAATTTTGTGTGAATAAGTTGACAGGCCTTTCACAAATAAATTGGTTAAACTATTGAATTATGTTTGTTTACTATCCTCGTTGACAGCCTGATGACAGAACTTCTCCAGAATGCAGAGAATGCTCAAAGAGTTAAGTTATGAATCGCACCTTGGCTTCTTTTTTTTCTTCAAATACAGTCAAACATGTCTTAACACTTTCCTTCATAGAGATTTATATACTATTATATCTCCATACAAACGACAGTCTTAGCTATCATGCAGTGGATAAGTAGTCGCCATATCTATCCCACCTCCATAGATATTACTGGGACTACATAGAGATTTAGGTTAATATACTATTATATCTCCATACAAACGACAGCCATTTAGATATCATGCAGCGGATAAGCTTATACAAATTTATTTTAGCTCGATTGCGAAACAAGTTATTTCAACTTATATAAATCACTCTCGAGACCTCATTCCTGATGGAATCCATCGCCACGAGGGAGAGAGAAGAGGCAACGTGGAATTTAAATGGCTAAGGGCACAATCGTAACGACCGTGTCTCATTTATATGAAAAAGTTGGCAGTTTCTTACGGAGGTTGGTGCACCCAAGTACTGGGTTAACCGCTGGAGCCTGCCCAGGAAAGGTGTTAGGTAAACTGCCCGCCGGCGATATAGCCCAAAATGGTGCTGATGCAGGCGTAAAACCAGAAATATAACATAACTATTATATCTCCATACAAACGACAGCCATTTAGATATCATGCAGTGGATAAGTAGTCGATATTGGTAATGGCGTCAAGAGGTGCTTCTATGAGGGAAAGGGTTAAGGATGATGGGTCTTTTTAATTGGTTGTGTCTGTTTTCATCGTGGATTAGATTGCACCACATGCTATCAATTTTCTCATCTTATAATTATTAAATTATTAACAATATCGAGATATCCTTCAATATAGCCAATGAATACTTAACTGTAAACAATTGTTATCAATGAAATATCATGATATTGGTCAAATAATAGTCGCCATACAGCAACATCTGGTTACGGAACAACTGTAAAGAAAATGGATTCTAACTGAAAAGGACCGATATAGGTCATGTGTTCGAGCCCCGCTCAGATCGTGTCTCTTTAAATGAAAAAGTTGGCACTTTCTTACGGAGGTTGGTACACCAAGTACTGGTTAATTGCTGGAGCCTGTCCAAGAAAGGTGTTGTTAGGTAAGCTGTCCGTCGCGCAAATGGGCAACCGGTAGCGGCGTTAAATAATAATAAATAAATCGTATTGTGAAGGTTCACCATATTGTGAAGGTCCACCGTATTGTGAAGGTCCACCGTATTGTGAAGGTCCACCGTATTGTGAAGGTCCACCGTATTGTGAAGGTCCACCGTATTGTGAAGGTCCACTGTATTGTGAAGGTCCATCGTATTGTGAAGGTTCACTGTATTGTGAAGGAAGGTCCACCGTATTGTGAAGGTCCACCGTATTGTTAAGGTCCACCGTATTGTTAAGGTCCACTGTATTGTGAAGGTCCATCGTATTGTGAAGGTCCATCGTATTGTGAAGGTCCATCGTATTGTGAAGGTCCACTGTATTGTGAAGGTCCACAGTATTGTGAAGGTCCACTGTATTGTGAAGGTCCATCGTATTGTGAAGGTCCATCGTATTGTGAAGGTCCACTGTATTGTGAAGGTCCACTGTATTGTGAAGGTCCATCGTATTGTGAAGGTCCACTGTATTGTGAAGGTCCACCGTATTGTGAAGGTCCACCGTATTGTTAAGGTCCACCGTATTGTGAAGGTCCACTGTATTGTGAAGGTTCACCATATTGTGAAGGTCCACCGTATTGTGAAGGTCCACCGTATTGTGAAGGTCCACCGTATTGTGAAGGAAGGTCCACCGTATTGTGAAGGAAGGTCCACCGTATTGTGAAGGTCCACCGTATTGTGAAGGTCCATCGTATTGTGAAGGTCCACCGTATTGTGAAGGTCCACCGTATTGTGAAGGTCCACCGTATTGTGAAGGTCCATCGTATTGTGAAGGTCCATCGTATTGTGAAGGTCCATTGTATTGTGAAGGTCCACTGTATTGTGAAGGAAGGTCCATCTTATTGTGAAGGTCCACCGTATTGTGAAGGAAGGTCCACCATATTGTGAAGGTCCATTGTATTGTGAAGGTCCATTGTATTGTGAAGGTCCACTGTATTGTGAAGGTCCACCGTATTGTGAAGGTCCATTGTATTGTGAAGGTCCACTGTATTGTGAAGGTCCATTGTATTGTGAAGGAAGGTCCACCGTATTGTGAAGGTCCATTGTATTGTGAAGGAAGGTCCACCGTATTGTGAAGGTCCACTGTATTGTGAAGGTCCACCGTATTGTGAAGGTCCACCGTATTGTGAAGGTCCACCGTATTGTGAAGGTCCATCGTATTGTGAAGGTCCATCGTATTGTGAAGGTCCACTGTATTGTGAAGGTCCACCGTATTGTGAAGGTCCACTGTATTGTGAAGGTCCACCGTATTGTGAAGGTCCACCGTATTGTGAAGGTCCATTGTATTGTGAAGGTCCACTGTATTGTGAAGGTCCACCGTATTGTGAAGGTCCACCGTATTGTGACGGTCCATTGTATTGTGAAGGTCCACCGTATTGTGAAGGTCCACTGTATTGTGAAGGTCAACTGTATTATGAAGGTCCACTGTATTGTGAAGGTCCACTGTATTGTGAAGGTCCACTGTATTGTGAAGGTCAACTGTATTGTGAAGGTCCACCGTATTGTGAAGGTCCACCGTATTGTGACGGTCCATTGTATTGTGAAGGTCCACCGTATTGTGAAGGTCCACCGTATTGTGAAGGTCCACCCCACCGTATGTGAAGGTCCACCGTATTGTGAAGGTCCACCGTATTGTGAAGATACATCGTAGAATAATGACTTACAGTCATATATGATGTATCCAGAATTCAATCCGGAAGGGGATGTTTATATGACTGCTTTAGTAATGATCCCAGTACAAGTTGATTTAATTGTGTGCGTTTATTCTATAGTACGTCAAGTGCAAACACTTGTGCTAGGCGTACATAGCTGAACTGTAATTGGTACATGTTAACATTGACCGACATAAAACTGGTTAATTGCGGTCATAACTTAAATACAATACCTTAGTTGATAAACAATAACATTCCATGTCCTACTGTAGGGTTGGCAAGCTTCTCATAAAGTGCGGTTAAAAGAGATATTATTGTTAAGAATTATGCATTTTGGGTTATAGAATTAGTTCTTTAATTTAGATTAGTTTATACACATTTATTTTAGCTCGATTGCGAAACAAGTTCTTACAATTGATATTAATCGCTCTCGAGACCTCATTCCTGATGGAATCCATCGCCACGAGGGAGAGAGAAGAGGCAATGTGGAACTTAAATGCCTTGCCTAAGGGCACAATCGTAACGGCTCCAGCGGAGACGTGAACTCCGGACCTTTGCACTGGAAGCGAACGTGCATCCACTGGGCTATCACGACTTCTGTTGGTCAATCAGTGATGCTTGGGAACAGATGTTGATATATTTGGGCTTGTCTGTCATATATACTACATATTTATTTAACACCCACACCGTTAATTCAGCCATGTTGAGTTTCTGATAATAATTTCGTTTTGCCAGAAGTAAAAAAAGACAGATTGGAACACAGGCTATCCATGTGGCTTGTTGAAGGTAGGTGGTTCTCTCCCGTGCCTGAACTAGTACTTTGAGGAGTACATATGTGGTCTTCCTCCATCAATAATAACTGAAGAGTCGCTGTATGTTTTGTGAACATCAAGGCATACAGTTAGTGCACATTGACCTGTCCGTCACACAGGTTGGGTACATGCACACTAAATCCTATAAATACTTGTGAACATCAAGGCATACAGTTAGTGCACATTGACCTGTCCTTCACACAGGTTGGGTACATGCACACTAAATCCTATAAATACTTGTGAACATCAAGGCATACAGTTAGTGCACATTGACCTGTCCGTCACACAGGTTGGGTACATGCACACTAAATCCTATAAATACTTGTGAACATCAAGGCATACAGTTAGTGCACATTGACCTGTCCTTCACACAGGTTGGGTACATGCACACTAAATCCTATAAATACTTGTGAACATCAAGGCATACAGTTAGTGCACATTGACCTGTCCGTCACACAGGTTGGGTACATGCACACTAAATCCTATAAATACTTGTGAACATCAAGGCATACAGTTAGTGCACATTGACCTGTCCTTCACACAGGTTGGGTACATGCACATGAAATCCTATAAAAAAAATTATAAGACCTCTACATAAAAACAAAATTCTGTTATTTTGAGAAATTTGAAAAATGTCTGGATAGTAAAATGTGATATTTTTCAAGTCTAAATATTTGGACTACATGCACACTTGTCCAAAATTGATAGATAATCCCAAGGGTCCTGATAATCCGCGATAATGTGCACTATACATTAATTGTATACCAATATTAGGTAACACATATGGTTGATTACATACCAACTGCTAGTATCCAAAACATGATAATTGCATTACAGTCAAACCTGTGTTAGTGGTCACCTGTATTAAGCAGCCAACCAGTATTAAGCAGCCAGTTTCAGCCATGTTGTTTCATTATACATTTACTGTTAAGCAGCCATCTGCGTTAAGAAGTCACCTTTGTGAGTCCCTTGCCTGGCTGCTTAGTACAGGTTTGACTGTATACCAGACAAAGTACAGACACGTGGGGTCTCGACAACTGGTAACGGGTTCAAAACCCAAACACTTTTTTAAGAACGCTATGATACACTATAGGCTTGACACTATGCATACATTTTTTGGCCATATCCAAGCCACAGGGATTCAGCACATTTGGTGGTACTAGTATATATATTTAAGTACAGGGATTCTACTCTGTGGGATGTCAGATTTCGCATCGATCAGTAAAATGGCCCTATCTGAGACAATTTCGTACAAAGCTGTCCAAATATAACGCCTATCCCGAGTCTTTATATTGTTCTTCAAATAAAACACAACTTTAAGCTGCATGCATGTATACTTTGCAAACAATTGCCACAAACATTGGCCATAGCAGGTCACATTTCCGTACTAGAAATGCTACGAAATCTCTTTTTGACGTACATTTTTGCCGAATAAACCTACACGTTAGTGGAAACACATTTTATTGATAATGTTATTCACAGTTAAAACTCTCCTGACGAAGATTTTTTTTTGTTGCTGACAGAACCCGTGTCCTAGTACGGAAATGTGACCTGCTATGGCCAATGTTTGTGGCAATTGTTTGCAAAGTATACATGCATGCAGCTTAAAGTTGTGTTTTATTTGAAGAACAATATAAAGACTCGGGATAGGCGTTATATTTGGACAGCTTTGTACGAAATTGTCTCAGATAGGGCCATTTTACTGATCGATGCGAAATCTGACATCCCACAGAGTAGAATCCCTGTACTTAAATATATATACTAGTACCCCCAAACGTGCCGAATCCCTGTGATCCAAGCAAGTTAAAAAAAGTTTTAAAATGACACCCGGCACTATCAATTCCATATGCCCAGACCACATGCGTCTGTGAGACACAAATGTGACCTTCAAAGACACTGATCAGTGTTAATTCAGTCAAGTTGTTCCATTTTCGCAGACGTTATTGTTTATGACCAGATGGACTTGAACGTAATATCAATAGCACAGTACACCGTCAGTACTGGGAGCAACGAGAACTATATAATACCACAGGAACTTGAAATGTTATCCATAAGCCACCAAATGTCTCGTACCTCTATCCTAGGACACCCCCCTCTATTAAAAAAGAATGTTATCCATAAGCCACCAATGGTCTCGTACCTCTATCCTAGGACACCCCCTCTATTAAAAAAGATAGAGGGGGTGTCCTAGGATAATAGAGATACGAGACCTTTGGTGGCTTATGGATAACATTTCAAGTTCCTGTGATAATACGTATATATATATATGACAGGAAGAAAGTGCAATTTTGTAATAAAATATGTCAGTTATTTAATATACTTAAAGCCCAAGTTGTCATTTTATTCATTCTGTTTTATCTCATGAATTTAAACTGGATGGTTAAATGGGGGCGGGGGCCTTTTAAGAGAGGTAGCGAAGTTGTAGCGCATTAGCTTCCGGTGCGGAATGCCCGGAGTTCTCGCCCCGCTGGAGCCGTTACGATTATTCCCTTAGGCAATGCACACAACTTCCACGTTGCTTCTTCTCTCTACCTCGTAGTGATGGATTCCATCAGATAGATAGATAGATAGATAGATAGATTCTTTATTATCCTCCATTATAGGAGAGCTATCACATACATGTATAATACAGATACATTTACAATAATTACAACTATTACCGAATACGAACAAACATTGTGATATCATGTAATTAAACTATATACATGTAATTACAAAAACAAAGAACACGACAAACAATATAACAGATATGTAACATTGTGACAAGAATTTCCAGCGTCGCATAACAAAATCGAACATTGAATTAACTATAATATCGGATCCCGATCGTACACCTTACCGAAAGAAACATAAGGTGTAAACAGGAACTCAAATATTAAAAATCGTAAGTTGACGAATTGTTTCAGAACACAGCCCTACACTAGAATAGAATAATGTAGAGTATATGAGATGAACCCATGCTAATTCCCATCACAATGACATATACATTATACAGTTGCAAGCTAATTTTATTTGTAAATAAACAATTTATTACACGCAGATATTTATTACCTTCGAATAATGTTTGGGTTTTGGCATTTGCGCTTTGCAAAAAAGGCAAGCATATTTTAATTCGCCAATTTATCTACATTATTGGACAGTTCTGCTCTATTCATGTTAATTCATGTACCACAGCACACTATGGTTATACACACGATAGAACATTGTATGTAATATATTCACTGCTGTAATTTGGATATTGTCACGGCTTGCTTCATCAAGTTCATACCTAACAGCAAATCACAGATTTGGGTAATAGGATCCTTTGAGATGAACCGTAAATACATGTTTATTCCTGCATGATCAAAAACAGTTGTCCATAGGGCAGTTCTGAGATGCTCAGTTTTCGGACATGAGTATATTATGTGTAGTTTGCTATTATTAACAAACATGTCACATTTAGGACAAGTTTCACTCTTGCTAAAACAAAATAATTTGTTTATAGTTGAAACAGCAGTATAACATTTAGATTTTAATTTTGGGAATTGTCTGCCTAGTAACCACAGCTCACATGGTTTATTAACGTTGAATGTGTTTTCAGCATTTATTTCTGGAAAACGTATAGTTATCCTAGACATCCTTTCATTATGTTCAGCTTCGAAAAGTTGCTTCCGAAGAATTGACCTCCATTGAAATTTTGTTGGAAACAGTGCATCACTGACATAATTTGACAAATACGGTTTCAGATTATATTTGAGAAGAAGTCTGTAGATGTCTGGTATAAAACCATGTAGCTGCCTTTCATCATTGCCATAGTGAAACAGGCGCATTATAAACATCCGTTTGGACAGATAATGACAAGGTAATCGGCATAGCTGACCCAGGAATATAAGTTTCTTATAATCAATCATCGTCTCTATTGGAGAGATTCCCAGACAACTAAGAGCTATGTCTGTATTAGCAAATGGCGGTAAGTTTTGGACCAGTTTAATACAGAATCGATGACTTCTTTCTAGTTGCAATAAACTGGATCTGGACATATAATTCCACAATTCGCTGCCAAAAAGTGCCTTTGTTACCACTACCGATGTGTATATAGTTGCCCAATAGACGGGACTTATAGCATTCTGGGCGATTCCATTGTTCATTATACTAAGAAGACTTCCTCTTAGTTTTGTATTTGCATCGCGCACAGAGTCGCACACAGTCATATACTTATCGCAGATCACCCCTAGGTGTACATATTGTTCTACTTCCTCAATAATCTGTGGACCAAAGTGAAAAGTCCTTGAGTGTTTAAGGTAATCGGATTTGGATTCATTAAATACAATAATGGCACATTTCGATGGATTATACAGATACCGCCATTTCCTCGAGTAGTCATAACATATTAACAGCATATTTTCCAGTCCTTTTTTAGAAAATGACACTAACAACATGTCGTCTGCTACTGTAGGGCTGTTTATATTCATATTATAAACACAAATACCTAAATCACTGTTCTCAAGTTTGCGAATTAAACCATTTATGAATAACAGATAAAGTAATGGTGAACTTTTGCCTCCTTGACGCGTGCCCTGTGTGACGTCAAACCAGTCAGAAATAAAATTGCGGTTGCGCACACAACTTCGCATAGATTTGTACATTTGAAGGAATGAACCAAATGAGTGTCGATCAATTCCAGAATCTAACAACTTATATAAAAGGCCATCATGCCATACGATATCAAACGCTTGACGGGCGTCTAGATAGCAGACATATACCTTACTTCTATTTTCTTTTCCAAAGAGGATGCTCTCTTTTAGTACAAAGGACGTCATGGTACAACCTAGTTCTTTTTGGAAACCGCCTTGTTGACAGCTTAAGGTCGATAATATATTTGATTCACACCTTTCTAAAATTATATGTTCATACACTTTAAGCAAGCAAGATGTGAGAGAAATTGCCCGATAATTATTTGGTTCATCTTTTCTTTTTTCCCCACCTTTATGTATAGTAATTATGACACTTTTATTCATCTCATAAGGAATATATTTTAAGTTCAACATCGCATTATATAGTTGTGTTATGGCACGTACGAGTAATTTGCCACCATACATTAGATGTTCGTAATAAATTTGTTCATGTCCACAACTCTTGCCTTTTTTACAAGACTTAATTGCTTTAACAACGTTTTCTTCAGTGACTAGAGTTGAACATTCATCATCTATATGTAATTCGGGAGTGTATTGCAGTAATCGCGATTCAACCTTATTTTTCCATTGCGAGTCAAAGCTCTCATCTTCTAACGGCGAGTATAGATTTGTGAAGTATATCTTCCACTGATCTGTAATTGATTTTGGATCTTTATATACATATCCATTAAACTTTATTTCAGACCCTGCACTGTTTGAAGTATTTTTTCGTCGTTTTTTTACTATTCTCCAGAATCTTTGATTATCAAACTCTGCGGTTTTGTCTATTTCTTCGTCTTGCTCTGACAGATATTTTAAGACACGATATCGTTGACAATGCCGGAAATCGCGTTTCGAATTTTTATAGTTTACGTATGATTCGGATGAATATAAACGGGGCCTTCCATCTACAATCCACTTTCGACGGAGTTGTTTCATATGCTTATGGAGCGCAGACAGCTGGTTGGACCAATAAGGCTTAAGAAAATGATTAAACGATGGCTGCTTAAAACACTTCTTAGAGGTCGATGTTACTGTGTCTATAATATTAATATACGCGTTGTCGACGTTTTCACTATTATTCATACGCGCTGTGTTCGTGCTTAGCAACGTCTGTGAATTGTCTACCAGGTTCGCATATTTAATGAGTTCATCTTCCTTTACCCGGTTCCAGTTGATGAAGACTATATTATTATTGTTTACGTCGTTTATGTATTGGAAGGGTTCCTCTAAAATTACAAGATGCATTTTACAAATAATTGGTCTATACCTTGAAACATTCAAACAATTGTCATCAACTATTTCCACATACTGTACACAGTACAATTTTTCAACTGGAATCATTACATAGTCAATGAGCGTTTCATATTGGTCATCATATGAGACGAACGTGTGCGAGGCCTCTATGCACATATCAAGTGTATTTACTGCAATAAGGTTTGTTTCAGAAATAAAGTGCTCTAGGTATACACCTCTAGCATCTGGGTTATTCCTTGTAAAATCAGTGTTAAAATCGCCCATCATTACCACGGTGCCACTCTCAGAGTAGTAACTCCATATGTTGTACAGTCATATCAACATAATCTCTATAATATTGTATACAATGATTTTTACATGGCAAATATATTTGAAATATGTACATACAATTATACTGATCATAATTAAATTGTATACCTATTATTCTGTCGTCATCAATGTTTAATGGTGTCACATAATTGTTATGTTTAGTGTGCCATAGTAAACCAACTCCGCCTTTACCCACACGTCTATTACTGGGTAGTTCTAAGCTATTGTCACATACACCGTAAGCATTGTAATTGCTGTTTACTGACTTTAAGATTGATATGTTTCTGTTGTATAACCAATGTTCAGCTATTCCACAAAAATCAACAGAATTTTGATTTAAAGTGTCGTACAGATAACTACAACTAGACATCAACCCTGATACATTCCATGATAATATGTTTAAGTCCATGAAACAAAATATGAAATACATGTGTTAATGAAAGCACTAAAGAACTATGTACTAAATAGTGTGCACTTAGTCAATGCTACTTAGTTGAGAATACATGTTATAGTTATAGTATGATCTATACTCAGTATCCGCAGTTGTCGAACTTGTCCAATCGTGCGACTTGTAGGTCGGACGCATGTGATTGGTTCGACGTCTCTGCAACACACCACTGGAGAGCCACGGTTTGCAATACACGTTGTCGGGCCAGAATCCTGGGTGTTCTACTAGATGACAGTTTTCATCGGCCTCAAGATTGAGACGAACAATAACAAATCCCGAAGATTTGCGTGAGGGAAAAATTGTAACAAAAGTCACTCTGGGGCCCCTCCAATTAACATAGGCGGCAATCTGGGATTCCGTGATAGAATCCTTATACCCACTAATAAAGAACCGTTTAACGCCCACTAGTTATTCTGGGTGACGCCTCTATGATTATATTAGTCATTATATATGGTTTCTGAGGAGGACAAAGTATTAAGCTAATTAGCTTTGTGTCAAAAAATAAATATGTTTAAACCAAATTCTGACGTTTTTCAACGTGACAGCCAGTACAGGTTGAGTATGTTGCACCAAACATGTTTGCGCAAATATCGTCGTCCCGTGCCCACTCCACTAAGTGTGCACTGAGTTGTACATAGGATATAGCAGTGCTAGTAGGCAATGATCAACACCAGCCATATAGGCATATTTGTAATGTAACATGAAAAAATGGATTAAAATATTAAATTGAAATAAGTATAAGCCAGGTGTCGAACTCGCATTGTTACGGCTAAATCTGACCATCCTACCACCGCGCCATCGCGACGGCCTAAGCCATTAAATAACGCAAATATATGCCGATAAAGAGATTTTCAATATATCACATCGATGCCTAGCCTGGGAACAGGCGTCGATATATTTTGCCTGGTCAGTCAAATAAATATATTTTAACACCGACACTATTAATTGGGCCGTATTGAGCTTCTGATCATATATCATTTTGCCATAAGTTAAAAAGTGAAAATCGACAGACTGGAACCCAAGCCAACCGATGTCATGCTATATATAGCATCATACAATGTGATGCTTGGGCGTCTGGTCGACTAAGTTGGTTGGAGATATGTGTAGTTGAAGTAGATTACGATAGTATAGCTGTTAGTAGTAAACTTTTGTTTACATATTGTAGTAAACCTAGTAGCTGCTTGACATAGCATCCAGCGTATTTTCATTCTAGCCAGCAGTTTCTGACCGAGCCACATTTCCCACTGTTGGTCACCATCCATTAATTACCATGCGAAGGGTCCATGACAATGCCAATGTCGTCCCAATGATGGCAGTACACAACGTCGTCGTTGACATGCGTGTCCGGACGTGACGTGATAATGGGTCAAAACATGGTCGCAGACGATTCGTTGATAACATGCAAGATTCATCACTACGATGGGTTACACACAATTGCTGGCCTCCGCAACATTTACTCTAAAAATCGATATTCATGAACAACTGCATTAATAATCATTATAATTATATGAAAAACCATCAATTATCCATGCGTGAGATTTACGATGTATACACTGTTAGTTTATACAAATTTATTTTAGCTCGATTGCGAAACAAGTTCATACAACTTATATTAATCACTCACGAGACCTCATTCCTGATGGAATCCATCGCCATGAGGGGGAGAGAAGAGGCAACGTGGAAATTAAATGTCTTGCCTAAGAGCACAATCGTAACGGATCCAGTGGGGCTCGAACTCCGGACCTTTCGCACCTGGAGCGAACGCGCATCCACTGCGCTATCATGACTTCCACGATACACTGTTGATTAGTGGAAGTGTGTAAACGTTCAGATTCCATAGCGTGCTCATTCTTGTAGGTTTGTTTAAAGTCGCCTCCACCGAGGCATGTGGGCGACTGGTTTCTCCAAGACGTATATATTTCCTACGTTGCTTTTGGCGACATCAGGAGTAAGGCATATTCTTCCTCTGGTCCAGGGTCCTGTGGTGGTTCTTGCTTCTTTCGAAAAATGGTCATTTGTAGGGCCACCCTCCTCACTGCTGGTCATCTCGCAGCAGCATATAAACGGATCTGACAGTTAGACATCTAGCCGTCTCGGTCGCTTCAGTGTCTGTCCATACCAACAGCGGTGGTGAATTGTGTCCCTTGTTGCAAGTTAGACGGCCAGACGATCCCAGTATCCTGCACTGCTGCGAGATGTGCCCAAACCGCGACGTGCAGGCCGTGAGGAGATCGGTCGTGTCATGGCGTGCGTATCTTGGGTCAGTGTTAACTCTGAACCCGATATCCCGAAATACCGAGACATCCATACTTTAATATAAATATATCCCGAATTCCGGGACGCACACGGTACACAATAGAACCTGTTGACAAGTGCTCGTACACTATGATATTTTAACCAATCAATATCCAGGGAAGTATTTTCTGCAGAAAACACCATGTCTGCGTCCAGTAGTACATTCATGTGTGTATTTTAAGCTATATGCATCGAGTATATGGGGTCTCACTATTTACCGATTAGAACCGTCTAGAAACGTCTAGAGCCGACTAGAGGTTATTTAATTAAAAAAATTGCCGACCAGAAGAAATATATCAAAGTTTAACATTATATATATATATATATATATATATAAGGCCATACAACTCAAGTTCTGTTAAATCCGTCCTGTTATGAAGCCGTATTAGCCATTATTCATCCACGACACAGTACCGACTAGAGATTATGGCCGCCATTGTATCTTGTATGTAGCTTCCTCCAATGTCTGGAGAACCGTTCATTGACAGCAAACGTAGTAGTGGTTCCTAGAAGAATCGTCGCGCACACTTATAATGTTCTAATTCGGTTGATATAGGCTTGAAAAAATGTGGGTGAATGGGGTTATAAATTTGGACCCTACTGACCCGACAGCGACTGACTTAACGTACTATTGAGTTCATTATTTCCCTAAATGACCGAGACTTATATACACTGGACGTGAGGATATATATAGTGAGCATGCGCCTTTAACTAATTACACTTCTCCTTATAGACAGTTCGTTATGTGTTCAGAATTGTTGACGAGCGGAACTGGTGCAGTGCATAGCACAGACCCCTGGTGATAGATTCCATCATGGAATGAATATGTTTTGGAATAACACAGGCACTAGTACAGTCAAGTATGATTTTCACCATTGTTTCACCATCACCCATAATGTTCACTATTTCCGGATCGGAGATGCGGACTTCCTTCAACAACGACACAATATTTGGAAATAATCTATTTCTTATATGAGTTGAGGTTTCACAGTACAGGAGGAAATGTTTCCTGTCCTCCGCTTCGGAATGACACAACGGACACATACCCGAAACTTCATATTGATTGAATCTTGCGCGATCGGCTTGGAGAGTATATGTGCCCGTCAACAGTTTCACTTTGATCGGCTTGGAGAGTATATGTGCCCGTCAACAGTTTCACTTTGATCGGCTTGGAGAGTATATGTGCCCGTCAACAGTTTCACTTTGATCGCTGCTTTGTTAATATTCACTTTATTGTATCCTGCACTTTTCCAGACGTTGTGTGGTTGTAGTTTTAGCAACGTGGCGTTAGCTTTCAGGTATTGTAGAGAGGATTTTGATCTGACATCTTCCAATAGTTGTTCTATCCAGAACTGAGTTATGGTGTCCTTTACTGTTTTTTCCCAAGAACCTTTTGAGGGAGGCGAATCAAGGACATCCCACGTTTTGTTTAGGTTGTAGAGCGCCAGAATTCCAAAAGCCCAAATAAACCAGCTGTGAGACGTTGGGTCTTTGACAGCAAACTGTCGACTCGCAATTTTGTATATAGTTGAAGATCAGCCATTTTGAAAGGGGAGGTAACATCATTAACTTCATATTATTACCGACTAGAGACATATATTGGACACTTATTGCCGACCAGCAGAACGTTGCAACATAATAAGTATACGTACAGAATAACATCTAATTCATTGAATATAGAGATGTATGAACACATATTTTTGTACCGACCAGATAATATAAAGGGGAAGTAACTAGTATAGAATATGTTGAAGAATGACCAGTGGTTATCTATCGTTTCACTGTGATAATTTGACGGGAATAGAATTACCGACTAGAGATTTGTTTCTCTTTGATTTACTGCATATTATCGTGGAAAAAACCCCATTTCGACTCCTCGATGAGTCTCATCATGTGGTGGCGTGTACAACTACTTACCATATTGCATAGACAGATGCCCCCACTATAGGTTTCTTTTATTACAAGCACAGTTTAAAAATATATACATATTCTCAATAATTATAGACTTTCGGGCTTTTCAGGGCCGCGCCAGAGGTCACTATTCAGTATGGAGTATCAATTAGTGTATACCACAAAAACTTAGGGGCTTTAACTTGGTGTTCTCACATATTAAAAAACTTTATTTATTGGTGTAAACCAATATAATGGCAACAGCTAGGTGAGAACTCCGAGTCTTCACCTGAAGTGAACACGCTACCACTGCCCGATATGTCTTTATATACAGTACTATACCACAAAGACTTACAGGCTTTTCACGGCCGTGTCAGAGGTCGATGTCTTATGCATACCGTATACCATCGTACATAATCGTACAGTCTGGCATGAACTCCGGGTTTTCACCTGAAGTGAACGTGCTACAACTGCTCTATTCACTAATTCCACACATATTAAACTACTTTAAGTATGATTTATCTATTCATTTGAATACACCAATATAACAGTGATGCTGTGAACTACATAATGCTCATGGAAACCTATCCAGTGAATCTGCTTGCAATGTGATGTACTATCACACCTGTCGATCAATATGACCCATCAGTGAATGTTCACATCTGAAATGTCGCAGGACACGTTCTGTTTGTGATTGAAAATTAAACATGTCATTGTGTTCAGAATGTTATACATTTAGTTCCACTGGCCTTCCTATATTTGAACTGTATTGTGGTTGCATAGAACTGCGGCTTTCGGTATTTGTTCATCTGATTTTGAAATACTTAACAGGGATCATTCTAGAGGGCAATGTGGGCGAAATAGTCGCTTTAGGGACCCTGACTTCGCCATTTTCTCCCTAAAAAAAATAAATTATTTTTGGTTTTTACGATTTTCAAACAAAATTTTGTCTAGTAAGATACACTGGCCCATTATAAAGCACTCCTTCTATTCAAAAGTTGTATTTGATGGTTGTACTGTGCATCATTTTTAAGCCTATTTTACAGACGTATATTAAAGACCACCATTTAAGGAAGCGATCACACGCTTTCTCACTTCTCCCAAACATTCTGACCTAGAATGAACCCTGACTTAAACAACGTTTCAGAACATGCATGCACACATAGCTACATGTACCATTTGCCTTAAAATAAAAATGTACGGTTAATTGTGATATGTGAAGAAAACCATTTTTAGATTGATAAGGATAACATGGTAATGATCTTGTAAAATGTCTTACAAGTGCCAAATGTGTGAGAAAACCTATACACACCAGTCGTCATTGCGTGCTCATAGGAGATTACACTTGAGAGGAAAATATGATTGCTCATGGTGTGATAAACGATTCCAAAACTCTGATTCTCTGAAGACACATATCAAAGATAACCATGATGAAATTGAACATCACTGTGAGAGTTGTAATATGTCATTTCGAAGCAGCGACGGCTTGCATATACATGGGTTGACTCAACACACTAATACTATCGGCTATAAATGCGACCTTTGTGACAAGGAATTCACCACAAGAACATTTCGAAATCGACATAGTAGGTATGTTCATAATATACGCAGATATGACTGCCCAAGATGTAGCAAAACGTTTGACAATTTTCCTGTAAATCTTATAAAGATTCATAAACAAGAATGCAAACAAGCAGACATTGAAGATCCCAACAACACAGAAGAATGTAGGGAGCATTGTAATATGTGTGGAATCTGTCGTCAGGAATGTTACGGTCAGGAAGGGCTGACAAATCATTTACAGACTCATCCAGTTGAGGACTATGTCAAAGATACTAGTGGAGGCTTTGTTTGTGTTCTTTGTCCACTATATCGCAGGCGGACAACAACTCAGTTGCATTCACATGTATGGAATATGCACCTGCAAAAGATGTCATTGTGCAATTTTTGTGGAATGGTGTACCATAAACGCCAGTCACTTGTGAGTCATATTCGACATCAACATACACATAGTGATGATAAATGTGTATGTTACGTATGCCACGCTGCATATAAAAAGAAGGATATGTTGTTGGTTCACTTGCAATCACACGGTGTTCATCACGATTGTATTGTTTGTAAAAATACCTTTATTTACCATGACGACGTTCATAAGCATGCTATCTCGTTCCACACAGCATATTCATCTTATTCTTGGTACATTTGTGGCAAGTAATATATACTGAAATCTGAATGTATGAACCACATGTTTAAACACACAGGCAAATGTTTTATTTGTACAGTGTGTTTTGAAACATTCAATGAAACTGATGGAACTGGAACGCCATAAAGTGAACATACATTCAAAATGTGCCGAGTGTCAAACATGGGTACTTAACAAACAGTATGCGGATTTACACTTTAAGACGTGCCAATACAATGTGTCCAAATTTAAGCTAAGCCGCAAAAACCATACCATTTCTACATCTATTTCAAAGATCCATTTTACGAAAATGCCGAATTTACTGGGAAAATGAATTGGAATCACATACAATTACTAGTATTGGAAATGAAGTTGTCGAAGAGATGGAAGTGACTCAACATTCTAGTAATGCATTAGAATCGCCTACATATACTGGAAATGAAGTTTTAAATTTGGAAATCGATCAACATTCTTGCGATGCCATGAAATCGTCTACTGTTAATGGAAATGAAATTGTAATGTTGGGAGTAAATCAACATTCTAATAATCGTACATTGGCAGAAATCAAGCAAAATAAAACGCCTACGAAACGTACAATTCCTACATCTAATAAAAAGAAGAAATTTACGAGGAAAATGAGGGACACGTCTTACAAATTGGGACAGATGTGCAGCAGTTGTGTGATGCCTATTGTGTATAAGTGTGATATTCTTTCTTGCGGCTGTTACTTTGATCACCGGGACTTGTTGATAAAACATATACTAACAATGGCTGACTCACACTGTGGAAGCATAATACTAGACATGGAACACAGCTATTGCAAACAGTACAAACCGCACACGTATGGTCCGTTTCATACAAAACATGTACCAGAAAGTGTAATAGACGTGAATGGACATAGCTATTCCAAAGCATGGACAGGTAGTGTTCCTGAATCTGACATTGAATGTGAAACTATTAAGGTCAATAATGGATGTCTGTCATCTGAATTAGAATGCATGCCACAAGAAACCCTTAACGGCATTATTAAGCTTCTGGTATCTGAACATGATATAGCTCCATTTCAAATAGGTGCAAGCCAAAAATAAATGTGTTGGTACTTAAACAGATTCAAAAACAAGAACAAAGGGGAATAAAGTGAAAATTGTGAATATGAGCAATTAACAACAGTGAATATGATGTATGCATGTACTGTACATGTATATTGAAATGATTGGATGACCTCTCCATGTATGCTTAATAGGGTCATGCCTGTCATATCCGGATGATACCTTAGTAGTCCGTGGATAGTTAAAGTAATCGTGGAGAAGAAATCGGTGTATTAGTTGGTGTCTCGGTCAAGTCCTCGCTCGATATCTACGTATATGAAATACTCCGCCCCCGAAAATATGGAGAAGTGAGGCAGCTTAGAAGGATTGCTTCTACATGTACAAGTAAATACCATTATAATAAGGCGACGGGAAGGTTAATTGATTACATTGATGGCTCCAAAATGGCGGGCCTTCTGGATTTAAACAAATAAACTTTGAAACTTGTTTAATTTGTTTTACCTGTACACTGCATCTTGTTGCAGCATAACGTGATACATCTATATACTTACTTTGTCAATGTTACGATCTTTCTGCGTTGCAAAGATGCATCTTAGAATGGGAGTATATCCATCTGGCTTACGGTAGGTCGGTGTTTCTACACGTGTCCGGAAATATGTTTTGAGGGCACCCAGGGTCTTCCTCCACCAATATAATTTTCACGCGTTTCGGTAGTAATAGCGTGAAAAGATTGTCTTCGCGTAGCGGGTTCACAATAGTTGTTAATATTGGTCGGTTTTGCAGGGGCACGTGTTTATCGTGGCAAATGTGTAATGTGTAGTGAAGTTATGGTCATTCTACCGGACGCTTTCACACAGCGTAGACCTAAGTTAATGTCTATATTAAAATTGTATTGTATGAAATATGCGTATTGTTTACGAGGCCCGTCGTAGAGTGGTATGACATTGACAATTGGGCACAGGTTTCCAACTGTATTTTTCTCTTAAAATTAAGAGTTGTTTATCTCTCGACCACATATTACCATCATAGTTAGCACATATACGTTTGTGTAACATTTTGTACCAAAGCATATTGCTCAAAATGTTAACATAAATCTTATATATATAGCCTGTTATGAAATGCTATTACTCGTGGTAAAACATTACACGTTGTGCGGCAATCTACACGTCGTGTCCGGCAAAGGCACATAGTGTTTTGTGTTTCTTTATGGTTTGTGATGAGCTTAGTTATGACTAGCTGGAGAGTCGCCATATGACCCAAGCTGTTGGTGCGATTTAAAACCACAATAGCAAGCAAGCAAAATATTGAGAATTTGACGTGTTTTTTTGTTTACACCAGTAAGCCAGTGCTTGACACTATTTTCAATGTTTAGACCAGGATTCATTCCCTGAACTTCGTTAGAATTAGGCATTTTCCATGAGTCATATTACTGTTATACAAAAAGACGTGTTCAGACAATTAAACTATAGCTAGTTTTGAAGTTTAATAACATCTGGCTATCCCGTTAACGTAGTGGTTAGCGGGCATTGCAAATCGGGTTCGATCCTCATGTATGGGAGGTATGTCAGATGGCACTGTGGACTGGACACCAGACTGGATACGTATGTGGGTTTGACCCCGGGTTAATCTGAACCAAATACCCCAAGACAGTTTAGCTTAAGCATATATTGGTACAAAACCTGAATAAATTCTACAGTAAAGAGGAGTCGTAAGACACCTACAAATCATCTTATGATCTATCAATCAAACGTTTACGTATGGTTAATATAATTATAAATATGTTGAATTTCGGAAATTTTGAGGTATAATTCTGAAGTTAAAGTTCCACATGCAACGGTAAGCTGTTATCATTTTAATTCGCGGAAAACCATTTAGGCCATTTACCACTGCATGGTTCCCTATATATGTTTCAAAGTTGCATATATTGGTCAAGAAAACCAGTCTTATTTATTCAGTCTCGCAGTCTTGCGTTAGGTAGCACAGGATATGTGACATTTGACCCATATCGATTTATTTTAGTGGGCAGGGAACACTTATATACGAATGCCTGCCGTTCGGCCAAATATTCACAAAACACGCAGGAACAATAATCTTGTATTATGAGTACATTCTCTGTCTGTTGTTACGGAGTAAATGGAACTACAGGCACATACAACATTACTGAAAAGCAAGTGATATTTTAAAATAATTTCATATTTCAATGGCCAATAATTACACGTATGTTTGTCCCTACAGCGATATTCAAACCTCGACATTTTTATTCATCAATGTATTTCTTGTACAGACAATAGTGACGAAAATGCAGTGTCTACTGTCATTGCTCCCGAAACTGACTAACATGTCTAGGGTAAATCTGACATCTAGCATGTATTAGTCGTCCGGCATTATTGAGTTAATAACTTTTTGTTCATATCAGTCAGTAGTAAATGGATGGAATTGGTACCTGTACCAATACAATACAATACAATACAATACAATACAATACAATAAGTTTATTGCATAAAACAGACACATGTTTATAGCAATTAAACAGTAGAAACAGGCAGTGACATGGAATTTTACAAAAGAGCATAATTATAGGTTATTAGTATTCAAATACATGTATATGATATAAAAAGGTGTTAGGTTCGTTGTTTATTTCCAAAATATATAAATTTGGAAAGATCGATAGTGATTTTTTGGGATTTGCATGACAAGAGATTAATAAATTTCTGTATAGTCGGCCAGGTATGGTAATATCTTTTAATAAATTTCGATCTTAAAGTTGCATAATGTGGGCAGATTAGTATGAAATGATATTCATTTTCCAAAATTCTCGAATTACAATAAATACATAATCTTTCGTTTCGTGGCAGGTGTAGGTAACGACCACGCTCAATAGCTAAATCATGCGATGATGTTTTAAATCGTGTAAGGGCAATTCTGTATTTGTTTTCTTTAATAAAATCAAGGTAAGTTTCAAAGATAAATTCATTTTTAAACAAACTGTATGTCTCTAGACGTGCAGAGTTATTGATAGCAGTATACCAACGTTGATAATATGAAGACCATTCGTTATATAAATTTAATAGCAGGTATACAATAAGAGTGTGTTACTTCTGTATAGGTATACTATTTGTGTGTATGATTAATTGTATATTGTGTGTGTTAAGTCGCATATTTAACTGGTTTGTTATTATACAATGTTGTTTCATTGTTCGTATTATCCATATATCGGACTAACTATTAAATTTAATTTACAGTCGCCACCACATCAATGTATTTGGGCGACCTGGGTTTTCTAAGATGATTAAAATACACATCATTTATAAGTGATGGTTTTGCCTATCGTAATTATTATAACTAGATGTTTAGAGGGCTGCTGTAATCTTAGTGTGTGTGTTCGATTTTCATATCTCCGACTGTCGCTCACACATGAATTTGTGCCAGCGATAGTCAGGGGTAGACCGGGTGAATACAATACCCGGTGCATGTATACTTCTAAGATATCTAAGACTGCATAATTATATATAAATATATGCTTACCATTTCTACTACGGTTATTCATATGTTTTACGTCATGGGCTTTTTATTGGTTTTGTAATAGATTGTGTGTGTTCTCAACTATGGTTTGCAAAATCTATAGTTACTCAAATAATTTAACCTCATTTGAAATCTATTGAATTAAATGCACACTCTCATTATGAATACATGCACTACAGAATTTAAAATAATCTCTTTAATTTTTTTAATGTTCTCATCAATTCATATTAATTTGATCTATCATCACATATATTCAAGAGAGGTGAAACACATTTGGAGCTTGTAAACAATTAATTGAATAAGACTTGATAGCTTTACACATTTAATATAGTTAATGTTCAAATGATGTATGGTAGATAAAGAAAAATCCTTTTTAAATTGAGTTTAATTTCCCCATCGAGCATTAATGTAATTCTTTTATTTGAAGCTCTCCGCAATTCAACTACTGCACATTAATGATTCCCCACGGCATAGCGAGAGGAATATATAGCAAATGCCTACTTCGGGAAGGGTCGTAACTAATGTTTCTAGAACGTGTGGCTTTTCTTTGTATTGTCATGTTTTATATTGTATATATACTACATCTTCAACCGCTAGAGGAATTTTAAAATACTTTGTACAAATGTTGCACACATATCGAAACGATGTGCAGACCCCGTGTTTCAGCCATGTCGGTTCCAGTAGAATAAGACTGTTTAGATGTTTATATATTTTCGTGTTTGATCCATAACTATTGAACCACAGGAGAATGTAACTGTTAACCATATCAAAACCACCATACTTGGAAAGATGCTAATGTATGTCATGTCTCTAAAAAGGTGATGCGAAACAACTACCGAACCATCTCCTTGCTCTGTTGTATAGAGAAGGTATTTTAACGTATTATATTCTTTTTAACTTTCCGTGATACTTACTTCATATCTTCTCTATAATCTGCGTTCAGACCAGTTAATCAGCTCGTCTACTTGCACACTACTTTCTGTAAGTCACTCGATGATGGACTTGTAAGAACTGTATTCTTTGAGGCTTTTTGATAAACTATGACAGCAAGGTCTTCTATTCAAGATAAAAATGGCTCGACTATTTAGGTTGTTTTCTGACTATCTCTAACGGAGGACAATCTGTTGTTCTGTCGGGTACCCAATCCAATTTGTCAACAGTAAATGCAGGAATGCCCCATGGATCTATTCTTGGCCCACTCTTGTTTTTGGTGTTTATCAATGACATCGTCGACGATATGGGTTATCAAGTACATATCTTTGCTCTCAGTCTACATATAAGTGTTGATCATACTATTCCTGCTGCAGAAACAACAATCCGGCATCGATAAGATATCAAATTGGGCCAGCATATGATTAGTCCCATTTAATCCTTCCGAAATCACACACTATGACCATTTCATGTAAAACTCTTAAACACTTACTTACACTTACCACCAACACTTACTTACACTTACCACCAACACTTACTTACACTTACCACCAACACTTACTTACACTTACCACCAACACTTACTTACACTTACCACCAACACTTACTTACACTTACCACCAACACTTACTTACGCTTACCACCAACACTTACTTACACTTACCACCAACACTTACTTACACTTACCACCAACACTTACTTACACTTACCACCAACACTTACTTACACTTACCACCAACACTTACTTACACTTACCACCAACCACTACATATGCACGATCACCATATCAGTTAACTTGTCACAAACATATTGGCATCCACCATTCTGAGGATTGCTCTTGACATTCTCATATCAACTCCATCAAAGAGCGGGCCTGGAAAAGATTACATATTATGCGAAAGCTCAAATTCCAACTAGATAGAAGATATCTAGAGGTCATAAACTTATCTGTCATCAGATCTATTATTGAATACACTGACGTGGTTTACATCAACTGTGCGCAATATGTGAATTTGGAACTCGCCAAAATTCAGCATAAAGCCGCCCGTATTGTTTCTGGGGCTACCAAGCTATGTATCACTTCAGGAACTCCATATAAATGTTCCATGGGAATCCCTTTAGAGTCGAAGACATAATCATAGCATAATTATGCTCTATAGACTCACCATCCCTGGCCTCACTCAAATCTCAATTAAATAGTAATGTCACAAAATGCCATACATATTTCGACGTGTGTGAGTCTTGCATGCTCGACTTCGTACTATTGTAGCTCATTAAACCAGCATGTGTTCGATAAAAACATTTCCCCATCACCTCGCTGTCAATGTTGCCATCCTGAGAATATTATTTTTTTCTTTGAATGTCTCTACTATAATGACATCAGAATTTGTCTCCTTGCAACTACTTCTAAATATTGTATAATATCACTACAAACTCTATTACAGGGAGACCGGAATCGTAGCCATGATTTCAACGCAATCCTATTTGATGCAGTCCAAAACTACATCCGGGAAAGCAGACGATTTTCATCAGAATCTGTTCACTAACTGGTGCATGCTTGCACCTACCATTAAACGACCCGAATGAATATATCATGTTCCTCATACTATCATTTCTCCTTTCGTCTGAGTCAATCTCAATTTCAACCTTCTCCATTAATTACTATATGTACGTGTTTTACCTTAAAGCGACACTACATCGGTGAAAACTCAAATGTCTGCAGAATGTAGTTTGCTATTATATGGTATAATCTTTTTCAAAATATTTGCCTCAACAACAGAGTATTTCAACAAATAAACAAACGTCGTATACGCGGTTTGTTGACATAACAAAATAATGTAAATAGGGTAGATATGCATGCGTAATACAACGCGTTTATCCCGAATAACACGAGGTATGGTACCTATTTAACGTGATATCTCACATTTGTGTCATTGGATATTTACTTGTAGACTAATCTTAGTTAACGTATCTCTAATCGAAAGTATCGCGTGTTTAGTATTGACTTCAATGACAAACACACTTCAATTTTGGAAAGCGGATGACCGTTATATGAAATTATACTTTCACTTTTTGAAAGTTAGTGTTCGAATGTATCAGAAGAATGTGTAGTAGCTATGCATGTATACGTGAACAATATATTTTATTTGCTTTTTGCAATGTAATGTCGCTTTAATAATCTCTTTATCTTATTAATTTTCTAATATACAGCTGATGATTAAATCATTTACTTACCATTATTGGAAAATGAAATTCATAGTTTAGAAAATATTACAACAAATCGTTGTAATATCGTAACTGCAATAAGTTTGCGCGAGTGGTACTTGTGACAGCTTCGTATATGTAGGGGAGTAAGGGTACACAGGCGGCATGATGTACTGTCCCTCACAGTTCAAAATTGGAGAGGACCCATTATTTTGTAGCGGTGTTTGTGGGTGGACCGGGGCTGACTGGCAGCCATCTTTGTCATACGTTACTAATTCAGATAATCAGAAATCTATTCTAATCTGACCGAAGGTGGTTGATGATCTGCCAAACTATTGAATGTGTTCAAAACCAACAGCAAAGGCCTCGCTAATTAGAGACATCTGTACTTTTCTATTACCTCCCTTGGCAGATAAGGTCGGATTTATTCCAAAATGCGAATAGGTCCTTTTAGTTAGAAAACTTGGTTTTTACTGTACCCTAAACAGGCGTTGTGGTATGATATATGTGATTTTATCAAAAACATGTTAATTAAGTGATAACATTATTTTACAAAAATAAAATATATACCCATTTTGCATATACTGGTAGGAGATCTGTTGATATACAGTAATTTAATTATCATAAGAAGTGATTGTAGGATTATATTGCTAGCATGTTGTGCAAAGGTAGTGTGGGTTCCAGTCTGTCGATTTTTCACTTTTTAACTTCTGGCAAAATGACAAGTAGTATTATCAGAAGCTCAATACGGCCCAATTAATAGTCTCGGTGCTAACATATATTTAACCCTTTCCTTCATAGAGATTTAGGTTAATATATTATTATATCTCGATACAAATGACAGCCATTTAGCAATCATGCAGTGGATAAGTAGTCGCCATATCTATCCAACCTGCATAGCTATTACTGGGACTACATGAGATTCTGGCCTTTATTATGAACATTGGTTTGACTACTACATTGTCAATGTATGTCGTATTGGTAATGGCGTCAAGAGGTGCTTCTATGAGGGAAAGGGTTATTTGACTGACCAGGCAAAATACTAGTATATCGACGCCTGTTCCCAGGAAGCAACGATACAAACGGAGGAAAGCACTTAATAGGACCTATCTACTTTTAGGGAGTATTCAGGGGCAATAACTCACCGGTGTCTCTCATTGTCTAACGTACTTCCCCATGAAAAACACTGATTTTATTACTTTCCAAGAAAAATAAACAAGCATAATTATTGTATATTGCATTTCTATGGGCGTGTCGAGGGATATCTTTAACATAGCTTTCACACAAAGACACTCCGTATTGATTACTTAGTGAAACAAAGCAAACTAGTTTCCAATTATGAAATTCAATCTTCGTTTAAATTAATAGTATTTGTTCTGTTTGAAATACCGGTACTGTACTGTATACAGATGGGCTCGTGGTTATTGCTGGGCTTTGTGAGTATGGAGTTATAAACGGAAGATACACTTTATTGTCTTAATGGACAAATTGTCGCACATTTTATTTTAATAGCATACGTTTGATTTATCGCTAGTGTCTTCATGATATTATTATGTTTGTCTTTGCTATAGTTATAATGCGAGATCATAAGAATAATCAACTAATAATATCGACAAGTAAATTGGTTACGATTAGATAAAAAACGTGTGTGTTTATGTATAGCCATGTATTATATTTATGTCAAACCTGTTTCGGGGACCTATTCGTTGGGTAAACTTAACGACCTAATTGGCTGTCCGATTAGCGTAGTGGTTAGCACTCTTGCTTCTCACCAACGTAACACGGGTTAGATCCTCGGACCAGGAAGTATGTGTACAAGGATCGTAGTGATCGCCAGATGAAATATGTGTGTTTTCTCCGGGTATTACGGTTTCTCCGGATACTACGGTTTTCTCCGGATACTACGGTTTTCTCCGGGTACTACGGTTTTCTCCGGGTACTACGGTTTTCTCCGGGTACTACGGTTTTCTCCGGGTACTAAGGTTTCCTCCCACCACAAATACGCTGTTACAGCTTGATTCGCAATCGGTGTAAAGGAAATAAAGTTTAAGCGGTTAAACAGTACTAAGCAATGTGTATGATGTGCCTTTCTCAAGAACATTAGGACATACCGGGACAATTCGATGTTCAAATCCGACTCTCTACCACTGGAGCATGGTCGCCACAAATATTACGTATTATTGACAAGGTTGTTGATTATTAGACCTTTCCATATTTCACGCAGTATGACCTGTCTTTTTACGGGTCATGTTTAACTTAATGCTTACAGGACATATAGCTATTATGTATTATTCAGAATTTTAAGTCGCAACAGCAGCCGATGTCATATAGCGACTCCCCGGCAATTATTGGTGGAGGAAGACCCTGGGTGCCCTCCGAACAGTATTTCATTCACGGACGCGGTACGTATATTAACATGTATATAATAGAAAACAAGCAACTGTCCGTACAATTCTTTCACATATATTCACACAGATGAATGTTATATATATTCACGCAGATGAGCGTGGTATATATTCACACAGATGAGCGTGGTATATATTCACACAGATGAGCGTGGTATATATTCACACAGATGAGCGTGGTATATATTCACACAGATGAGCGTGGTATATATTCACACAGATGAGCGTGGTATATATTCACACAGATGAGCGTGGTAGATATTCACACAGATGAGCGTGGTATATATTCACACAGATGAGCGTGGTATATATTCACACAGATGAGCGTGGTATATATTCACACAGATGAGCGTGGTATATATTCACACACAGATGAGCGTGGTATATATTCACACAGATGAGCGTGGTATATATTCACACACAGATGAGCGTGGTATATATTCACACAGATGAGCGTGGTATATATTCACACAGATGAGCGTGGTATATATTCACACACAGATGAGCGTGGTATATATTCACACACAGATGAGCGTGGTATATATTCACACAGATGAATGTTATATATATTCACGCAGATGAGCGTCGTATATATTCACACAGATGAGCGTGGTAGATATTCACACAGATGAGCGTGGTATTTTCACACAGATGAGCGTGGTAGATATTCACACAGATGAGCGTGGTATATATTCACACAGATGAGCGTGGTAGATATTCATACAGATGAATGTTATATATATTCACGCAGATGAGCGTGGTATATATTCACACAGATGAGCGTGGTAGATATTCACACAGATGAGCGTGGTAGATATTCACACAGATGAGCGTGGTAGATATTCACACAGATGAGCGTGGTATATATTCACACAGATGAGCGTGGTATATATTCACACAGATGAGCGTGGTATATATTCACACAGATGAGCGTGGTAGATATTCATACAGATGAATGTTATATATATTCACGCAGATGAGCGTGGTAGATATTCACACAGATGAGCGTGGTATATATTCACACAGATGAGCGTGGTAGATATTCACACAGATGAGCGTGGTATATATTCACACAGATGAGCGTGGTAGATATTCACACAGATGAGCGTGGTATATATTCACACAGATGAGCGTGGTAGATATTCATACAGATGAATGTTATATATATTCACGCAGATGAGCGTGGTAGATATTCACACAGATGAGCGTGGTATATATTCACACAGATGAGCGTGGTAGATATTCACACAGATGAGCGTGGTATATATTCACACAGATGAGCGTGGTAGATATTCACACAGATGAGCGTGGTATATATTCACGCAGATGAGCGTGGTAGATATTCATACAGATGAATGTTATATATATTCACGCAGATGAGCGTGGTATATATTCACACATATGAGCGTGGTAGATATTCACACAGATGAGCGTGGTATATATTCACACAGATGAGCGTGGTAGATATTCACACAGATGAGCGTGGTATATCCACACAGATGAGCGTGGTAGATATTCACACAGATGAGCGTGGTATATATTCACACAGATGAGCGTGGTATATATTCACACAGATGAGCGTGGTATATATTCACACAGATGAGCGTGGTAGATATTCACACAGATGAATGTTATATATATATTCACGCAGATGAAGGTGGTTTATATAAAAAAGGCCTGCATCTATGTGATATCGATATAATACTTGATTAGACAAATAATGGTGTGTGTATTATTTGTGTACTTGCAGATGTTTGGGATGGAATAAAAACAAGATTTAGTTGATATGCAGATTTTACAACATTTTGTTTTAAGTTTATATGAAAAAGTTGGCAGCTTCTTACGGAGGTTGGTGCACCCAAGTACTGGTTAACCGCTGGAGCCTGCCCAGTAAAGGTGTTGTTAGGTAAACTGCCCGCCGGCGATATAGCCCAAAATGGTGCTGATGCAGGCGTAAAACCCGAAATATAACATAGCAACATTTTTTAGCATATTTCATATTGATATTTTTTATCGATTTTTTTCTTATTTCTTAGGTAATGTACACTGCTTTAATGTAAGCTTAAGAGTATCACTGCTTCTCCAAATTTACATTTAAAGCAACAGTTTTTACGATGTTTAACAGCATATACATTTTTATTGGCACACAAGTTAGTTTACATATTGTCTAGTTTTGACCTGTAAGGTTGTATATTCGTGTTATTAATTGTTCATGTAGTTCTTTTTGTTGGAAAAGTAATGAAACATAAATTCCACAACAGTTGTTTTTCTATTTTCATAAATCCGAAATATGCATATATTTTGATGACTCAGCTGCATAAAATATTGACATAAACTTTTTTTAAATTGTCGTTGACCATTGCACATTCCATAACGACTGATTCAAGACTTCGCCTCGTCTACCGCGGTTTACATAGTGTTGATCGGTGTGTGTGTTTTACGTTTATTTATCGTCGCTACCGGTTGCTCATATGAGCGATGCCTCCTGAAGAGATTAGTTATTTTAGATTTTTTGAGGATAGTGCAATGATACAGATAGATACCCAATCCAGAGTCTCCTCTGGTTCTTTCGCGTGCACGGTGTACAGCACCGACACATGACCTCGGTTTGGAGTCCCATCTGAAAGACTTTTATTAGGGTCAGACGGGGGATCGAACCTGGGTTAGTGTGAATGGAGTAGAGACAACCGGTGATGCGGAGACGACTCGGAAGATCCAGGATAGATGCCACCCATACAGTCACATATATGTCACGGCGGCTGCAATTTTAAATAATGATAATTGGGTGGGTGTTATTAATGTATTAATTAAATTAAAAAAACCTTACAACTGGATATATGCATTACTTTTGCTTATCTACTTAAACTTTAAACTATTTATTTTACAACGATTGCGAAGTAAGTTTTAACAACTTATATTAATCACTCTCGTTTGCGCGGATGAAAGCGTATATGTGGTCACTCGTGACTTCCCGGTCCGAGTATCGAACCCGATGATCGAATCCTGGTTGCATTGGTGAGAAACGAGCGCACTAACCACTGCGCTAATCGGACAGCCCACTTATCTACTTCACACTTGCACCAACTTTTAATTCGATCACAATTTATATAATTCTAGCATAGACTATTATAACATTATATGATTGAGCTATTGACTTATAACGTTTTCAGGCAGGTAACGTATTGACGATTACTAGTAATAAAACATGGGACATTGCCTTTCCCATCAACAACCGCCCTCACCCCCGCACCCTCGGAGGGAAACCACAGAAGATTTCAAATCTACCCGAGTCAATATACAGATTGATACACGCTCTGACGAGGTATAATTTACCATGCTATTAGAAACTTTTATTATAGAAACATTTGTACAAGTTATGAGTGTTGGGAGCAGAATGAATGTGAATGGTTGGCACGTGTGGAACATCCGTTGTGTGGAATAAGAGATCCGGGCACTAAACGTAAATCCACGTAAATTGCTTCTTCTCTCTCCTTCATGGCGATGGATTCAATTAGGAATGAGATCTCGAGGGCTATTAATCTAAGGTTGAAGAAACTTACTTCTGTCTGTCTGTCTGTCTGTCTGTCTGTCTGTGTGGGTGCGTGCGTGCGTGCGTGCGTGCGTGCGTGCGTGCGTGCGTGCGTGCGTGCGTGCGTGCGTGCGTGCGTGCGTGCGTGCGTGCGTGGCTAAACTAAATATGTATAAATCATTGACGAACAAGTGATGCTTCCGATATCACACGTTCTGGACTCGAGACTTTGTTTGATTCCCGTCATTGTAGTTAGCTTATACACATTTATTTAGCTCGATTGTGAAACAAGTTTTTACAACGTTATGTGCATCGCTCTCGATGCCTCATTCCTGATTAAATCCATCGCGATGACGGAAAGAAAAGAGGCAATGTGGAATTTAAGTGCTTAGCCTAAGGGCGCAATCGTAACTGCTATAACTGGGCGCAAACCTTTCGCACTTGAAGCGAACGAGCTACCATTACGCTATCACGACTTCCGGCATTGTAGATATATTGTAGATGTGCCGTCTGATCCGGTTCTATGTTGTTTGTTATTCGGATAGTTGAGCTAAAACACGTGGCTAAATAGCAAATAACATATATCCTGATTAGACGCGTAGTCAGATTCCGAGGTCACGTGTCGGTGCTGTACACCCTGCACGTAAAAGAACCAGAGGAGACTCTGGAATGGATGTCTGTCTGTATCATTCTATCCTCCAAAATCTAAAATGACTAATCTCTTCAGGAGGCGTTGCTCATATGGGCAACGGGTAGCGACGATAAATAAACGGAAAACACACAGTATCTGACAGTATCGTGTGTTATTGCTAGTTAAAGTTAAGATAGGTTGCTACTTTAGCATAATGTACTAATTCGATCGATCACAACTTGGACGGACAATAGCTACAGTTTATTTACTGTAGAGCCTAAATTGTGCATTAACCCTTTCCTTAATAGAGATTTAGGTTAATATACTATTATATCTCCATAAAAACGACAACCATTTAGCTATCATGCAGTGGATAAGTAGTCGCCATATCTATCCCATCTCCATAGATATTACTGGGACTGCATGAGATTCTGGCCTTTATTGTGAACATTGGGTTGGCTACTACATTGTCAATGTATGTTTTATTGATAATGGCGTCAAGAGGTGCTTCTATGGGGGAAAGGGTTGTCAATGTATGTTGTATTGGTAATGGCGTCAAGAGGTGCTTCTATGGGGGAAAGGGTTGTCAATGTATGTTGTATTGGTAATGGCGTCAATAGGTGCTTCTATGGGGGAAAGGGTTGTCAATGTATGTTGTATTGGTAATGGCGTCAAGAGGTGCTTCTATGAGGGAAAGGGTTGTCAATGTATGTCGTATTGGTAATGGCGTCAAGAGGTGCTTCTATGGGAAAGGGTTGTCAATGTATGTCGTATTGGTAATGGCGTCAAGAGGTGCTTCTATGGGGGAAGGTTGTCAATGTATGTTGTATTGGTAATGGCGTCAAGAGGTGCTTCTATGGGGGAAGGGTTGTCAATGTATGTTGTATTGGTAATGGCGTCAAGAGGTGCTTCTATGAGGGGAAAGGGTTAATATGCTAACCATGCACTATTTCAGAACAATATTCTCGACAAAGAGCAAGGTTATCCAAATCCCAAGCCTTCAGATTATTCAAAGGACAATCTGCAGACTAAACATCATTGGTTTAAAGATGATCGATTCAACAATGCTAGTGACGATGCAGATTTATTCAAGACGGAAATCGCCGTTGACGACGATGATATTGATTTAGACACGCTTTCCGACGAGTATAACGATGATGTGACGCCCAAGAGTGTTCGTACGTCGGCAGTTGTCAAGCCAGCTCTGTCCTTTGATGACATCGACAGTCATGCTAAGAAGGTGAATTAAGGTTGTTTAAACTTTATGATAGTTTCCAGTTATGAACAGAATAGTCATAACATTAGCGGAGTTCCCATTCTTGTAACATCAAATAATGTGTGAGTTTGATATTTCTTGGTTGTATGTCAGTAGGTGTAGGCGGTAATTGTTTGAGTTGCATCCAGATCAGATTCATGTATTAATACCTCCGCCCCATATAATTGTAGTTGATATATATAGTATATAAATATATAAAACTTTGTTTATTTTGCAACGATTGCGAAACAAGCTTTAAAACAACTCTCGTTGACGCGGATGAAAGGGTATAAAGGGTCATTCGTATTCGTATTCGACGAAACCGGAGTACCCGGAGAAACACCACCTACCTGTAAGATCTGGCAACCACTCTACCATCTTTCCAGGTCCGAAGATTGAATCCGGAATCCATTGGTGAACAGCGAGTGTGCTAACCGCTGCTCTAATCGGACAGATCCATTGGTGAACAGCGAGCGTGCTAACCGCTGCTCTAATCGGACAGATCCATTGGTGAACAGCGAGCGTGCTAACCGCTGCTCTAATCGGACAGATCCATTGGTGAACAGCGAGCGTGCTAACCGCTGCTCTAATCGGACAGATCCATTGGTGAACAGCGAGCGTGCTAACCGCTGCTCTAATCGGACAGATCCATTGGTGAACAGCGAGCGTGCTAACCGCTGCTCTAATCGGACAGATCCATTGGTGAACAGCGAGCGTGCTAACCGCTGCTCTAATCGGACAGATCCATTGGTGAACAGCGAGCGTGCTAACCGCTGCTCTAATCGGACAGATCCATTGGTGAACAGCGAGCGTGCTAACCGCTGCTCTAATCGGACAGATCCATTGGTGAACAGCGAGCGTGCTAACCGCTGCTCTAATCGGACAGATCCATTGGTGAACAGCGAGCGTGCTAACCGCTGCTCTAATCGGACAGATCCATTGGTGAACAGCGAGCGTGCTAACCGCTGCTCTAATCGGACAGATCCATTGGTGAACAGCGAGCGTGCTAACCGCTGCTCTAATCGGACAGATCCATTGGTGAACAGCGAGCGTGCTAACCGCTGCTCTAATCGGACAGATCCATTGGTGAACAGCGAGCGTGCTAACCGCTGCTCTAATCTGACAGATCCATTGGTGAACAGCGAGCGTGCTAACCGCTGCTCTAATCGGACAGATCCATTGGTGAACAGCGAGCGTGCTAACCGCTGCTCTAATCGGACAGATCCATTGGTGAACAGAGAGCGTGCTAACCGCTGCTCTAATCGGACAGATCCATTGGTGAACAGCGAGCGTGCTAATCGCGGCTCTAATCGGACAGATCCATTGGTGAACAGCGAGCGTGCTAACCGCTGCTCTAATCTGACAGATCCATTGGTGAACAGCGAGCGTGCTAACCGCTGCTCTAATCGGACAGATCCATTGGTGAACAGCGAGCGTGCTAACCGCTGCTCTAATCGGACATATCCATTGGTGAACAGCGAGCGTGCTAACCGCTGCTCTAATCGGACAGATCCATTGGTGAACAGTGAGCGTGCTAACCGCTGCTCTAATCGGACAGATCCATTGGTGAACAGCGAGCGTGCTAACCGCGGCTCTAATCCGACAGCCTAATCCGTGTGAAATTAAACAGAACAGATCAAACAAAAGAAATATATATTTTGTTTTTTCATACACGTCGAATTGAATACATGTAACATATTTAATGAAATCTAGCATAAGCAATTGGTTAATAATGACATGAAGTAGTCATAATTTATGTATGTGGTAAGGAAGCAGGGGCGGTTTAATGATTGGGGTGCTAAGCTGTTAAATTTTCCATGTTGAGTTAGCAAAATGCAAAGGTATATGAAAAACAAATCACATTTTCATTATCCTCGAAAGAACCCAAAACAAACAACCCCATGCCATGCAACTTTCTATTGATGGGTTAGCTATTGGATCTTAAAGTAATATTGTATGATCGGGAAGTGTTTAGAGGAAACACCGCGTGCGATGCACGCCCTTAACCCGCTATTGGGATGTGCATTCGAATTAAGAAATAGAAATTCAAATGATCTCATTATAGTCCAAAACAGTCTTGTCCAGTTATGTTGAATTATTATATTACCGGTACGTATTTATTCTAGTAAACACCAGGGCGTCGGCGTTTATTAGAGAGTCAACAATACGTTCGCTGCACGGATAGGCAGTTAGTAGAGACAACTGTTGTTACTGAATGGAAATACGCAAACGCATTATTTGAAAAAATACCTCTCAATTTAATGTTGTCTGATTCGGGAGTGGTGGGTGCGCTTAAAGGGGGATATAATGTTTCAGATTTATTTTTTAAACTTGTACTATTTCATAAAGAACAGTAATTCATTATTGCCTCCAAGTGATTCACTCATTGATATATACGTACACACGGACGGACGGACGGACGGACTGGGAGGGGAACATGTATTTTTCGTTCAAATACTTTGCATCACTTTCAATTACAATCGGGAAATATGGACTATATTTTTGCTTAAAACAAACAATATTATAACTTGATCATTTCCTTAATCGGATAATTCGACTTTTTGTTTACCATGGAGATGAATTTACATAAGCTTTGTATTAAGCTTGTTTTCAAATCCTATTTGTCTTACAATCATTTATAATAGTTGTATATGTGTGTAACAGAACACATAAATAATGTTTAAACTAATCAAACTTGCTATATGCCGAAATGTCGGGTCGGGCGATGTAACGTTTAAACTTTATTTATTTTACAACGATTGCGAAGCAAGTTCTAACAACTTATATTAATCACTTTCGTTGGGGCGGATGAAAGCGTATATTATTTTATTCTTTATTTCAGTCTCATCGTTGTACAATACATAACATATACACAACACATTATCGTGGCAAAGTACAACACCATTCATTATAAAAGAATTATATGTGGTCATTCGTGTGGGAAGAATCCGGAGTACCCGGAGAAAACCCACCTGTCCGATCTGGCGACCACCGTACCATCTCACATACTTCACGGACGATGTACTGTACACCGATATATTATACTAATCGTGCTTATGTCTTCATTTTTGGTTTTGTGCTTTAATAATGATATAGTATATTCCTTTATGGTCATCTAGTTACAGAATTACAAACAAACCGTAAATGGTGCTTTACTAAAGTTAGTAAAATTATAGATTATAATTAACATTATAGAATTAAGATGCGTGTTGGTACAGCCTGACTCCTGTACCGACCCTATACATTTTGGTGCTTGTAGCCTAATCGAATTATCTATGGCCGGGCTGAGCATTCAAATCGTATTATTAACACACACAACTTAATCACCTTAGTTTATAACATAGGAGTGTTAACTAAACTTCATAGTACGCTCGCCCATATGGTTCGCCGGAGGCGAGGGTAAATAAGCTCAATCATCATCTTCTTAGTAAAATGAGAAATCTGAATAAGAAGAATGATTGTGTTATTCTTTTCATTTGAAGACAAATATGCACACACGAGATTTTAAACAAACAATTGCAATTTAAATTGCGGATTCCGGAATGTGTGAAACATAGTGAATACTTTTAAATTCATGACATTGATGCAAGACGCTATGCGTACTCATGTTTATAAACGCTTAGATTTGTGCAAAACATTGAAGGAAGCAAACAATTTATTATATACATTTCGCAGGCTGGACCACAGTTACTAGAGTCATTTCAAGAACTCACACAGTATCTCACGTTGCCGCTGCAAACTGAAAAGCACAAGAAGATAAAGACAGCCCGAGCCATCGTTGTTTGGCTTAGTCAACAGAAGCTGGAGGGAGTGAGTTATGGATTAAAGAGGCTTGATACACCGCGGGGCCTACTGCAGTACCTTAAGGAGAAACGAATGACATACACCACATGCTATACTGTACTGTGCAGGTAATAATACTGGCAGATTTAACATACTATACCATACTGTGAAGGTTATCATACTGGCATATTTAGCAAACTATGCCATACTGTGCAGGTATTCATACTGGCAGATTTAACATACTATACCATACTGTGCAGGTATTCATACTGGCAGATTTAACATACTATACCATACTATACAGGTATTCATACTGGCAGATTTAACATACTATACCATATTGTGCAGGTACTCATACTGACAGATTTAATATACTATACCATACTGTGCAGGTACTCATACTGGCAGATTTAACATACTATACCATACTGTGCAGGTATTCATACTGGCAGATTTAACATACTATACCATAATGTGCAGGTATTCATACTGGCAGATTTAACATACTATACCATACTGTGCAGGTACTCATACTGGCAGATTTAACATACTATACCATACTGTGCAGGTATTCATACTGGCAGATTTAACATACTATACCATACTGTGCAGGTATTCATACTGGCAGATTTAACATACTATACCATACTGTGCAGGTATTCATACTGGCAGATTTAACATACTATACCATACGGTGCAGGTACTCATACTGGCATATTTAACATACTATACCATACTGTGCAGGCATTCATACTGGCATATTTAACATACTATACCATACTATGCAGGTACTCATACTGGCATATTTAACATACTATACCATACTGTGCAGGTATTCATACTGGCAGATTTAACATACTATACCATACTGTGCAGGTATTCATACTGGCAGATTTAACATACTATACCATACTGTGCAGGTATTCATACTGGCAGATTTAACATACCATACCATACTGTGCAGGTATTCATACTGGCAGATTTAACATACTATACCATACTGTGCAGGTATTCATACTGGCAGATTTAACATACTATACCATACGGTGCAGGTACTCATACTGGCAGATTTAACATACTATACCATACTGTGCAGGTATTCATACTGGCAGATTTAACATACTATACCATACTGTGCAGGTACTCATACTGGCATATTTAACATACTATACCATACTGTGCAGGTATTCATACTGGCAGATTTAACATACTATACCATACTGTGCAGGTATTCATACTGGCAGATTTAACATACTATACCATACTGTGCAGGTATTCATACTGGCAGATTTAACATACTATACCATACGGTGCAGGTACTCATACTGGCAGATTTAACATACTATACCATACTGTGCAGGTATTCATACTGGCAGATTTAACATACTATACCATACTGTGCAGGTACTCATACTGGCATATTTAACATACTATACCATACTGTGCAGGTATTCATACTGGCAGATTTAACATACTATACCATACTGTGCAGGTATTCATACTGGCAGATTTAACATACTATACCATACTGTGCAGGTACTTATACTGGCAGATTTAACATACTATACCATACGGTGCAGGTATTCATACTGGCAGATTTAACATACTATACCATACGGTGCAGGTATTCATACTGGCAGATTTAGCATAAAATACCATTGTGCAGGTATTCATACTGACAGATTTAGCAAACTATACCATACGGTGCAGGTACTCATACTGGCATATTTAACATACTATACTATACTGTGCAGGCATTCATACTGGCAGATTTAACATACTATACCATACTGTGCAGGTACTCATACTGGCATATTTAACATACTATACCATACTGTGCAGGTATTCATACTGGCATATTTAACATACTATACCATACTGTGCAGGTATTCATACTGTCAGATTTAACATACTATACCATACTGTGCAGGTATTCATACTGGCAGATTTAACATACCATACCATACTGTGCAGGTATTCATACTGGCAGATTTAACATACTATACCATACTGTGCAGGTATTCATACTGGCAGATTTAACATACTATACCATACGGTGCAGGTACTCATACTGGCAGATTTAACATACTATACCATACTGTGCAGGTATTCATACTGGCAGATTTAACATACTATACCATACTGTGCAGGTACTCATACTGGCATATTTAACATACTATACCATACTGTGCAGGTATTCATACTGGCAGATTTAACATACTATACCATACTGTGCAGGTATTCATACTGGCAGATTTAACATACTATACCATACTGTGCAGGTAATCATACTGGCATATTTAACATACTATACCATACTGTGCAGGTAATCATACTGGCATATTTAACATACTATACCATACTGTGCAGGTATTCATACTGGCAGATTTAACATACTATACCATACGGTGCAGGTACTCATACTGGCAGATTTAACATACTATACCATACGGTGCAGGTACTTATACTGGCAGATTTAACATACTATACCATACGGTGCAGGTATTCATACTGGCAGATTTAACATACTATACCATACGGTGCAGGTATTCATACTGGCAGATTTAGCATACAATACCATTGTGCAGGTATTCATACTGACAGATTTAGCAAACTATACCATACGGTGCAGGTATTCATACTGGCTGATTTAACATACTATACCATACTGTGCAGGTATGCATACTGGCAGATTTAACATACTATACCATACTGTGCAGGTAATCATACTGGCATATTTAACATACTATACCATACGGTGCATGTATTCATACTGGCAGATTTAACATACTATACCATACTGTGCAGGTAATCATACTGGCAGATTTAACATACTATGCCATACTGTGCAGGTATTCATACTGGTAGATTTAACATACTATACCATACTGTGCAGGTATTCATACTGGCATATTTAACATACTATACCATACTGTGCAGGTAATCATACTGGTAGATTTAACAAACTATGTCATATTATGCAGGTATTCATACTGGCAGATTTAACATACTATACCATACTGTACAGGTAATCATACTGGCAGATTTAACATACTATACCATACTGTGCAGGTACTCATACTGGTAGATTTAACATTCTATGCCATACTGTGCAGGTATTCATACTGGCAGATTTAACATATTATACCATACTGTGCAGGTATTCATACTGGCAGATTTAACATACTATACCATACTGTGCAGGTAATCATACTGGTAGATTTAGCATACTATGCCATACTGTGCAGGTATTCATACTGGCAGATTTAACATACTATACCATACTGTGCAGGTATTCATACTGGCAGATTTAACATACTATACCATACTGTGCAGATAATCATACTGGTCGATTTTAACAAACTATGCCATATTATGCAGGTATTCATACTGGCAGATTTAACAAACTATGCCATATTATGCAGGTATTCATACTGGCAGATATAACATACTATACCATACTGTGCAGGTAATCATACTGGTAGATTTAACATACTATGCCATACTGTGCAGGTATTCATACTGGCAGATTTAACATACTATACCATACTGTGCAGGTATTCATACTGGCAGATTTAACATACTATACCATACTGTGCAGGTATTCATACTGGCAGATTTAACATACTATACCATACTGTGCAGGTATTCATACTGGCAGATTTAGCATACTATACCATACTGTGCAGGTATTCATACTGGCAGATTTAACATACTATACCATACTGTGCAGGTATTCATACTGGCAGATTTAACATACTATACCATACTGTGCAGGTAATCATACTGGCATATTTAACATACTATACCATACTGTGCAGGTATTCATACTGGCAGATTTAACATACTATACCATACGGTGCAGGTACTCATACTGGCAGATTTAACATAATATACCATACGGTGCAGGTACTTATACTGGCAGATTTAACATACTATACCATACGGTGCAGGTATTCATACTGGCAGATTTAACATACTATACCATACGGTGCAGGTATTCATACTGGCAGATTTAGCATACAATACCATTGTGCAGGTATTCATACTGACAGATTTAGCAAACTATACCATACGGTGCAGGTATTCATACTGGCTGATTTAACATACTATACCATACTGTGCAGGTATGCATACTGGCAGATTTAACATACTATACCATACTGTGCAGGTAATCATACTGGCATATTTAACATACTATACCATACGGTGCATGTATTCATACTGGCATATTTAACATACTATACCATACTGTGCAGGTAATCATACTGGCAGATTTAACATACTATGCCATACTGTGCAGGTATTCATACTGGTAGATTTAACATACTATACCATACTGTGCAGGTATTCATACTGGCATATTTAACATACTATACCATACTGTGCAGGTAATCATACTGGTAGATTTAACAAACTATGCCATATTATGCAGGTATTCATACTGGCAGATTTAACATACTATACCATACTGTGCAGGTAATCATACTGGCAGATTTAACATACTATACCATACTGTGCAGGTACTCATACTGGTAGATTTAACATACTATGCCATACTGTGCAGGTATTCATACTGGCATATTTAACATACTATACCATACTGTGCAGGTATTCATACTGGCAGATTTAACATACTATACCATACTGTGCAGGTAATCATACTGGTAGATTTAACATACTATGCCATACTATGCAGGTATTCATACTGGCAGATTTAACATACTATACCATACTGTGCAGGTATTCATACTGGCAGATTTAACATACTATACCATACTGTGCAGGTACTCATACGGGCATATTTAACAAACTATGCCATATTGTGCAGGTAATCATACTGGCAGATTTAACATACTATACCATACTGTGCAGGTATTCATACTGGCATATTTAACATACTATACCATACCGTGCAGGTATTCATACTGGCATATTTAACATACTATACCATACTGTGCAGGTAATCATACTGGTAGATTTAACATACTATGCCATACTATGCAGGTATTCATACTGGCAGATTTAACATACTATACCATACTGTGCAGGTATTCATACTGGCAGATTTAACATACTATACCATACTGTGCAGATAATCATACTGGTAGATTTAACAAACTATGCCATATTATGCAGGTATTCATATTGGCAGATTTAACAAACTATGCCATATTATGCAGGTATTCATACTGGCAGATTTAACATACTATACCATACTGTGCAGGTAATCATACTGGTAGATTTAACATACTATGCCATACTGTGCAGGTATTCATACTGGCAGATTTAACATACTATACCATACTGTGCAGGTATTCATACTGGCAGATTTAACATACTATACCATACTGTGCAGGTATTCATACTGGCAGATTTAACATACTATACCATACTGTGCAGGTATTCATACTGGCAGATTTAGCATACTATATCATACTGTGCAGGTACTCATACGGGCATATTTAACAAACTATGCCATATTGTGCAGGTAATCATACTGGCAGATTTAACATACTATACCATACTGTGCAGGTATTCATACTGGCATATTTAACATACTATACCATACCGTGCAGGTATTCATACTGGCATATTTAACATACTATACCATACTGTGCAGGTAATCATACTGGTAGATTTAACATACTATGCCATACTATGCAGGTATTCATACTGGCAGATTTAACATACTATACCATACTGTGCAGGTATTCATACTGGCAGATTTAACATACTATACCATACTGTGCAGATAATCATACTGGTAGATTTAACAAACTATGCCATATTATGCAGGTATTCATATTGGCAGATTTAACAAACTATGCCATATTATGCAGGTATTCATACTGGCAGATTTAACATACTATACCATACTGTGCAGGTAATCATACTGGTAGATTTAACATACTATGCCATACTGTGCAGGTATTCATACTGGCAGATTTAACATACTATGCCATACTGTGCAGGTATTCATACTGGCAGATTTAACATACTATACCATACTGTGCAGGTATTCATACTGGCAGATTTAACATACTATACCATACTGTGCAGGTATTCATACTGGCAGATTTAGCATACTATATCATACTGTGCAGGTACTCATACGGGCATATTTAACAAACTATGCCATATTGTGCAGGTAATCATATTGGCAGATTTAACATACTATACCATACTGTGCAGGTATTCATACTGGCAGATTTAACATAATATGCCTTACAAATAAATTCTACATACTATATCATACTGTGCAGTTAAGCAAATACACATAGACCACAATACTAGACAATACTGTGTATCGGTACATATGTAATGTCATACACAAGCATGCACCACATACTGTGCACACACGCGCGCGCGCGCACACACACACGCGCGCGCACACACACGCACACACACACACGCACGCACCCACACACAAATACATATGCTATGCTTTGCATGCATACATATACAATGCACGTCTAGATATAGACATGCACACATATTCAATATATTATACCATACGGTGCATGTACAATTATGTAACCAGTGAGTATCAATACTGTACACATAAACACACACGCATACACCACATGCTATACCATACTGTGCATGTAAATTGACGGACTTTACACCACATGCCATACCATACTGTGTATGTAAATTGACTGACATTACACTATATTACACCACATGCCATACCATACCGTGTATGCAAATTGACGGACTTTACACCACATGCCATGCCATACCGTGCATGCAAATTGACGGACTTTACACCACATGCCATGCCATACCGTGCATGCAAATTGACGGACTTTACACCACATGCCATGCCATACTGTGCATACACGTTGACATACTTACACGACCACATGCTATGCCATACTATATATGTAAATTGACTGACATTACACCACATTACACCACATGCCGTACCATACCGTGCATGCAAATTGACGGACTTTACACCACATGCCATGCCATACTGTGTATGAACGTTGACATACTTACACGACCACATGCTATGCCATACTGTGAGTGAAAATTGACACACATATACCAATTCCATATGCTTAGTTTATAGAATCAATATGTATAGTTTTGAAGTTTATTGCGACATTATTGTTAATGTTTTTAATTAATTAATTTTGCAGAAAAGCTGGTTTACAGTGTGTTGTCATAAAAGGCAATGTGAAAGCCTCAACGTACGAGCCAGGTGACGAGTATGTACCAGCATCGTCCTGGAATGCAGTCTACGTTGAATGTGGGTGGCAAATTGTTCATTCCTTCTGGGTGTGTCGCGCACTCTTTGGACACAATCTTGGCGGTTGGGTTAAGATTGAAAAGGATGGTGCAACAATGACACAGAAGGAAAGTGCATCTTTTGGCATAGAAAGAACGACCTTTACAGAACGGTATTTCATGCCCAATCCAGATGAGTTCATCTATGAATGCTGCGCTTCTGAGAAAGAATGGCAACTTGTGCGGCCGAAATTAGTGGTATCTTCCTTGAATGAGTTTGTAGGCAAGGCGTATTTGTTTCCTCCTTTCTTTGGTATTGGTGTTCAACTGATCAGTGCACCGAAGTGTGTATTGCATAGTGTGGATGGATTCTGTAAGGTGGAATTGAAGGCAAAGCCTGCTAATTGCCATATGTTGGTACTTAGGTATGAACTATTCATGAAAGAATCGGATGATGATCAGTCATATTCAGTTTTTAAGAAAGAAGAAAACATGTCAAGGATGGTTTTCAACTCGAGGGCTGGCGAGACATTCGTTTTTGAAATACGGTTTCATAGAAGAGGAACATATAAGCTTGTTATCTACGGTGGACCATTCAAGTCCCCTGGCCTTCGTTTGTGCGAATTCAAACTCGTTTGTGAGAAGGAAATGACCGGATACAACCTATTACCACTAGACTGTGAGGACATCGGTTGGGGGCCAGGTCCAGTGTCGGTTGAAGCTGGTCTTCTTATTCCATCTAAACCGAGCGGGCTTATTCCAATAAGTGAGAATGAAAAGAAGACAGAAATCAAATTCCAGTTGCGAGATATGGGACAGAAATACACTGCAACTGTGCATGGAGAGGTGGGTGGTCGACGGAAAGAAGTGGATAGTGTGGGAATAACAAAGAACAAACAGCTCCACCAGCTTGTGATTAGTGTTGCAATCCCAGATAAAGGCGAGTACGGATTATCTATACACGATATGTCTGCTAAATCTGAAGACAAGCGCGGGAAAAATGTCTGCAACTATCTGTTGTCCACACCTGCTTACAGACCTGAACACGTAAGTACATACTGGTGTGAGCCAACCAATAACACAGAATATATCGAAAGTTAGCACTGCGTAGGAAATGAACAAATGATAAACGTTGTTGACAATCTGTAAACAAGGACTGACGCACTAGCAGAGTGATTAACTTTGAACATTGTTTTGTTATTTCATTGCTTTCTATCCCATCCCAATTCCCATTTTGTTAGTTTTTCACTATTTATTTTAAACACATTTATTTTATCTGGATCGCGAAACAAATTGCTATAACTTATAGTAATCACTATCGATAGTTCAATCATGAGGGAATCCATCGCCACGAGGGAGAGAGAAGAGGCAATGTGGAATTTAAATGTCTAAAATGTTTAAAATGGCACACTCGTAACGGTTAAGTGGGCGAACTCCGGGCATTTCGCACTTGAAGCAAGAGCGCTACCATTGCTCTATCACGACTTCCCACGTATATTACGTATTTCAATGTTCATTTTATTAATTTTTTCGAACTTTGATAGAGTGTTTTTGATTTGTTAGACGTTATCTAATAGTTAAAAGCTAAAATACATAAACAACCACTCGTATAGGCCAACATACAAAGCTTGCTATTGTCACACATCGTTTACCATTTCAGGCTAACGTCAAAAATGCAAAACAAAGGCTTAGAGAGAAACTCTCTGCAAATGTTGAACCGAGAAAATGGAAGGAACTGATTGCAGATATACACATCTGTATAGAGAGATGTAAAAAGGAGAGAGTTCCAGACACAGATGATGAAATGATCTCAGCTAATGCGATGGTGTGGTTTTTAACATGCAAGGACAGTAAGTGTTCTGCTTTAAACGATCCTCGGACCGGGAAGTATGTGAGATGGTACGGTGGTCGCCAGATCGGACAGGTGGGTTTTCTCCGGGTACTCCGGTTTCCTCCCACACGAATGACCACATTAATTTTACGCTTTCATCCGCGCCAACGAGAGTGATTAATATAAGTTGTTAGAACTTGCTTCGCAATCGTTGTAAAATAAATAAAGTTTAAACTAGACCTGGTCTGCATGGTTTGTTTCTAATAGACAAGGATAGCAATTGTACTGCGTAAATTGGTCTGTGCCGCATGGTTGGTGTCACACAGCAATAACAGTAAGTGGTCTGTATATCGTATGGTTTTGTTTCACCCAGACATGGCAGTTAGCGTGTTGCTTAAAATCGATCTGTGTCGTACGGGTTAGTTTCTCCCAACAGTGGCAGTATTGCTTAAACAGGCTTGTGCTGTATGGTTTGGTATCTCACAGCAAGTTCAGTAAATGTTCTGCTTATATCGATGCCGTATGGTTTGGTATCTCACAGCAAGTTCAGTAAATGTTCCGCTTATATCGATGCCGTATGGTTTATTATCTCACGTCAAGTTCAGTATATGTTCCGCTTATATCGATGGCGTATGGTTTGGTATCTCACAGCAAGTTCAGTATATATTCCGCTTATATCGGTGCCATATCGTTTGGTATCTCACGTCAAGTTCAGTATATATTCCGCTTATATCGATGCCGTATGGTTTGGTATCTCACAGCAAGTTCAGTATATAGTCCGCTTATATCAGTGCCGTATGGTTTGGTATCTCACAGCAAGTTCAGTATATATTCCGCTTATATCAGTGCCGTATGGTTTGGTATCTCACATCAAGTTCAGTATATGTTCCGCTTATATCGGTGACGTATGGTTTGTTATCTCACAGCTAGTTCAGTATATATTCCGCTTATATCGATGCCGTATGGTTTATTATCTCACGTCAAGTTCAGTATATGTTCCGCTTATATCGATGCCGTATGGTTTGGTATCTCACAGCAAGTACAGTATATATTCCGCTTATATCGGTGACGTATGGTTTGGTATCTCACATCAAGTTCAGTATATGTTCCGCTTATATCGGTGACGTATGGTTTGTTATCTCACAGCTAGTTCAGTATATATTCCGCTTATATCGATGCCGTATGGTTTATTATCTCACGTCAAGTTCAGTATATGTTCCGCTTATATCGATGCCGTATGGTTTGGTATCTCACAGCAAGTACAGTATATATTCCGCTTATATCGGTGACGTATGGTTTGGTATCTCACATCAAGTTCAGTATATGTTCCGCTTATATCGGTGACGTATGGTTTGTTATCCCACAGCAAGTTCAGTATATGTTCCGCTTATATCGGTGACGTATGAATTGTTATCTCACAGCTAGTTCAGTATATGTTCCGCTTATATCGGTGCCGTATTGTTTGGTATCTCACAGCAAGTTCAGTATATGTTCCGCTTGTATCGGTGCCGTATTATTTGTTATATCACAGCAAGTTCAGTATATGTTCCGCTTATATCGGTGACGTATGATTTGTTATCTCACAGCTAGTTCAGTATATATTCCGCTTATATCGATGCCGTATGGTTTATTATCTCACGTCAAGTTCAGTATATGTTCCGCTTATATCGATGCCGTATTGTTTGGTATCTCACAGCAAGTACAGTATATATTCCGCTTATATCGGTGACGTATGGTTTGGTATCTCACAGCAAGTACAGTATATATTCCGCTTATATCGGTGACGTATGGTTTGGTATCTCACAGCAAGTTCAGTATATGTTCCGCTTATATCGATGCCGTATGGTTTGGTATCTCACAGCAAGTTCAGTAAATGTTCCGCTTATATCGATGCCGTATGGTTTAGTATCTCACAACAAGTTCAGTATATATTCCGCTTATATCGGTGCCGTATTGTTTGGTATCTCACAGCAAGTACAGTATATGTTCCGCTTATATCAGTGCCGTATGGTTTGGTATCTCACAGCAAGTTCAGTAAATGTTCCGCTTATATCAGTGCCGTATGGTTTGGTATCTCACAGCAAGTTCAGTAAATGTTCCGCTTATATCGGTGCCGTATGGTTTGGTATCTCACGTCAAGTTCAGTATATATTCCGCTTATATCGGTGCCGTATCGTTTGGTATCTCACAGCAAGGCCAGTAATACATAGCTCGAACACACACATGTAAAATCACTCAAACATATGGGGTCATACGGCGATTCTCCAGCTATTATTGGTGGACGAAGACCCCAGGCACTTGACGTGACTCGGGTAAACACCGACCTTCCTCAAATCACATTGATAGCTTCCTCAGTTAATATAAGTCGACACACCCAGTAGGGTTTCGAACTACTAGTAGCTAAGGGTGATATCACCCTTAACTATCACCCTTAACTACTAGAACTCTGTCACAGAGGCTCCAACATAAATATTTGTATTGCATCGAGTAGAGTTTTATTAGTTAGTTTAAACAAATTCATTTTAGCTCGATTGCGAAACAAGTTCGTATAACTTATATTAATCACTCTCAATACCTCATTCCAGATGGATTCCATCGCCACGAGGGAGAGATAAGAGGCATATGGAATTTAAATGCCTTGCCTAAGGACACACTCGTTACGGCTCCAATGGGGCTCGAACTCCGGGCCTTTCGCACATGAGTTTTATTTGTTATATTTTTGTTTCTACTGTAACAAATGAATGCTATTAATATGTTTGCTATGTGCTTCCTGAATTATATCAATGTTCTTCTTTGTTTCATCTGGTAGTAAAATAACTGTTCATATTCAGAACTCCGTGATTGTGGATTAAGAAGAAATCTGCACGTGGTTAGAAAGACGTTGGCGATCATCAGTCTCTACAAAAACCAGGATGCTTTAACGAAAGAAATCAAAGAAGTCAAAGAATTAGAAGAAGATCTTATAGCTCTCAGAGGCTTCGCGAGGCAGGTTCCAAAGTTGGAGGAAGCTAATAAAGAAATAATTGCACTAAAACATGCACCGGATGAAGTTCAGAACACATTTATCGCACTTCTTGTGTTACTAGGCGAACACGAAAGTAAGCTATCGGTACGTTGGATACAACTAATTTATTAAGTGGATCGAATAATTTGGAATGAACTCAGATTAGTATCAAGCTTCATAAATGATATATTTTGACGTGTATCTACATTTGAATAAGCGCCACACAAATACTGTTGCTAAGTTAATACAGTAAATGTAATAACAGACATTGGTCAGTTACTGCCCCTGAATACTCCCTAAAGGTAGGTAGGTCCTATTAAGTGCTTTCCTATGATCTTATCGTTGTTTCCTTTGCACAACATGCTAGCAATTTCATTCCACTATCGCTTCTAATAGGTATTAAATTATTATATCTCGACATATCTCCTACAGTATATACAATGGGTACTTATTTGTAAAAGAATGTTAAAATCACATTTATCATACCGCAACATCTGGTTAGGGCACAACAGTAAAAACCAAAGATTCTAACTAAAAGGACCTATTCACATTTTGGAATAAATCAGACTTTATCTGCCAAGGGAGGTAATATAAAATTAGAGATGTCTCATTAATGTGCATATATTTGAGAATATCTAACCTAGTACATTTTTATCATACATAGTTTACTTTCCAATCAAAATGGAGACAAAATAAACAGCATGACCCCTGCCATTATGTTGTTATTATTTTCTAGGCAAAACTATCATACTGAACTCGGTTTTCACCAAGGCATACTCGCATGCGGAACAATCTCACAACTGACTTGTTCAATATATCCTTACCGTACACCTATTTTCTGAGATATTGCCCCCCGGATCCCACCAGGTCCAACGAGCCCCCTGCACACTTGCGAAATTAAGATAGTAGTGTAGCTCACTTCAGATTGATTGTCATGTATAATGCTTTGTAATTAGGTCAAGGACTATTACATAATTTATATGAATGACCTGTTGTTTCTATGTCACAGGAATGGTCAGATATACAGGTACGTATGAAAGTATCAGCACATACTGGTGCTACTTCTGTCCGTGGCAAAATGAGACGAATTCAAAGGCAGGAAATCAACTCAGACAGGAGAGAAAAAGCTCTGCTCATTCTTCATAGATATAAAGAAGAACAAGTGAGAAAAGTAAACAGTGATGCACATAGTTACTATATGTGGGTACGTATTGGCTATACCCTCGAGTTTCCGGTTTCCGTTATGATAAGAAATGATCGGCATTCAACAAAACGAATCTTAAAACTACATAGTTTCTAAATGTATGATGTAAATAAAGTAACGTTCCTCTTTTATTCCAAATAATTAGAAATGAATATAACTACGTAAATAACAACGGGCGCTGTCATTTTTACCATGACCCGAAACCGACATCTGTGGTGACTGGACCGGAATTTTCGTGACCTTTCAGAAAATCAATTTTGCGTAGCATCGAATGGGTGTAAATATAAAACGAACACGTTTTGTGCAGCATAATGATAATTTCTATTATTTTGATGAATATTTCTTTTCACAGTTTAACAAGCATTTTCACAATGTGGACACCTGAATTCATCACCTATTCTTGTAAACCATGACTTTTGAACAGTAAATGAGGTGGGTCCAATGGTCACATATATCACACTATGCCCATTTGTATGCCCAGTTGGTAAATATTGCCTGTAATTTCGCTTTGTAGGTGCTGGACTGCCATAAACCTACAACAAAATTAAAAACTATTCCTTTAAGTACACTACACTACAGGACACATCGTTTAGTTGACGACGACAGTAAACCACTGTATGGACCTCAAGACAATATAAGAGAAGTCTCCAAAACGATCCCCCCTTACACTAATTAAAATTGTAACCCAGTCTATTTTGACCTTCACATTAAATGACAGGTAGGTAAACAAATCAGACGACGCAAAACAAAACTGGAAATGGTCAATATTTTGCAGTAAATCCAATGGATAAATGGTGATGCAATATTGCATTATGAAAGATAGCATGTTTTATACCAATCCAAGGAAAATAACCGATTTCTTACGCCTCCAAGGATTATAGGGAGCATTTTTGTTGCCAAATATGGAAAATGACCTTTGACACTATCTATTCCTGATTGGTGACGTCAGGAAACACCGATCGCGTGCAGTATTGTAAATACTTACGGGGTAACGAAAACGAAGGTATCACGATTTGAGGACACTAGAGGATATATGTGGCAATGCAAGGAATACAAGAAAAAGTATTTTCAATTTCCCGAAAAATTCAGGAGTAATTATTTATAATATTTATTACAAAATGTATTTCGTTTATATCAAGCTTCTAACAGGCTTAACCGACACAAGTGGTAAAGTCACAATTTTCTCGTACACCTACTGGTCAGGACACATGTTCAAGCTAGTTTCTCCCAAGCGGCATTTCGTTATCCTTAATTCCATGTGACTCTTGTCTTTAACTCTTATGTGGTGTAGTGATATTGGCGCTTTCAATAATGATTCTGAATTCTTGTTGCTAAAACTTTTTGGGTTAAACATATTTATTCCACATTATATATAATTTAACTATAGAAAAGTGAAGAAATTTGAATCGAAAACATATATTGTCTATTTTCAAAATGTATACAATTTTCATTACATGCACACACGTATCGGTTGGATGGCGTAATTGTCTTTGCCTGATAGATTGTATTAAGGTTATTCAGAAATACATAATTACACATGTAGACTAGCTCAGAGTGTATTTCTTTCGGGTGAAAACTGTGTTTAACCACACACACCGTTTGTTAGTGTTCACCCATTTGTGAACACTGCCGATTCAAAGAAATCAATGAAACAAAGATTCTTCCAGCAGGAAGAAATTAACGTTCTCCCTTCAGATTCAAAAATCAACCGAGTTCTCAATAAAGCTTGCGTCCTGGCAAGTAGGAGTGCAAGAACAAGTATCCATAAGTATGCTCGTGTGTGGGACAAGGGTATTCCACCCGTTTCTGACGAGATCCTCTGTCGACTCAGGTGGAATATCCTTGTCCCACCCAACACCAGAGCATACTGATGAATACCCTTTGTCTCTGTTGGTTCTGATCTACAAACTATTTCGGGGGCGTCAAATATGAAATCTGCTGGTGATGTCCCAGTAATCTGGAACAGTGGCTACTTCATGGAACCGCCTTACCACCAGTTTCTTCGCCAATACAAATCCGGTCTGGGACAAATATGAACAATACAAAAGAACATTCAATGAATACTTCATTCAATGAATTCCTAGCTCACTTCAATATAATTAATTTTTATAACTGGGAAGGGCCCTAATGTAATGTTGCTAGAGCTTGTTGCCCAACCCATTTTCTTTTCTTATGTTGTATTGTGATTGTGTAACTATATATGCATGCGTATATAGGCAATGCATTATGGTTAAAGTAAATGTATCTTTGATTTATGTGTACGAATGAATACCTTCGTATCAGCAATAATAAATTAGTTGTGCAACATTGTGGTGGTTCAGGGGAGGCGAAATCGGTAGTGGTAGGAGTTGTCACTGTGTTGTCCAGTAAGTACATACTCTGGTTCATTCTTATATATTGATTCTGTGTTATGTTTTCAGATTGAAAACGTTATTAACATTCACGAAGACAAGTAGATGGCGCCTCTTCAGAGAATGTTTTATATAAAGGATGTATTATATGAATGCTTGCAGCATTAAAAAACGTTATTAACGTTCACGAAGACAAGTAGATGGCGATTCTTCAGAGGATGTATTATATGAATGCTTGCAGCATTAAAAAAACGTTATTAACGTTCACCACGAAGACAAGTAGATGGCGCTTCTTCAGAGTATGTTTTATATGAATGCTTGCAGCATTAAAAAACGTTATTAACGTTCACGAAGACAAGTAGATGGCGCTTCTTCAGATGATGTTTTGTATGGATGCTTGCATTAAAAAAACGTTATATTTATGGTCCTAATAGACTTAAAACACACACAACAGTGTTGCTTAATAATGACTGAACTGTAAAAATAACAACGATTAAAGAACAGGAATGTCAATTTACAGTATATATAAACAATATTTCAAACGTCCTACTTTATTTCAACAATTGAGAGTGTAAAATTGTCAAGCAAGTACACAATCATGTGTAAAATATCAGTACATTATGTCATGTATTGTAGAATTATCTAGCTAGTATATGTATGTAAAGTGACCGTACATTATGTCATGTGGGTGTATTGTAGAATTATCTAGATAGTATATGTATGTAAAGTCTGGAACCAGCTGCCTTTCAGATTCACGGTTTTTGGCACTGCTTTCACTGCGTCCATGCAAACTATTCCTAATCCATAATTGAATCCCTTGACTCCCTTACTGACACCAACATATTTTCACCACTAGAACTAAGCCTCCCCTTAATTGATGCGAGTGAACATTCACCTCAATCCATCAGGTCAATCTCAAGCACCTCGAAATTACCATCCCCTCTCAAAGCTACATCCACACCAATCGTGAAAACATCAAAGCAAACTAGCGAATAACTATTGTCAACATTAACTGTAGAGCTATTAAAAATAAATTCCCAGACTTCATCAAGTAATGCAACAGGTCAAACCAGACATCTCTTGTACTGAAACCTGGCTGAAACCAGAAATACATACCTCAGAGATAATCCTTGATAACCTAAAGTACTAGGTTTTTCGAGATGACAGAGCTACAGACCAGGGTGGTGGGGTTCTCACAGCCATCTCTAGAAATCTCACCTGTCAAGAGTAACCCGACATGAAAACCAACTGTAACATATCCTGGTCCAAAATCATCATGAAAGGGGATCGGGATATTTACATTGGTACCTGCTATAAACCCCATGGAAATGATGAGGATTCCCTAACAGAGTTATGGTCATCTCTGTCTAAGGTGCCCCAAAATAGCACCATATGGTTACTCGGTGACTTCAATCTCCCGGACATAAATTGGTCATCTGAAGCCCCGAAGTCTAAGTGCAAATTCAAGGAAATATATGAAGACTTCTGGATAGACTAAACTTCTATAATCTCCAACAAATGGTCAATATTCCCACTAGAAATGAGAATATTTAGATCTATTCCTAACCAATGCCCCCTCATCAGTTCACCATATTAAAACCCTTCCATGCTTATGATCTTCTCATCATGATATTGTGCATCACGAAATCAATATTAAGATTGGCCGACGCCTACAGCAAAAAAGGTTAATAAAAAGGTTATGCAAAGCCAACTGGGTCAACTTCAAAAGGGACATAACTGAGTGTTGAACTGTACTTCCTACCTCCGGCTACTCAGACACAAACACAGCTTGGAATGTGTTTAAAGAGTGGCGTCCATGGTCAAGTGGTAGAGCGTCGGATTTGGAATCGAACGGTCCCGGGTTCGATACTCGGTCAGGCCACGTATGTAGTGCCATTGAGCAAGGCACCTCACACACATTGCTTAGTACTGGTTAATCGCTTAGGTCGGCTAAGCCTGCCCAGGAAAACATGTCTAAGTCCCCGCGAGGGGTTTGACATTAAAGGAACATACATACAAAGAAATTAATCGTCTAAATACTCTAAACATTCCAACAAATATGTCCAAATCACGATGTGATCTATCATATTTTATATTGTTATGTTATATGTTATATTTCGGGTTTTACGCCTGCATCAGCACCATTTTGGGCTATATCGCCGGCGGGCAGTTTACCTAACAACACCTTTCCTGGGCAGGCTCCAGCGGTTAACCAGTACTTGGGTGCACCAACCTCCGTAAGAAACTGCCAACTTGTTCATATAAATGTGACACGGTCTGAGCGGGGCTCGAACCCGTGACCATCAGTGATGATAGGTTACAGTGCTATACAAGTCAGCGACCTTAACCACTCGACCACGGAGGCGGATTCATATTTTATCTCCCCAAATTAGGAGTCTCATCCGCAAACGTGACAAAATGTATTCCAAACTTAAATCAACACACCGGAAAACCACCACAACGTTAATCGTTACAAAGCACTTATTAGCATAAGATCCAAACAGATATAAGAACATCATACTCGTCATATATCGAATCAGTCATATTCATGGGCGATTCACAACCGGGCAACAATAAAAAGTCCTACTCGTTTGTAAAACATAAGAAAACAGAACACTGTGGTGTAGCACTCATAAAGTACGAGGGTATCACTTATACTAACCCCGTTACCAAAGCAAACATTTTGAACAAACAATTTGAACAAACAATTTGAATCAGTTTTCTCCAAACCCCAAGCATTCATCTGGAGGCAGCTCTGCAAAACAGCTATTCCAATAGAGTCAGCACCCAAGATGCCAATGATCTCAATATAAGTTGCAGGTGTTGACAAACTACTCCAGGGGCTATCCCAAATAAAGCCTAAGGTCCGGACGAAATATCCCCTAAGATTCTTAAAGAGCTACACCACGAGATCGTTCCCATCCTCACAACCATCTTTAAACTATCCTTAGAAACGGACAGTGTTCCATCAGATTGGAGAAGTGCAGTTACTGTAGTAGTCCCTGTCTATAAGAAAGACCCAAAGTCCAAGGCCAGTAACTACAGTCCAATTTCTCTCCCTGCATTGCTTCCAAACTATTGGAGCATATTTTGGTCTCCAACATCATGGCCCATTTTGACAATAATGACCCCCCAAGCCAATTCCAGCATGGTTTCAGATCAAAACATAGTTGTGAATCTCAGCATATCAGCTTCAAACAAGAGGTATACGACAACCTTGACAATGGTAAACAAACTGGTGTTAGTGTTATGGATTTTAGTAAAGCGTTTGACAAGGTTGATCACAACAAACTAATGTACAAACATACTGAGCTGTGCGTCCATCCGCTGATATCACGGTGGATCAAGTTATTCCTAAAGGGCCGATCCCAAAAAGTAGTTGTGGATGGCTGCACTTCTGATACACTGCCAGTCAAACATTTATTGTTCCTTTGTTTTGAAAACGTGGTACTGAATAAATGTTTGCATTTCTTTCACATTGATGTTAGACTTTTATTGTTCCTTTGTTTTGAAAACGTGGTACTGAATAAATGTTTGCATTTCTTTCACATTGATGTTAGACTTTTATTGTTCCTTTGTTTTGAAAACGTGGTACTGAATAAATGTTTGCATTTCTTTCACATTGATGTTAGACTTTTATTGTTCCTTTGTTTTGAGAACATGTGTGAAAACATTATATTGAATAAATGTTTGCATTTCTTTCACATGGATGTTATACTTTTAGTATTCCCTTGTAGCTGTGCAGACTTTTGAGTATATATGTGAAAACGTGATGTACATAATTGATATCGGATCAGTGGTCCAGTGGTAACACGCTGGACTCGTAATCCAGGGGTCGCTGAATAACCTTAGCTGTTGCTGCGACTCTAAATACAAAAACAAACTACAAACAAACAAACTGTATATATCTGTTTGACTGTATATTTAAGCATGTTTGACCCAACCAGCTCATCACCTAGTCTGTTTAAGCATTGGGGTACCACCAGGCCCTCCCTAGTCTATTTGTATACTGGTGTGCCGCAGCAGTCATTCCCCTAGTCTATTTAAGTACTGCGGTGTCCCATAGAGACATTTCGTTGAGTATTTAAGTACCGGTGTGTCCCACCAGTCTCTTCTCTAATATAACAAGAGATTGTAACACAGTTACTGATGTACCAAACCAAAGTTTGGTCACAGAACAGTAATAATTACTCGATGGCTATAACTGAGGTGTTAATGATACGATCAGATCGTTTATCGAACTTGCCTAAGATATTATGTTACTAAACATTGTGACCATGTTTGAAGAAGATTGGATAATAATTACTTAAGTCAGAGAGCGGACATCGGGGAACCTTTAACCATCCAAGGGCCTTAAACTCTAGTGTTACTGAGACGACCAGACAGGTTATCGAACTTTACCAAAACACTATGCCAATACACATTGCTGAGCAAGTATGAAGAAGATTGGATAATAATTCCCCCAGATAGAGAGAGGATATAGCCCAAATCAGAAGATTTTAACAATACAAGGCCCATAACTCAACTGTTACTAAGACGATCAGGCTGGTTACCTAACCTGTGCACTATATTAATATGACAATAATAAATGTGAAGAAGATTGGACAATAGTTACTCCCGTTAGAGAGCAGATAACTTGTGTTACGAACATACGGAGGGGCGGAAAGACGGACGCAGACCATTACTACATGTATATCCCCCTAAATTTCTTCGAAAATACGGGGCACAACTAAGTAACGGGGTACCCCACCATAGCTTTCCTTGGTATATCTAAGTACTTGTGGTACACAATCAGGCATTAACCCAGCTTAATAAGTGAATGTGCTAACCAACATGGACCTTCCCTAAATCTATTGAAGCACTTAGATATCCAACCGGGTCCTTCCTTGCTCTATGTAAGTAATGGGTACTTCACCAGCTAGTCTAATTAAATACTGAGGTGCCCCACCAGGCCCTTCTCTAGCCTATGGGAAGCAATAGGGTAGTCCACCAGGACCTTCCCTAAGTCTATTTAAGCATGCACCCTGGTTACCCCGCCAAGCCATTCCCTAGTCATTATAAACATTGGGGTACACAACCAGGCCCTTCCATAGTCTATTAAAGCAACGGGGTAACACACCCGAACTGTCCTAAGTCTATGTAAGCACCGGGCGTCCCAATCAGGCTCCTACTTAGTGTATTTACGCGCTGGTGAACCTCACCAGACCATATCCTAGCGCATTTATGTACTGGTGTTCCTCACCAGGCCATTCCCCAACCTAATTTAGATATGTTGAACATATATGCTCTGTGACGAACAGACGGTTGGACGTACATACAGTCAGACGGACGAACGACCTATTACTTAAAATAGTCACGTTTCTACGTCTGGGTGGCAGGCTTTTAATGACCGTGGAGTCACCTTTTTACAGCGAATAATGACCACGAGTCACTTTCCGAAGGGAGTCAGAAATAAACGTTACACCGGCAAAGCTTGATCACAATAACCAAGGAGACACAATCAACACTCATGTACACTATTAATACGTTTAATGTACAACGAAAGATGAATATTTACATTAACGAGATGATAAAACAAAGGTAACACGAGTTGTAATATATCCCTTACATAGATAACTCTCCTTGGTGGAAGCTAAACTTCAACGTAAATGGCCGTTACTAGTCACTGAGAGAACACTCTCTATGTGGAATACATGTTCCGTAACTATACGGACAACAAACACATGGTCATCGAGTCGCAGCGACTCAAAATAAATGAACACACGTAACTTATGCAAATAACAGGTTTCCATCCTGACAGCGACGTTCCCATTTTGGACACACAAATACGACATCTGTCACTTTGGTAATAAATGGATGTATATATCAGGGATTGTTTTCTTGTTTGAGTGTCTGTGTTCAACTGCTGAATACAGAGACTATTGAAAAATAATATATATGTATCCATTTTCCTCTTCCTTCTGTGGACATCTTCTTAAGACTTTCTCTATTACATATATGTCTCTTTCAAATGCATGGCGCATATCAATGTACGATATCCAATAATATATGCGTACATACTGTTTCTGAACATAGTAACTTTGAAAACATGTTATATTGATATTGTATTTTGAGATGCACTTGAGAAAATTAATGATAACAAAAATAAAACAAAATAAAAAAATGGATGAAACGATTATTTTATCAAAATGTTAAATCATAAATGAATTGACATAATTTTACACATACATTGACTTCAAGCAATAAATCTACAATCCTAACATTAACCGACCACTTACTGGTAGAAATAACCTAATCGTGTGTGCACTGAATATTTGAAAATGGCACCTTATATCACTGAATTCAGTACACTTTTCACGAAGAACTCGACATTTTACATATAGCGTGTTGCAAGATAAATCACCCGATGAGTTAACGCTTAATCAAAAGATGCATTGCCTGGCATTTATCTAACGTACATTACCATTACAAAAATATGCTTGTGATAAAAATATGAGTTCTGGGTCGAATTTTACAAAATTTGCATCGATCTTTATGCCTTCGGATACCGTAAATAATATACAATGTACTAAGTATCCGATCAAAACGGTACTGATTCATAAGAGAGTTCAACTTTACCCAACAAGATGATGCAAGTCTTTACTATTATGCAGAAATTGAGGGCCGTACATCAAGTTTGTGACAGTGTCTTCGACATGTGTCCGACTTTATGTCTGTCTGTTTATACACAACCGTCTGTCAGTCGGTTCCTTTACTTGTTGTACCCACTACCAGGACCCATTCTAGGTCAGAATATATTGGAGAAGTGAGATAGTGCACGAATATGCACTTAACTGGTATTATTTGATAAATATCAACAAAAATATGGCTAAAATACACATGATGACCATTAAATACAACATTTGAATAGACATGATGGTTTATAGTGACCAGGGTAGCTTACTGGACAAAATGTGTATGGAAATTTTATGGGGGAGAAGTGGGGCCCCCAATATAAAAACAGTGGTTAGTTACCGAAGATAGAAACAAGCCTCACATACACCCTTCATATACATGTCTATTTAGTAACAATAAACTTACAATATTCAATCAATCACACTGTTTTGATATCGTGTGATGACCCAATTTCAAGACTGAATCACTGTGTGTGTTTTACGTTTATTTATCGTCGCTACCGGTTGCCCATATGAGCGACGCCTCCTGAAGAGATTAGTCATTTTAGATTTTGGATGATAGTGCAATGATACAGACAGAGACCCATTCCAGAGTCTCCTCTGGTTCTTTTACGTGCACGGTGTAAAGCACCGACACGAGACCTCGGTTTAACGTCCCATCTGAAAGACTGTTAATTTTATTAGGGTCAGACGGGGGATCGAACCTGCGATCCCTGGGTTACCAGTCCAGCACATTTTTCATTTATACCCCAAATTTCACACCCATAATTCAAAATACACATGTAGATGCTATCAGTATAGGAGCAATAAAGCTATCCTCTGTATATACACATTGATCAGACTGGCTTCCATTGGATCTTATGTTTCAATCCATATTTCCAATTTATCCGCAAAATCAACTTCGTCTTCCATAAAGTGCGCGACACGTCCTGTTTGTGAGTACAGCATTCGTTGTCCACCATTGCCTCCGCATGGATAATAGCCCCATGTGAGAACCAGCCAGCCAGTGTCCTCGGTACATGTATAGTTCTCAGAAACGTGTTGTGCTACAAATAGTCTTCTAACAGTGTTTATTTCAGGAATACGCTCCCCTTTCATGCTAAAGATTGTAACGGAGGTTGAAGAGTTTAAATCAACCCACGAACTTTCTACAAGATTATCAATCGAAAACCACGATATGTAACTAGTTCCTCTGCCTTTGAAACTCATGAAGGCCACGATAACGTCATCCTTTATCACAGTGACATTGATGGTGTGTATTCCCATGTTTTCCCAATTGCTCAGTACGCTTTTGTTCCGATAGTAACAGTTTCTATATACGTCATTTGAATATTTATCAATATTATAGGACGCAAATGGTGCATATATCGGCACGTTTGTATCCAATGGTGCATTGTATATTTTGGTCCAGGGTGAAGAAATCATTTTGTCACAACACAAGAATTCAAGTCCCGACCATGTTCCTGTGGCCGTTTCACACATAATCTCATCGCGGTAACGTAAGCTGTAATCAGTGTTGCAGTAGACCGCCAGACGGGAGTGGCTTTCATTGAATGTTTCCAGTAAACCATATTGACCGTTCTGTAGATCTCCCGGTATCTCACAAGACGAACACACTAAGGTGTTTACTGACCAAGTTCCGTTAGCCAGACACTCTATATTCACTGATGATGATGACTCGCGACATTTAAATTCAAGCATAGAGCCGATGTCAAACACATTGCCATACATAATTGCTCCATATATTTCTGGTACGGGACATCTTTTGTTTTCATATAACATAGTGGGGTTGGTTGCGGTGTTTGCGGTGTTTGCGGTGTTCAATGGCTTTATATAAACATAGGTGCCAGGATCTTTCGATGACGCTTCTGTCGAGGAGTTGAACACATTACAGAGATAAAATCGTCGAAGATAAGCAATCGATGAGCAGTTGGAATCAACGTTGCAATTTAGTTTACATATATTAAAACTAATTCCACTGTATTGGTGTACAAGCATGCACACTGTATGCATTTTGGCGAGGTCCATATACAAGTAAACGCAAACAGAAAGGCATAGTAACTGCTGGAATTGGTAGCCACGCATTTTCACTACTAGACGAGCAAATAGCTGCCGGAATAATGACGATTATTTTAAATTAAATACGTGAGTTGTAATGTTGTGTTAGAAACATTGTGCTGTATGCTGAACAGCTGTACATATATTTCAACAATCGCCCGTTAAGGTAGCTAATCGCCCATAATTTTGTACTTTTGGAGAAATACGACACATTCCTTCGTCTTGATATAGGTATGCACAGCAGAGCGCGATATATTTACCTTGAAAGTTCGATAGCTGATATAGAGAGAATCGCCTCGTTTCGATTCAATTATACTTGGTATAGAATATCAAGATTAATTAAAAACTGTACCCTTGATGAATGAAGCCTCCTTGTTGAGTGAAGTCATTGTGGTGATTTGAGCCTCCGTTGTGAGTGAAGCCACCAAGTTGAGTTGAGCCACAATGGTGAGTGAAGCCTTCGTGGTGAAATGGATATGGTGTCCGCCTCGCAACCGATATATTGTGAGTTTGAATCCCGCTGGAGTCACGGCGATGATGTCCTTTTCAAGATTAAACTAATGTTAACTTGTTTGGTAATAAAGCGACAATTGTTTTGAACAAACTAATTTTTAAACCTCAACTAAATGATAGTCTTCGTCTGTTCTGATTTGATTGCATAATACACATTTTCTACAATGTCCATCAAGAAATAGTATATTACTAATGTCCATCCAGAAATATATGGGGCGCCGTTTTGCTATTCATTCGTTTATGGATATCCATACTTAGATTGTTGGACATCATAAATATATTATTGGATATCCATAATTCGATGTTGGATACCAATACATCATTTTGATTATTGGATATCCAAACATCGAATTACGAATCTCCAAAAATCGAATTATAGATATCCAAACATAGAATTATGGATATCCAAAAATCTAATTATGAATAACTAATAATTGTATTATGGATATCCAAAAATCGAATTATGGATATCCATAATACTGAATAAATAGCAAAACGGCACCCATAGGAAATTGGCTATTCTGTTACCAAATTCCATCTAGAAATTTCTTACAATTAGCCTAAGATTATATTTGCGCTCGATTATGAACAATTCCTAACACAATACGTATTTAACGAGTTCACAGTATTCACATGATATCACATGCCAGGTGAACTCCGTGGCATTGGTATGTATAGTATCTATACTGCTGCTAGAATCTGAGCACTCCACACGTTTCCTTTAAACGTGAATATTGTATGATATATGCATACACATTTCAGAGAATGCATTAGTGGCTTATGTATTATGTATACAACACTTTATTTTCTTTTGTATATGATAAGTGACAAATGGAAAATATTGATACAGATAATATAACCTATCAAACGAGGATTCTATCTATGCCTATCAAATATATGATCAAGTGTCTGGGTTTCTACCGTGCTTGACAGAGGAGGTAATACACACGTTACAACTTCTTATAAGTGAGCGAGTGGTGAAACTCGTTGGCTTACATTTAGTTTAAACATATTCTATTTTATCAATATTTATATCATGTTGTAACATTAATATACAAGAACAGGTGGATTCAATCGGAAGCTAGTAGCTTATTTAGATTTTCTCCATGACAAACATAATTTTCATAAACTATGGCAGAGTGTATATACATTTATGAACGTGACAAGATTTATTCAACTGTAATGATATAAGTGTAATTAAAAATAATATGGCGATGATGATGAAGTAATCAATCAGACTGGCTTACCAGTCGGATTACGTGCAGTCGATTTAGGAAATGGTGAGGGATTACGTGCAGTCGATTTAGGAAATGGTGAGGCGAGATAGGGGACGAGAGAGAGAGAGAGAGAGAGAGAGAGAGAGAGAGAGAGAGAAAGAGTGAGTGAGCGAGAACGTGGTGGGAATCGTTTATACGAGGTTGGTAGAGGAAGAAACACAAATTACACTAGCGGTTATCAAATCTCTTTGTTGCTTACATTTGCTTGCCATGGTCGAATCCCACTCTGGTATCGAATGCGTTCATGTGAGGCAGCTATATAGCTGGATAACTGAACGGATTTATCCGTGTATGCAATACTGCTCGCCGGCGCACCAGGTTCTTCCTCAACTAATAACTACTGGAGAGTCGCCATAGACAGCTTGTGTGAAATTCAAGTATATCATATTGCACTATGATTAAGTAGCTTCACTTACACTATAGTCGACTACAATAACTAACACCATAGTCACATACCATCACTTACACCATAGTCACATACCATCACTTACACCATAGTCACATCCCATCACTTACACCATAGTCACATACCATCACTTACACCATTGTCACATACCATCATTTACACCATAGTCACATACCATCACTTACACCATAGTCACATCCCATCACTTACACCATAGTCACATACCATCACTTACACCATTGTCACATACCATCATTTACACCATAGTCACATACCATCACTTACAACATAGTCACATACCATCCCATCACTTACACCATAGCCACATACCATCCCATCATGTACACCATAGTCACATACCATCACTTACACCATAGTCACATACCATCACTTACACTATAGTCACATACCATCACTTACACTATAGTCACATACCATCACTTACACCATAGTCACATACCATCCCATCATGTACACCATAGTCACATACCATCACTTACACCATAGTCACATACCATCACTTACACTATAGTCACATACCATCACTTACACTATAGTCACATACCATCACTTACATCATAGTCACATACCATCACTACACCATAGTCACATACCATCACTTACACCATAGTCACATACCATCCCATCACTTACACCATAGTCACATACCATCCCATCATGTACACCATAGTCACATACCATCACTTACACCATAGTCACATACCATCACTTACACCATAGTCACATCCCATCACTTACACCATAGTCACATACCATACCATCACTTACACCATAGTCACATACCATCACTTACACCATAGTCACATACCATCCCATCACTTACACCATAGTCACATACCATCCTATCACTTACACCATAGTCACATACCATCCCATCACTTACACCATAGTCACATACCATCACTTACACCATAGTCACATACCATCACTTACACCATAGTCACATACCATCACTTACACCATAGTCACATCCCATCACTTACACCATAGTCACATACCATCCCTTACACCATAGTCACATCCCATCACTTACACCATAGTCACATACCATCCCATCACTTACACCATAGTCACATACCATCACTTACACCATAGTCACATACCATCACTTACACCATAGTCACATACCATCACTTACACCATAGGCACATCCCATCACTTACACCATAGTCACATACCATCCCATCACTTACACCATAGTCACATACCATCACTTACACCATAGTCACATACCATCACTTACACCATAGTGATATACCATACCATCACTTACACCATAGTCACATACCATCACTTACACCATAGTCACATACCATCACTTACACCATAGTGATATACCATACCATCACTTACACCATAGTCACATCCCATCACTTACACCATAGTCACATACCATCACTTACACCATAGTCACATACCATCACTTACACCATAGTCACATACCATCACTTACACCATAGTCACATACCATCACTTACACCATAGTCACATCCCATCACTTACACCATAGTCACATACCATCCCATCACTTACACCATAGTCACATACCATCACTTACACCATAGTCACATCCCATCACTTACACCATAGTCACATACCATCCCATCACTTACACCATAGTCACATACCTTCACTTAAACCATAGTCACATCCCATCACTTACACCATAGTCACATACCATACCATCACTTACACCATAGTCACATACCATCACTTACACCATAGTCACATACCATCACTTACACCATAGTCACATACCATCACTTACACCATAGTCACATACCATCACTTACACCATAGTCACATCCCATCACTTACACCATAGTCACATACCATCACTTACACCATAGTCACATACCATCACTTACACCATAGTCACATACCATACCATCACTTACACCATAGTCACATACCATCACTTACACCATAGTCACATACCATCCCATCACTTATACCATAGTCACATACCATCCCATCACTTTCACCATAGTCACATACCATCCCATCACTTACACCATAGTCACATACCATACCATCACTTACACTATTGTCACAAACCATCACTTACATCATAGTCACATACCATCACATACACCATAGTCACATACCATCACTTACACCATAGTCACATACCATCCCATCACTTACACCATAGTCACATACCATCCCAACATGTACACCATAGTCACATACCATCACTTACACCATAGTCACATACCATCACTTAAACCATAGTCACATCCCATCACTTACACCATAGTCACATACCATCCCATCACTTACACCATAGTAACATACCATCACTTACACCATAGTCACATACCATCCCATCACTTACACCATAGTCACATACCATCCTATCACTTACACCATAGTCACATACCATCCCATCACTTACACCATAGTCACATACCATCACTTACACAATAGTCACATACCATCCCATCACTTACACCATAGTCACATACCATCCCATCACTTACACCATAGTCACATACCATCCCATCACTTACACCATAGTCACCTACCATCCCATCACATACACCATAGTCACATACCATCCCATCACTTACACCATAGTCACATACCATCACTTACACCATAGTCACATCCCATCACTTACACCATAGTCACATACCATCCCATACACCATAGTCACATCCATCACTTACACCATAGTCACATACCATCCCATCACTTACACCATAGTCACATACCATACCATCACTTACACCATAGTCACATACCATCACTTACACCATAGTCACATACCATCACTTACACCATAGGCACATCCCATCACTTACACCATAGTCACATACCATCCCATCACTTACACCATAGTCACATACCATCACTTACACCATAGTGATATACCATACCATCACTTACACCATAGTCACATACCATCACTTACACCATAGTCACATACCATCACTTACACCATAGTGATATACCATACCATCACTTACACCATAGTCACATCCCATCACTTACACCATAGTCAAATACCATCACTTACACCATAGTCACATACCATCACTTACACCATAGTGATATACCATACCATCACTTACACCATAGTCACATCCCATCACCTACACCATAGTCACATACCATCACTTACACCATAGTCACATACCACCACTTATACCGTATTCACATACCATCACTTACACCATAGTCACATCCCATCACTTACACCATAGTCACATACCATCACTTACACCATAGTCACATCCCATCACTTACACCATAGTCACATACCATCCCATCACTTACACCATAGTCACATACCATCACTTACACCATAGTCACATCCCATCAATTACACCAGAGTCACATACCATCCCATCACTTACACCATAGTCACATACCATCACTTACACCATAGTCACATCCCATCAGTTACACCATAGTCACATACCATCCCATCACTTACACCATAGTCACATACCATCACTTACACCATAGTCACATACCATCACTTACACCATAGTCACATACCATCACTTACACCATAGTCACATACCATCACTTACACCATAGTGATATACCATACCATCACTTACACCATAGTCACATACCATCACTTACACCATAGTCACATACCATCACTTACACCATAGTCACATACCATCACTTACACCATAGTCACATCCCATCACTTACACCATAGTCACATACCATCCCTTACACCATAGTCACATCCCACCACTTACACTATAGTCACATACCATCCCATCACTTACACCATAGTCACATACCATACTATCACTTACACCATAGTCACATACCATCACTTACACCATAGTCACATACCATCACTTACACCATAGGCACATCCCATCACTTACACCATAGTCACATACCATCCCATCACTTACACCATAGTCACATACCATCACTTACACCATAGTCACATACCATCACTTACACCATAGTGATATACCATACCATCACTTACACCATAGTCACATACCATCACTTACACCATAGTCACATACCATCACTTACACCATAGTGATATATCATACCATCACTTACACCATAGTCACATCCCATCACTTACACCATAGTCAAATACCATCACTTACACCATAGTCACATACCATCCCTTACACCATAGTGATATACCATACCATCACTTACACCATAGTCACATCCCATCACCTACACCATAGTCACATACCATCACTTACACCATAGTCACATACCATCACTTACACCATAGTCACATACCATCACTTACACCATAGTCACATCCCATCACTTACACCATAGTCACATACCATCCCATCACTTACACCATAGTCACATACCATCACTTACACCATAGTCACATCCCATCACTTACACCATAGTCACATACCATCCCATCACTTACACCATAGTCACATCCCATCACTTACACCATAGTCACATCCCATCACTTACACCATAGTCACATAACATCCCATCACTTACACCATAGTCACATACCATCACTTACACCATAGTCACATACCATCACTTACACCATAGTCACATACCATCACTTACACCATAGTCACATACCATCACTTACACCATAGTGATATACCATACCATCACATACACCATAGTCACATACCATCACTTACACCATAGTCACATACCATCACTTACACCATAGTCACATACCATAACTTACACGATAGTCACATCCCATTACTTACACCATAGTCACATCCCATCACTTACACCATAGTCACATACCATCCCATCACTTACACCATGGTCACATACCATACCATCACTTACACCATAGTCACATACCATCACTTACACCATAGTCACATACCATCACTTACACCATAGGCACATCCCATCACTTACACCATAGTCACATACCATCCCATCACTTACACCATAGTCACATACCATCACTTACACCATAGTCACATACGATCACTTACACCATAGTGATATACCATACCATCACTTACACCATAGTCACATACCATCACTTACACCATAGTCACATACCATCACTTACACCATAGTGATATACCATACCATCACTTACACCATAGTCACATACCATCACTTACACCATAGTCAAATACCATCACTTACACCATAGTCACATACCATCACTTACACCATAGTGATATACCATACCATCACTTACACCATAATCACATCCCATCACCTACACCATAGTCACATACCATCACTTACACCATAGTCACATACCATCACTTACACCATAGTCACATACCATCACTTACATCATAGTCACATACCATCACTTACACCATAGTCACATCCCATCACTTACACCATAGTCACATACCATCCCATCACTTACACCATAGTCACATACCATCACTTGCACCATAGTCACATCTCATGACTTACACCATAGTCACATACCATCCCATCACTTACACCATAGTCACATACCATCACTTACACCATAGTCACATCCCATCACTTACACCATAGTCACATACCATCCCATCACATAAACCATAGTCACATACCATCACTTACACCATAGTCACATACCATCACTTACACCATAGTCACATACCATCACTTACACCATAGTCACATACCATCACTTACACCATAGTGATATACCATACGATCACTTACACCATAGTCACATACCATCACTTACACCATAGTCACATACCATCACTTACACCATAGTCACATAACATCACCTACACCATAGTCACATACCATCACTTACACCATAGTGATATACCATCACGTACACCATAATCACATACCATCCCATCACTTACACCATAGTCACATCCCATCACTTACATCATAGTCACATACCATCACTTATACCAGAGTCACATACCATCACTTACACCATAGTCACATCCCATCACTTACACCATAGTCACATACCATCCCATCACTTACACCATAGTCACATACCATCACTTAAACCATAGTCACATCCCATCACTTACACCATAGTCACATACCATCCCATCACTTACACCATAGTCACATACCATCACTTACACCATAGTCACATACCATCACTTACACCATAGTCACATACCATCACTTACACCATAGTCACATACCATCACATACACCATAGTGATATACCATACAATCACTTACACCATAGTCACATACCATCACTTACACCATAGTCACATACCATCACTTACACCATAGTCACATACCATCACTTACACCATAGTCACATACCATCACTTACACCATAGTCACATCCCATCACTTACACCATAGTCACATACCATCCCATCACTTACACCATAGTCACATACCATCCCATCACTTACACCATAGTCACATACCATCACTTACACCATAGTCACATACCCCATCACTTACACCATAGTCACATACCATCCCATCACTTACACCATAGTCACATACCATCCCATCACTTACACCATAGTCACATACCATCCCATCACTTACACCATAGTCACATACCATCACTTACACCATAGTCACATCCCATCATTTACACCATAGTCACATACCATCCCTTACACCATAGTCACATCCCATCACTTACACCATAGTCACATACCATCCCATCACTTACACCATAGTCACATACCATCACTTACACCATAGTCATATACCATACCATCACTTACACCATAGTCACATACCATCACTTACACCATAGTCACATACCATCACTTACACCATAGTGTATACCATACCATCACTTACACCATAGTCACATCCCATCACTTACACCATAGTCACATACCATCACTTACACCATAGTCACATACCATCACTTACACCATAGTGATATACCATACCATCACTTACACCATAGTCACATCCCATCACTTACACCATAGTCACATACCATCACTTACACCATAGTCACATACCATCACTTACACCATAGTCACATACCATCACTTACACCATAGTCACATCCCATCACTTACACCATAGTCACATACCATCACTTACACCATAGTCACATACCATCACTTACACCATAGTCACATACCATCCATCACTTACACCATAGTCACATACCATCACTTACACCATAGTCATATATCATACCATCACTTACACCATAGTCACATCCCATCACTTACACCATAGTCACATACCATCACTTACACCATAGTCACATCCCATCACTTACACCATAGTCACATACCATCCCATCACTTACACCATAGTCACATACCATCACTTACACCATAGTCACATACCATCACTTACACCATAGTCACATACCATCACTTACACCATAGTCACATACCATCACTTACACCATAGTGATATACCATACCATCACTTACACCATAGTCACATACCATCACTTACACCATAGTCACATACCATCACTTACACCATAGTGATATATCATACCATCACTTACACCATAGTCACATCCCATCACTTACACCATAGTCACATACCATCACTTACACCATAGTCACATACCATCACTTACACCATAGTCACATACCATACCATCACTTACACCATAGTCACATCCCATCACTTACACCATAGTCACATACCATCACTTACACCATAGTCACATACCATCACTTACACCATAGTCACATACCATCACTTACACCATAGTCACATCCCATCACTTACACCATAGTCACATACCATCCCTTACACCATAGTCACATCCCATCACTTACACTATAGTCACATACCATCCCATCACTTACACCATAGTCACATACCATCTATCACTTACACCATAGTCACATACCATCACTTACACCATAGTCACATACCATCACTTACACCATAGTCACATCCCATCACTTACACCATAGTCACATACAATCCCATCACTTACACCATAGTCACATACCATCACTTACACCATAGTCACATACCATCACTTACACCATAGTGATATACCATACCATCACTTACACCATAGTCACATACCATCACTTACACATAGTCACATCCATCACTTACACCATAGTGATATCATCCATCACTTACACCATAGTCACATCCCATCACTTACACCATAGTCACATCCCATCACTTACACCATAGTCACATCCCATCACTTACACCATAGTCACATACCATCCCATCACTTACACCATAGTCACATACCATCACTTACACCATAGTCACATACCATCACTTACACCATAGTCACATACCATCACTTACACCATAGTCACATACCATCACTTACACCATAGTGATATACCATACCATCACTTACACCATAGTCACATACCATCACTTACACCATAGTCACATACCATCACTTACACCATAGTCACATACCATCCCATCACTTACACCATAGTCACATACCATCACTTACACCATAGTCACATACCATCACTTACACCATAGTCACATCCCATCACTTACACCATAGTCACATCCATCACTTACACCATAGTCCATACATCCCATCACTTACACCATAGTCACATACCATCACTTACACCATAGTCACATACCATCACTTACACCATAGTCACATCCATCACTTACACCATAGTCACATACCATCACTTACACCATAGTCACATACCATCACTTACACCATAGTCACATACCATCACTTACACCATAGTCACATACCATCACTTACACCATAGTCACATCCCATCACTTACACCATAGTCACATACCATCCATCACTTACACCATAGTCACATACCATCACTTACACCATAGTCACATACCATACCATCACTTACACCATAGTCACATACCATCACTTAC
>CM026396.1:23214304-23270887 GCA_014843695.1 Archivesica marissinica | reverse complement strand
ATGTCCATCCAGAAATATATGGGGCGCCGTTTTGCTATTCATTCGTTTATGGATATCCATACTTAGATTGTTGGACATCATAAATATATTATTGGATATCCATAATTCGATGTTGGATACCAATACATCATTTTGATTATTGGATATCCAAACATCGAATTACGAATCTCCAAAAATCGAATTATAGATATCCAAACATAGAATTATGGATATCCAAAAATCTAATTATGAATAACTAATAATCTATCATGGATATCCAAAAATCGAATTATGGATATCCGTAAATACTGAATAAATAGCAAAACGGCACCCATAGGAAATTGGCTATTCTGTTACCAAATTCCATCTAGAAATTTCTTACAATTAGCCTAAGATTATATTTGCGCTCGATTATGAACAATTCCTAACACAATACGTATTTAACGAGTTCACAGTATTCACATGATATCACATGCCAGGTGAACTCCGTGGCATTGGTATGTATAGTATCTATACTGCTGCTAGAATCTGAGCACTCCACACGTTTCCTTTAAACGTGAATATTGTATGATATATGCATACACATTTCAGAGAATGCATTAGTGGCTTATGTATTATGTATACAACACTTTATTTTCTTTTGTATATGATAAGTGACAAATGGAAAATATTGATACAGATAATATAACCTATCAAACGAGGATTCTATCTATGCCTATCAAATATATGATCAAGTGTCTGGGTTTCTACCGTGCTTGACAGAGGAGGTAATACACACGTTACAACTTCTTATAAGTGAGCGAGTGGTGAAACTCGTTGGCTTACATTTAGTTTAAACATATTCTATTTTATCAATATTTATATCATGTTGTAACATTAATATACAAGAACAGGTGGATTCAATCGGAAGCTAGTAGCTTATTTAGATTTTCTCCATGACAAACATAATTTTCATAAACTATGGCAGAGTGTATATACATTTATGAACGTGACAAGATTTATTCAACTGTAATGATATAAGTGTAATTAAAAATAATATGGCGATGATGATGAAGTAATCAATCAGACTGGCTTACCAGTCGGATTACGTGCAGTCGATTTAGGAAATGGTGAGGGATTACGTGCAGTCGATTTAGGAAATGGTGAGGCGAGATAGGGGACGAGAGAGAGAGAGAGAGAGAGAGAGAGAGAGAGAGAGAGAGAAAGAGTGAGTGAGCGAGAACGTGGTGGGAATCGTTTATACGAGGTTGGTAGAGGAAGAAACACAAATTACACTAGCGGTTATCAAATCTCTTTGTTGCTTACATTTGCTTGCCATGGTCGAATCCCACTCTGGTATCGAATGCGTTCATGTGAGGCAGCTATATAGCTGGATAACTGAACGGATTTATCCGTGTATGCAATACTGCTCGCCGGCGCACCAGGTTCTTCCTCAACTAATAACTACTGGAGAGTCGCCATAGACAGCTTGTGTGAAATTCAAGTATATCATATTGCACTATGATTAAGTAGCTTCACTTACACTATAGTCGACTACAATAACTAACACCATAGTCACATACCATCACTTACACCATAGTCACATACCATCACTTACACCATAGTCACATCCCATCACTTACACCATAGTCACATACCATCACTTACACCATTGTCACATACCATCATTTACACCATAGTCACATACCATCACTTACACCATAGTCACATCCCATCACTTACACCATAGTCACATACCATCACTTACACCATTGTCACATACCATCATTTACACCATAGTCACATACCATCACTTACAACATAGTCACATACCATCCCATCACTTACACCATAGCCACATACCATCCCATCATGTACACCATAGTCACATACCATCACTTACACCATAGTCACATACCATCACTTACACTATAGTCACATACCATCACTTACACTATAGTCACATACCATCACTTACACCATAGTCACATACCATCCCATCATGTACACCATAGTCACATACCATCACTTACACCATAGTCACATACCATCACTTACACTATAGTCACATACCATCACTTACACTATAGTCACATACCATCACTTACATCATAGTCACATACCATCACATACACCATAGTCACATACCATCACTTACACCATAGTCACATACCATCCCATCACTTACACCATAGTCACATACCATCCCATCACGTACACCATAGTCACATACCATCACTTACACCATAGTCACATACCATCACTTACACCATAGTCACATCCCATCACTTACACCATAGTCACATACCATACCATCACTTACACCATAGTCACATACCATCACTTACACCATAGTCACATACCATCCCATCACTTACACCATAGTCACATACCATCCCATCACTTACACCATAGTCACATACCATCCCATCACTTACACCATAGTCACATACCATCACTTACACCATAGTCACATACCATCCCATCACTTACACCATAGTCACATACCATCCCATCACTTACACCATAGTCACATACCATCACTTACACCATAGTCACATCCCATCACTTACACCATAGTCACATACCATCCCTTACACCATAGTCACATCCCATCACTTACACCATAGTCACATACCATACCATCACTTACACCATAGTCACATACCATCACTTACACCATAGTCACATACCATCACTTACACCATAGTCACATACCATCACTTACACCATAGGCACATCCCATCACTTACACCATAGTCACATACCATCACTTACACCATAGTGATATACCATACCATCACTTACACCATAGTCACATACCATCACTTACACCATAGTCACATACCATCACTTACACCATAGTGATATACCATACCATCACTTACACCATAGTCACATACCATCACTTACACCATAGTCACATACCATCACTTACACCATAGTCACATCCCATCACTTACACCATAGTCAATACCATACCATCACTTACACCATAGTCACATCCCATCACTTACACCATAGTCACATACCATCACTTACACCATAGTCACATACCATCACTTACACCATAGTCACATACCATCACTTACACCATAGTCACATACCATCACTTACACCATAGTCACATCCCATCACTTACACCATAGTCACATACCATCCCATCACTTACACCATAGTCACATACCATCACTTACACCATAGTCACATCCCATCACTTACACCATAGTCACATACCATCCCATCACTTACACCATAGTCACATACCATCACTTAAACCATAGTCACATCCCATCACTTACACCATAGTCACATACCATACCATCACTTACACCATAGTCACATACCATCACTTACACCATAGTCACATACCATCACTTACACCATAGTCACATACCATCACTTACACCATAGTCACATACCATCACTTACACCATAGTCACATCCCATCACTTACACCATAGTCACATACCATCACTTACACCATAGTCACATACCATCACTTACACCATAGTCACATACCATACCATCACTTACACCATAGTCACATACCATCACTTACACCATAGTCACATACCATCCCATCACTTACACCATAGTCACATACCATCCCATCACTTACACCATAGTCACATACCATCCCATCACTTACACCATAGTCACATACCATACCATCACTTACACATAGTCACAACCATCACTTACACCATAGTCACATACCATCACATACACCATAGTCACATACCATCACTTACACCATAGTCACATACCATCCCATCACTTACACCATAGTCACATACCATCCCAACATTACACCATAGTCACATACCATCACTTACACCATAGTCACATACCATCACTTACACCATAGTCACATCCCATCACTTACACCATAGTCACATACCATCCCATCACTTACACCATAGTCACATACCATCACTTACACCATAGTCACATACCATCCCATCACTTACACCATAGTCACATACCATCCCATCACTTACACCATAGTCACATACCATCCCATCACTTACACCATAGTCACATACCATCACTTACACCATAGTCACATACCATCCCATCACTTACACCATAGTCACCTACCATCCCATCACTTACACCATAGTCACATACCATCCAACTTACACCATAGTCACATACCATCCCATCACATACACCATAGTCACATACCATCCCATCACTTACACCATAGTCACATACCATCACTTACACCATAGTCACATCCCATCACTTACACCATAGTCACATACCATCACATACACCATAGTCACATCCCATCACTTACACCATAGTCACATACCATCCCATCACTTACACCATAGTCAACATACCATCACTTACACCATAGTCACATACCATCACTTACACCATAGTCACATACCATCACTTACACCATAGTCACATCCCATCACTTACACCATAGTCACATACCATCCCATCACTTACACCATAGTCACATACCATCACTTACACCATAGTCACATACCATACCATCACTTACACCATAGTCACATACCATCACTTACACCATAGTCACATACCATCACTTACACCATAGTGATATACATACCATCACTTACACCATAGTCACATCCCATCACTTACACCATAGTCACATACCATCACTTACACCATAGTCACATACCATCACTTACACCATAGTCAATACCATACCATCACTTACACCATAGTCACATACCATCACTTACACCATAGTCACATACCATCACTTACACCATAGTCACATACCACCACTTATACCTATCACATACCATCACTTACACCATAGTCACATCCCATCACTTACACCATAGTCACATACCATCACTTACACCATAGTCACATACCATCACTTACACCATAGTCACATACCATCCCATCACTTACACCATAGTCACATACCATCACTTACACCATAGTCACATACCATCACTTACACCATAGTCACATACCATCCCATCACTTACACCATAGTCACATACCATCACTTACACCATAGTCACATACCATCACTTACACCATAGTCACATACACCATCACTTACACCATAGTCACATACCATCACTTACACCATAGTCACATACCATCACTTACACCATAGTCACATACCATCACTTACACCATAGTCACATACCATCACTTACACCATAGTCACATACCATCACTTACACCATAGTCACATACCATCACTTACACCATAGTCACATACCATCACTTACACCATAGTCACATACCATCACTTACACCATAGTCACATACCATCACTTACACCATAGTCACATACCATCACTTACACCATAGTCACATACCATCACTTACACCATAGTCACATACCATCACTTACACCATAGTCACATACCATCACTTACACCATAGTCACATACCATCCCATCACTTACACCATAGTCACATACCATCACTTACACCATAGTCACATACCATCACTTACACCATAGTCACATACCATCACTTACACCATAGTCACATACCATCACTTACACCATAGTGATATACCATACCATCACTTACACCATAGTCACATACCATCACTTACACCATAGTCACATACCATCACTTACACCATAGTGATATATCATACCATCACTTACACCATAGTCACATCCCATCACTTACACCATAGTCAAATACCATCACTTACACCATAGTCACATACCATCCCTTACACCATAGTGATATACCATACCATCACTTACACCATAGTCACATCCCATCACCTACACCATAGTCACATACCATCACTTACACCATAGTCACATACCATCACTTACACCATAGTCACATACCATCACTTACACCATAGTCACATCCCATCACTTACACCATAGTCACATACCATCCCATCACTTACACCATAGTCACATACCATCACTTACACCATAGTCACATCCCATCACTTACACCATAGTCACATACCATCCCATCACTTACACCATAGTCACATCCCATCACTTACACCATAGTCACATCCCATCACTTACACCATAGTCACATAACATCCCATCACTTACACCATAGTCACATACCATCACTTACACCATAGTCACATACCATCACTTACACCATAGTCACATACCATCACTTACACCATAGTCACATACCATCACTTACACCATAGTGATATATCATACCATCACTTACACCATAGTCACATACCATCACTTACACCATAGTCACATACCATCACTTACACCATAGTCACATACCATCACTTACACCATAGTCACATCCCATTACTTACACCATAGTCACATCCCATCACTTACACCATAGTCACATACCATCCCATCACTTACACCATGGTCACATACCATACCATCACTTACACCATAGTCACATACCATCACTTACACCATAGTCACATACCATCACTTACACCATAGGCACATCCCATCACTTACACCATAGTCACATACCATCCCATCACTTACACCATAGTCACATACCATCACTTACACCATAGTCACATACGATCACTTACACCATAGTGATATACCATACCATCACTTACACCATAGTCACATACCATCACTTACACCATAGTCACATACCATCACTTACACCATAGTGATATACCATACCATCACTTACACCATAGTCACATACCATCACTTACACCATAGTCAAATACCATCACTTACACCATAGTCACATACCATCACTTACACCATAGTGATATACCATACCATCACTTACACCATAGTCACATCCCATCACCTACACCATAGTCACATACCATCACTTACACCATAGTCACATACCACACAACCTATCACATACCATCACTTACACCATAGTCACATCCCATCACTTACACCATAGTCACATACCATCACTTACACCATAGTCACATCCCATCACTTACACCATAGTCACATACCATCCCATCACTTACACCATAGTCACATACCATCACTTACACCATAGTCACATCCCATCACTTACACCATAGTCACATACCATCCCATCACTTACACCATAGTCACATACCATCACTTACACCATAGTCACATACCATCACTTACACCATAGTCACATACCATCACTTACACCATAGTCACATACCATCACTTACACCATAGTGATATACCATACGATCACTTACACCATAGTCACATACCATCACTTACACCATAGTCACATACCATCACTTACACCATAGTCACATACCATCACCTACACCATAGTCACATACCATCACTTACACCATAGTGATATACCATCACGTACACCATAGTCACATACCATCCCATCACTTACACCATAGTCACATCCCATCACTTACATCATAGTCACATACCATCACTTATACCATAGTCACATCCCATCACTTACACCATAGTCACATACCATCACTTACACCATAGTCACATACCATCACTTACACCATAGTCACATACCATCACTTACACCATAGTCACATCCCATCACCTATACCATAGTCACATCCCATCACTTACACCATAGTCACATACCATCACATACACCATAGTCACATCCCATCACTTACACCATAGTCACATACCATCACTTACACCATATTCACATACCATCACTTACACCATAGTGATATACCATCACTTACACCATAGTCACATACCATCACTTACACCATAGTCACATACCATCCCATCACTTACACCATAGTCACATACCATACCATCACTTACACCATAGTCACATACCATCACTTACACCATAGTGATATACCATACCATCACTTACACCATAGTCACATACCATCACTTACATCATAGTCACATACCATCACTTACACCATAGTCACATACCATCACTTACACCATAGTCACATACCACCACTTATACCGTAGTCACATACCATCACTTACACCATAGTCACATCCCATCACTTACACCATAGTCACATACCATCACTTACACCATAGTCACATACCATCACTTACACCATAGTCACATACCATACCATCACTTACACCATAGTCACATACCATCACTTACACCATAGTCACATACCATCACTTACACCATAGTCACATACCATCACTTACACCATAGTCACATACCATCACTTACACCATAGTCACATCCCATCACTTACACCATAGTCACATACCATCCCATCACTTACACCATAGTCACATACCATCACTTACACCATAGTCACATCCCATCACTTACACCATAGTCACATACCATCCCATCACTTACACCATAGTCACATCCATCACTTACACCATAGTCACATACATCCCATCACTTACACCATAGTCACATACCATCACTTACACCATAGTCACATACCATCACTTACACCATAGTCACATACCATCACTTACACCATAGTCACATACCATCACTTACACCATAGTCACATACCATCACTTACACCATAGTCACATACCATCACTTACACCATAGTCACATACCATCACTTACACCATAGTCACATACCATCACTTACACCATAGTCACATACCATCACTTACACCATAGTCACATCCCATCACTTACACCATAGTCACATACCATCCCATCACTTACACCATAGTCACATACCATACCATCACTTACACCATAGTCACATACCATCACTTACACCATAGTCACATACCATCACTTACACCATAGGCACATCCCATCACTTACACCATAGTCACATACCATCCCATCACTTACACCATAGTCACATACCATCACTTACACCATAGTCACATACCATCACTTACACCATAGTGATATACCATACCATCACTTACACCATAGTCACATACCATCACTTACACCATAGTCACATACCATCACTTACACCATAGTGATATACCATACCATCACTTACACCATAGTCACATACCATCACTTACACCATAGTCAAATACCATCACTTACACCATAGTCACATACCATCACTTACACCATAGTGATATACCATACCATCACTTACACCATAGTCACATCCCATCACCTACACCATAGTCACATACCATCACTTACACCATAGTCACATACCATCACTTACACCATAGTCACATACCATCACTTACACCATAGTCACATCCCATCACTTACACCATAGTCACATACCATCCCATCACTTACACCATAGTCACATACCATCACTTACACCATAGTCACATCCCATCACTTACACCATAGTCACATACCATCCCATCACTTACACCATAGTCACATACCATCACTTACACCATAGTCACATCCCATCACTTACACCATAGTCACATACCATCCCATCACTTACACCATAGTCACATACCATCACTTACACCATAGTCACATACCATCACTTACACCATAGTCACATACCATCACTTACACCATAGTCACATACCATCACTTACACCATAGTGATATACCATACGATCACTTACACCATAGTCACATACCATCACTTGCACCATAGTCACATCTCATCACTTACACCATAGTCACATACCATCCCATCACTTACACCATAGTCACATACCATCACTTACACCATAGTCACATCCCATCACTTACACCATAGTCACATACCATCCCATCACTTACACCATAGTCACATACCATCACTTACACCATAGTCACATACCATCACTTACACCATAATCACATACCATCACTTACACCATAGTCACATACCATCACTTACACCATAGTGATATACCATACGATCACTTACACCATAGTCACATACCATCACTTACACCATAGTCACATACCATCACTTACACCATAGTCACATACCATCACCTACACCATAGTCACATACCATCACTTACACCATAGTGATATACCATCACGTACACCATAGTCACATACCATGCCATCACTTACACCATAGTCACATCCCATCACTTACATCATAGTCACATACCATCACTTATACCATAGTCACATCCCATCACTTACACCATAGTCACATACCATCACTTACACCATAGTCACATACCATCACTTACACCATAGTCACATACCATCACTTACACCATAGTCACATCCCATCACTTATACCATAGTCACATCCCATCACTTACACCATAGTCACATACCATCACATACACCATAGTCACATCCCATCACTTACACCATAGTCACATACCATCACTTACACCATATTCACATACCATCACTTACACCATAGTGATATACCATCACTTACACCATAGTCACATACCATCACTTACACCATAGTCACATACCATCCCATCACTTACACCATAGTCACATACCATACCATCACTTACACCATAGTCACATACCATCACTTACACCATAGTGATATACCATACCATCACTTACACCATAGTCACATACCATCACTTACATCATAGTCACATACCATCACTTACACCATAGTCACATACCATCACTTACACCATAGTCACATACCACCACTTATACCGTAGTCACATACCATACGATCACTTACACCATAGTCACATACCATCACTTACACCGTAGTCACATACCATCACTTACACCATAGTCACATACCATACCATCACTTACACCATAGTCACATACCATCACTTACACCATAGTCACATACCATCACTTACACCATAGTCACATACCATCACTTACACCATAGTCACATCCCATCACTTACACCATAGTCACATACCATCACTTACACCATAGTCACATACCATCACTTACACCATAGTGACATACCATCCCATCACTTACACCATAGTCACATACCATCCCATCACTTACACCATAGTCACATACCATCCCATCACTTACACCATAGTCACATACCATACCATCACTTACACCATAGTCACATACCATCACTTACACCATAGTCACATCCCATCACTTACACCATAGTCACATACCATCACTTACACCATAGTCACATACCATCACTTACACCATAGTCACATACCATCACCTACACCATAGTCACATACCATCACTTACACCATAGTCACATACCATCACTTACACCATAGTCACATCCCATCACTTACACCATAGTCACACCATCACTTACACCATAGTCACATACCATCACTTACACCATAGTCACATCCCATCACTTACACCATAGTCACATACCATCACTTACACCATAGTCACATACCATCACTTACACCATAGTCACATACCATCACTTACACCATAGTCACATCCCATCACTTACACCATAGTCACTTCCCATCACTTACACCATAGTCACATACCATCACATACACCATAGTCACATCCCATCACTTACACCATAGTCACATACCATCACTTACACCATATCACATACCATCACTTACACCATAGTAATCCATCACTTACACCATAGTCACATACCATCACTTACACCATAGTCACATACCATCCATCACTTACACCATAGTCACATACCATCACTTACACCATAGTCACATACCATCACTTACACCATAGTCACATACCATCACTTACACCATAGTCACATACCATCACTTACACCATAGTCACATACCATCACTTACACCATAGTCACATACCATCACTTACACCATAGTCACATACCATCACTTACACCATAGTCACATCCCATCACTTACACCATAGTCACATACCATCACTTACACCATAGTCACATACCATCACTTACACCATAGTCACATACCATCACTTACACCATAGTCACATACCATCACTTACACCATAGTCACATACCATCACTTACACCATAGTCACATACCATCACTTACACCATAGTCACATACCATCACTTACACCATAGTCACATCCCATCACCTACACCATAGTCACATACCATCACTTACACCATAGTCACATACCATCACTTACACCATAGTCACATACCATCACTTACACCATAGTGACATACTATCACTTACACCATAGTCACATCCCATCACTTACACCATAGTCACATACCATCACTTACACCATAGTCACATACCATCACTTACACCATAGTCACATACCATCAATTACACCATAGTCACATCCCATCACTTACACCATAGTGATATACCATACCATCACTTACACCATAGTCACATACCATCACTTACACCATAGTCACATCCCATCACTTACACCATATTCACATACCATCACTTACACCATAGTGATATACCATACCATCACTTACACCATAGTCACATCCCATCACTTATACCATAGTCACATCCCATCACTTACACCATAATCACATACCATCACTTACACCATAGTCACATACAATCACTTACACCATAGTCACATACCATCACTTACACTATAGTCACATCCCATCACTTATACCATAGTCACATCCCATCACTTACACCATAGTCACATACCATCACTTACACCATAGTCACATACCATCACTTATACCAAAGTCACATACCATCACTTACACCTTAGTCACATACCATAACTTACACCATAGTCACATACCATCACTTACACCGTAGTCACATACCATCACTTACACCATAGTCACATACCATCCCATCACTTATACCATAGTCACATACCATACCATCACTTACACCATAGTCACATACCATCACTTACACCATAGTCACATACATCACTTACACCAGAGTCACATCACATGACTTACACCATAGTCACATACCATCCCATCACTTATACCATAGTCACATCCCATCACTTACACCATAGTCACATACCATCCCATCACTTATACCATAGTCACATACCATCACTTACACCATAGTCACATACCATCCCATCACTTACACCATAGTCACATACCATACCATCACTTACACCATAGTCACATACCATCACTTACACCATAGTGATATACCATACCATCACTTACACCATAGTCACATACCATCACTTACACCATAGTCACATATCATCACTTACACCATAGTCACATACCATCACTTACACCGTAGCCACATACCATCACTTACACCATAGTCACATACCATCACTTACACCGTAGTCACATACCATCACTTACACCATAGTCACATACCATCACTAACACCATAGTCACATACCATCCCATCACTTATACCATAGTCACATACCATACCATCACTTACACCATAGTCACATACCATCACTTACACCATAGTCACATACATTACTTACACCATAGTCACATCCCATGACTTACACCATAGTCACATACCATCCCATCACTTATACAATAGTCACATCCCATCACTTACACCATAGTCACATACCATCCCATCACTTATACCATAGTCACATCCCATCACGTACACCATAGTCACATACCATACCATCACTTACATCATAGTCACATACCATCCCATCACTTACACCATAGTCACATACCATCCCATCACTTATACCATAGTCACATCCCATCACTTATACCATAGTCACATCCCATCACTTACACCATATTCACATACCATAGTCACATACCATCACTTACACCATAGTCACATACCATCCCACCACTTACACCATAGTCACATACCATCACTTACACCATAGTCACATACCATCACTAACACCATAGTCACATACCATCACTTACACCATAGTCACATACCATCACTTACACAATAGTCACATACCATCCCATCACTTACACGATAGTCACATAGCATCCCATAACTTACACAATAGTCAAATACCATCCCATCACTTACACAATAGTCACATACCATCCCATCACTTACACTATAGTCACATACCATCACTTACACCATAGTCACATACCATCACTTACACCATAGTGATATACCATCACGTACACCATAGTCACATACCATCCCTTCACTTACACCATAGTCACATCCCATCACTTACACCATAGTCACATACCATCACTTATACCATAGTCACATCCCATCACTTACACCATAGTCACATACCATCACTTACACCATAGTCACATACTATCACTTACACCATAGTCACATACCATCACTTACACCATAGTCACATCCCATCACTTATACCATAGTCACATCCCATCACATACACCATAGTCACATACCATCACTTACACCATAGTCACATACCATCACATCACTTACACCATTGTCACATACCATCACTTACACCATAGTCACATACCATCCCATCACTTACACCATAGTCACATACCATCACTTACACCATAGTCACATCCCATCACTTACACCATAGTCACATCCCATCACTTACACCATAGTCACATACCATCACTTACACCATAGTCACATACCATCACTTACACCATAGTGATATACCATACTATCACTTACACCATAGTCACATACCATAGTCACATACTATCAATTACACCATAGTCTCATACCATCACTTACACCATAGTCACATACCATCCCATCACTTACACCATAGTCACATACCATCACTTACACCATAGTCACATACCATCACTTACACCATAGTGATATACCATACCATCACTCACACCATAGTCACATACCATCACTTACACCATAGTCACATACCATCCCATCACTTACACCATAGTCACATACCATCCCATCACTTACACCATAGTCACATACCATCCCATCACTTACACCATAGTGATATACCATACCATCACTTACACCATAGTCACATACCATCACTTACACCATCGTCACATACCATCACTTACACCATAGTCACATACCATCCCATCACTTACACCATAGTCACATACTATCCCATCACTTACACCATAGTGATATACCATACCATCACTTACACCATAGTCACATACCATCACTTACACCATAGTGATATACCATACCATCACTTACACCATAGTCACATACCATCACTTACACCATAGTCACATACCATCACTTACACCATAGTCACATACCATCACTTACACCATAGTCACATACCATCACTTACACCATAGTCACATACCATCACTTACACCATAGTCACATACCATCACTTACACCATAGTCACATACCATCCCATCACTTACACCATAGTCACATACCATCCCATCACGTACACCATAGTCACATACCATCCCATCACTTACACCATAGTGATATACCATGCCATCACTTACACCATAGTCACATACCATCACTTACACCATAGTCACATACCATCACTTACACCATAGTCACATACCATCCCATCACTTACACCATAGTCACATACCATCCCATCACTTACACCATAGTCACATACCATCCCATCACTTACACCATAGTGATATACCATACCATCACTTACACCATAGTCACATACCATCCCATCACTTACACCATAGTCACATACCATCACTTACACAATAGTCACATACCATCACTTACACAATAGTCACATACCATCACATACACCATAGTCACATTCCATCACTTACACCATAGTCACATACCATCACTTACACCATAGTCACATACCATCACTTACACCATAGTCACATACCATCACTTACACCATAGTCATACACCATCACTTACACCATAGTCACATACCATCACATCACTTATACCATAGTCACATACCATCACTTACACCATAGTCATACACCATCACATACACCATAGTCACATACCATCACATCACTTACACCATAGTCACATACCACCACTTACACCATAGTCACATACCATCACATCACTTATACCATAGTCACATACATCACTTACACCATAGTCACATACCATCACTTACACCATAGTCACATACCATCACTTACACCATAGTCACATACCATCCCATCACTTACACCATAGTCACATACCATCACTTACACCATAGTCACATACCATCACTTACACCATAGTCACATACCATCACTTACACCATAGTCACATACCATCACTTACACCATAGTCACATACCATCACTTACACCATAGTCACATACCATCACTTACACCATAGTCACATACCATCACTTACACCATAGTCACATACCATCACTTACACCATAGTCACATACCATCACTTACACCATAGTCACATACCATCACTTACACCATAGTCACATACCATCACTTACACCATAGTCACATACCATCCCATCACTTACACAATAGTCACATACCATCCCATCACTTACACTATAATCACATCCCATTACTTACACCATAGTCACCTACCATCCCATCACTTACACAATAGTCACATACCATCCCATCACTTACACTATAGTCACATACCATCCAATCACTTACACCATAGTAACATACCATCCCATCACTTACACTATTGTCACATACCATGGTAAGAATAACTGGACCATGAACTATTTAGTCGATCTTATACCTGAAAATATACAAACAAGATATAACCTAAGAAATGACAACACTACACCATTAATCCACTGCCGTACCCAATTATACCACACTTCCTTCCTCCCATCAGTAATAAAAGATTGGAACACACTTCCTCGCGCAACTAAAACAAGTCCTTCCATAGCAACGTTCAAGAAACACCTTAGCCCTAATTCCACCAAACACCCATTATTTTATCAAACTGGTAACAGAACTTATCAAGTATTACATACTCGTATACGCGTTGGCTGTAGCTCATTAACTTTCCACCTTTCCCGTAAATCTATCTTGAACAACCCGAACTGTGCGTGTGGAGAGATTGAAACGTCAAGCCATTACATATTATATTGTCGCAACTATTGTAACATTAGACAAACTTACCTAGATAACTTACCATGTCTTTTAACATATAGCAATCTTATCTACGGCAAAGAAGATCTAAATAACGACCAAGATGTGCACCTATTTCATAAAGTACAACCATTCGGTGTTGTCTCCAAGCGATTCACACATTGATCTACGAACACATGGAATTACTAGGATGGGAACATGTATTTTTCTTTCAAATACAATGCAGCACTTTCAATTACAATCGGGAAATGAAATATGGACTGTATTATTGTTTAAAACAAACAATAATATAACTTGATCATTTCATAATACATATAATTTCTTTAATCAGATAATTAGACTTTATGTTTACCATGGAGATGAATTTACATAAGCTTTGTATTAAGCTTGTTTTCAAATCCTATTTGTCTTACACTCATTTATAATAGTTGTATAATTATGTATATATATGCAACAGAACAAATAAATAATGTTTAAACTATATCCCCCTAAATTTCTTCGATCGAAAATACGGGGACAAATAAGTACTGGGTACCACCATGGCTTTCCTTGGTCTATTCTAAGTACTTGTGGTACACTATCGGGTCATTCGCCCAGCTTAATAAATGAATGTGCTAACCAACATGGACCTTCCCTAAATATATTGAGCCACTTAGATACCCATCCGGGCCCTTCCGTACTCTATATAAGTAATGGGTACTTCACCAGCTAGTCTAATTAAATACTGAGGTGCCCCCACCAGGCCCTTCTCTAGCCTGTGGAAGCAACAGGGTAATCCACCAGGACCTTCCCTAAGTCTATTTAAGCATGCGCACTGGGTTACCCCACCAAGCCATTCCCTAGTCATTATAAAAATTGGATTACACCACCAGACCATTCCCTAGTATACTTCAGTATTGGAGTACCACCACCAGGTCCTTGCGTGGTACTTTATAAATAAGTATTGTGGAATCCCCACACTACCCTTCCATAATATATTGAAGCAACGGGGTAACCCACCCGGACCTTCCCAAGTCTATTTAAGCACCGGGCTTCCCCATCAGGCTCTTTCTTAATCTAGTTACACCCTGTTGAACCTCACCAGACCCCATCCTAGCGCATTTATGTACTGGTGTTCCCCACCAGGCCATTTCCCAGCCTAATTTAGATATGTTGAACATTTGTGTTCTGTGTATGATGACTGACTCCGCGGGCCTGCAATCGGAGACTATGTCGACTATATTGCATATAAATATATATATATAGATAGTGTATACATAGCGCATTTGTTTCATATGTGAAAGGCCCGGAGTTCGCCCACAGCTGTAGTCGTTTAGAGTGTCAGTTTAGGCAGTGCATTTAAATATAGATACATGATAACCCCAAGCAGTATCCGGAAACCCCGAAATAACGAAATAGACATATTAATAACAAACACCAATCATGGAACGGAACTCTATTTAATGATGTGAGCAAACGGAACTTGTCACGGTTTCGGCAATGCTACCGTAATATACTTGCATGGTTCAATCCCACTCTGGAGCATTGTCGTGCGTGGTGATGAACAGGTGAAGGTGCTATGGGTGCTATGACTGACATTACTGGCAAGTAATCGGATAAAATGGTGACAACATGACAAATCAACAAATGTATGTATACATGTAAGCCAGAATAGATACACATAGACTTACATAATTGTTTACAATAGTAATCAGTGAGCCAATTAAAACCTTATAATGTAAGCCCTATTATACTTGGGTCTACCGAATACAAGTTTAGTACCTTACTTACACATACTAATAGGAAAATTGTTCAAAACCTGTCCAAATTTATATATTACGCAAATTTAGTAAGAAATTAATTTTTTTTAGACACCACAACCATCTTCTGAAAAGGTATCCATGTCTTTCCATTGTACTTTGTTTATATATGTATTCTTTGCTATAAGTATGTTGTCATATTTAATGCAATCAATATATTGAATTGAATTGAATTCAGGCTTGCCACTACTACCGTAATCCATGATCAAGGTACAGTGAACGTGAGGATGCCTAGCAACAAGGACCGGCAATCGGATAATATTAATGCGAAATAATACATATACCGGATAATATTGAGGCGAAATAATACATTTACCGGATAATATTGAGGCGAAATAGTACATTTACCGGATAATATTGAGGCGAAATAATACATATACCGGATAATATTGAGGCGAAATAATACATTTACCGGATAATATTGATGCGAAATAATACATTTACCGGATAATATTGATGCGAAATAATACATTTACCGGATAATATTGATGCGAAATAATACATTTACCGGATAATATTGAGGCGAAATAATACATTTACCGGATAATATTGAGGCGAAATAGTACATTTACCGGATAATATTGATGCGAAATAATACATATACCGGATAATATTGAGGCGAAATTGTACATTTACCGGATAATATTGATGCGAAATAATACATTTACCGGATAATATTGAGGCGAAATTGTACATTTACCGGATAATATTGAGGCGAAATAATACATTTACCGGATAATATTGAGGAGAAATTGTACATTTACCGGATAATATTGAGGCGAAATAATACATTTACCGGATAATATTGAGGCGAAATAATATATTTACCGGATAATATTGAGGATTAGTAATACATTTATCGGATAATATTGAGGCGAAATAGTACATTTACCGGCTAATAATGAGGTGAAATAATACATTTAACAGATAATAGGGGCGAAATAATACATTTACCGGATACTATTGAGGCGAAATAATACATTTACCGGATAGTAGGTGAGAAACAATACATTTACCGGATACTATTCAGGCGAAATAATATATTTACCGGATAATAGGGGTGAACTATTACATTTACCGGATAATACTGAGGTAAAATAATACATTTACCGGATAATAGGTGAGAACTAATACATTTACCGGATAATAGGTGAGAACTAATGCATTTACCGGATAATAGGTGAGAACTAATACATTTACCGGATAATAGGTGAGAACTAATACATTTACCGGATAATAGGTGAGAACTAATACATTTACCGGATAATAGGGCGAAATAATACATCTACCGGATAATAGGAGCGAAATAATAAATTTACCGGAAATAGGGACGAAATAATACATTTCCGGATAATAGGGGCCGAAATAATACATTTACCGGATACTAAGTGCGAAATAATACATTTACCGGATACTAAGGGCGAAATAATACATTTCCGGATAATAGGGGCGAATTAATACATTTACCTGATAATAGGGGCGACATAATACATTTACCGGATACTAGGGGCGAAATAATACATTTACCGGATAATATCGAGGCGCAATAATAAAGTTACCAACAAGTAAACATAATATAATTATAAGATCAACTAAAATCAGACTACTATGAGACTTAGCGTAAAAGATATTTCATTGAATCGCAACATAGCTGACCCACATGGAAAAGTGCTTAGTCCTCGAGTTAAACAAATGCAGATACAGAGTAATGGACAGAACTGAACCGGTAGCGACGATAAATAAACGTAAACACACTTTCAACTGAAAAATACACTCTGACCTAGTATACATAATTATTATGTGATTATGTATTTCTGGACAACTTTAATACGCTCGTGTTGTCGGGTCTGGTTTGACTTATTTACTTCAATATCAGCCTTGTTAGTGGGTCTGAAAGGATATTTAATTTAGGTGGATGTTTATTTTCTATTATGCTTGCCATTAGCTTTGCCTTGTAAATTGATAATTTATCTGTTTGCCTTTCCATGAATCAGCGTTCTTATGGATTTACCACTTGATAATTACCTGAAGCAGAGCATTTAAAAGCAACTATGACCTGGGTATTTCTAAATCTGCATTCTAATTTATTACTGTATACAAAAATGTGTTTAGCTCGATTGCGAAACAAGTTCTTACAACTTATATTAGTCACTCTCGAGACCTCATTCCTGGTGGAATCCATCGCCACGAGGGAGAGAGAATAGGCAACGTGGAATTTAAATGTCTTGCCTAAGGGAACAATCGAAACGGCCTCAGCGGGGCTCGAACTCCGGGCCGTTCACACCTGAAGCGAACGCGCTACTACTGCACGATCACAACTTCCTTCCACTAATTGATTTATTAATGTAATTTTTGTCGTTTAAGTTTACGAATTAGACAAAAATTTATTTCCCATGATATTCCCATAAGCTCCGATAGGTGTCGTTAGTATTTGAAATTTAGAAAATTTCGTGCGTGTATTTTAGCGTGTAAAGTACATTCAGCCTAGGGTTACAGACCGGTAACGACGTATAGAATGTTTTAAATTTCTGGCTCTAAAGTTTGTTTCATTTATAGTAAATATGGAAATGTAATTGTCCATATTCCATAATGTATAATGGCATAGTGGTCATTATTATAAGATTTAATACATTAAGGTTATGAAAGTCAATGTTAAGTACATTGAGTTACTGAATTTTGTAAATATGAGGGTTGTCTATATTTATGATGTTTTGCATTGCATAAATGTATTGATCGATATGAAAGTTGGAAAATGAATAAACAGACGGTTTGTTGGTACCCACAAGGCTTATACCACAAATAGTTTGGAGTTTGTGTTCTTCTTTCCGAAGTTGGGAACATGTGTGTGTTGGTGGTGAATGTTGTAATAGCATCGTGTTGTAGTTTGATGCTATTGTAACATTCACTCGCAACGTAACACATGTTCTTGAGCTATCGGAGGTGTTGGGCATAAGGGAATCTAATTTATTGTATCCGAAGTTATTTTTAGTATTCATATAATATTGTATCAACGTCTGTGCTTGATAGGTTCCATGGCAGAAATGCGGTTTGAAGTTTGCTACCTGGATACATCCACAAACACGCCCCACGTGGCAGCACATCATTTAAACAACAGGACAATAATCAGGTTCCGAGGAGAGCGTTAAATGAATTACAATAGTGACTACTATTTTACAATATTCTCCATGTAATATTCATTAAGAGGAACCACCCCGTCCTCGGCTGCTAGCATACGTGAACGTATGGAGTAGCATACGTGAACGTATGGAGTAGCATAAGTGAACGTATGGAGTGGAGGGGTCCCCGTGCCAACTTCAGGGCGTTTTATTCCGGACAATGCTTAGCTTGAGCTGTTGTAGCACAATAATTAATCTACACACAATAATATATCTAACGACCTTATTAAAGAATAACCAATATTCAAGCAGTATATTTTCTGAACCAAAGTATGTTACACTTAACATATTCAAACAGTTCAAGTCCATTTATTTTTAAACTTTATTTATTTTACAACGATTGCGAAGTAAGTTTTAACAACTTATATTGATCACTCTCGTTGGCGCGGATGAAAGCGTAAATGTGGTCATTCGTGTGGGAGGAAACCGGAGTACCCGGAGAAAACCCACCTGTCCGATCTGGCGACCACTGTACCATCTCATATACCTCCTGGTCCGAGGATCGAACCCGTGTTGCATTGGTGAGAAGCGAGCGCGCTAACCACTGCGCTAATCGGACAGCCAGTTCAATTCCGTTGGATATCGTATAACCAAATCCGTAATATATAATAATAATAATAATAATAATAAAGACTTTATTTAACGAGAGTACTCATTTAACAAAAGTTAATCTACCATGAGGCCCTCTACATATATACAATCAAATGCAATCAAAAGATAGCACTATAAGTGAGAACTGCACATTGGAATAATATAGTAATGTAAAAACTGAAAAATAGAGAAACTATATTTAATATGTAATGGAATATGATGATCATACCCAGCTTTCACGCCAATTCAGCTGGCTTATTGATGCGGCTTATCTCCCTTGAAAATGACCCAAAAACCAATATTGATTGTCTTATCGGCAACTTTTTGAGCAATAGTTTATACAGGGAAATTATTTTCAATCGTTTATTTAGAAGAGACCTTTTAATTTTTATAAATTTTAACTCCTATGGCGATACAGTTTAATTTGTTCTCTTTAATGTGATATAAAAATGGTTGTTCTAGGAGTAAAACTTATTGCTTCCCTATTAGATTTAAATGTATCACTGATACTTATATATTTGTATACAGTGAAATGTCAAATCGTTAATATTGTGATTTTTAGAGGCACATAATTCATCTTTCCCATAAAATGAGAACTTTTTAACTCCTATCATGGTAAAGTATATGTTACTGACAATATTGTGTAGTTTTCATATTTAACATTAAATAATATCGTTTTGCTTCCCTGTGATGCTTAAGTTAGGCAAGTTAAAGAAATCACATATTTTGTTCATCCTTAGTTAAATTACATTACATCAGGAACTTAGATAGATACGTCAATCAAAAAGATCCTGATTGCATTTACTTTTTACGGGGATCTAATGTCTTTGATAATTAAATGTACTAATTTGATGTCAGTTTTTTAAACAAGATATGATTATAACAATTAAAGGTTAATATAGCATGTTGCTAATTATAATATTATCTCGCGTTCTTTCATCTTTATGTTAAGGTTTGTTTTCATTAATAGTCATTATGCTAAATGCCTTTGTTGATTAGCTTTGTGTGAGAAGTTTACACGTTTTTATTTTTTAATTCATCTAGGCTAAAAAGCCCACGAGGACAATATATGCATGATATAGACGAACATTGATTAAACTCAATAGAGAAGCTTACAGAATTAACTTGAAGTGGCTTAATGTACACTGAGTATAAATTCATGCAATATGACTTTGAGAAGCATGCATACATAACGGCAAAATATTATTTTTAAAGAATGAGTTTAGTTTGACATGTTACTGTGTACATTGATGTCACTTTCATGCAAATTGACAATGTTTTAATGATGTATATTAATATTTCACAAGTGTTGGTCGATATTTCCGGGGGGCTGGGGAGGGTCCCGCCACTATATTGTTTGTTTAATGTGTTTGATATTTGCATATATGGTTATAACATGTACATTGAAGAATCTACTGTTGATCAATAGTTCTTTTATTTAAAAATGAACTATATTCTCAGAAATAATGAAGTTCGTACGTCTCCTATTCCGTGGTTACACTTTGGGCAAATGCGTAAATGCGTAGATTTACTGGGACTCTGTTCCAATTTCTCAATTGGGAATCTCTAATTCCTACTTTTAAATTTAATAATATATTTTAAATAATTAGGAGGCATATATTTTATGTAATTTCAAAATTCAAAATTGTGTTTAATAATAATCAACAGTTCTGGCAATTACTATAATTGTCAATGCCACGTTTTATTTCGTGAGTTTCCCAACTGTAACTAATTGCATATCATGTTATTTATATTTCTATTGTGTACACACATTGTCATTTATTCCACTTCTACTTACCTATACTTGATTCGTTTATATAAAGTGCACAGTACTGTTGAACATTTGTATTACTGGTCATTAAATAATATGCCCCAGGCTGTGCGATGCATCATATCTTATTGGTTTTTATTGCCTGTGTATTACAACTTTGCAATATACAACGACAATACATTTATCGCATTAAACAACATACCATTATTACTTGGGCACCAATGTTTTACGGCTGACTGGTTGATCAAACTTACAGGTACATGTAAATCAAGCCTGAGAAATACATACATATTCGCAATACTTACCTGTTTTAATTTTAAGTAGTGAAAGACGATACAGTCCTAATAAATCTATTTAAAGTGTTTTATTTTTTATTTTAAGAGTAATTCCTAAATTAAATAATAACAGTAAGAACGTGTGTCTTTATAACCATATAGACACTCTCCCTTCATGGCGATGGATTATACCGGGAATGAGGTCGCGAGAGTGTTTGTTTCGCAATCGAGCAAAAACAAGTCGTATTAACTAACACTGAATGATATAATATTTAAACATGTACATTGTATATTTCATTGCATTGGTAATTTCAATTGATTATAAATCAATGACAATAAACAGATTGTGACTGAATTCGGCCGAATTAATTAATACCAGTGTTATAATTGCATTGGTAAATCGAACTGATTATAAATCATGGTAATAAACAGATTGTGCATAGAACATGAGGCATGTTGTGCAATAAAATGCAAAAATAGTTATTCTAGTGTTTGTAAACGTTTGCCCTATTTAACTACATCTGCGAATATCTATATTTCAGATAATTTGTTTTTACAAATCTACAAAAACAATTAACGGTATGCGTTAGATATGCTTAATATATTTGCCAGAGGGCAGCAATTGTCCCTCATTACAATGTTTATACGTCACGCCTCAAAATACTGCAGGTTATAAACTTGTATGACCATTCCCGTCTTCGGTAACAGTTGACTGATTTCAATGTCAGCAATTATCGGGGAAAGGCAGCCCAATCTAAGAGAGCTAATCGAGATAATCAAATCAAGCGCAAATTGGACTGATAAACAAGGGAGATAAAACCCGATATTTATCCATAAAAGCTGGACATGTATATGGAATTGACCTTTCTGCCGATTTTGATTGACAGCTGACGTTAGCCAATCGCATCGCACCATTCGCACGCACCCCCGGCAACGCTTTAGCGCCGCCATTTTGTTAGACAAACAATGCATATTAGACAAACTAGTAACGAGTAGACAAATTTGAAAAGGCGTGAATTTGATCGAAAATACGGGTTTAAAATTGTTTTGATGATGTTGAAAATGTGTAGCTTTGGTGTCTGGGTTAGTTATAGTACAAAATTAGTCGATATCCTGGTGATCGACGTTAAATTCAACCCATTTCAAAATCCTTGGACAAATCTAAAAGTGTGTATATGAACGACAAAATACCAGACAGCTGCTTTAAAAACAATGCATCTATAAAAACACCAACTGACCCCATACTGTCATTCTGTTCTGGTAAACACAGCAATCAAATTTAAGCGTGTCACACTGTTTATTGGAAAGTAATCAACAACTTACCCGACTACTGGTACATCACAGAGATCGCCGACTGATAAAATATCCCGATACTGCTATTATCTGCATGTATATGCTTTATGCAATAAACAAGTTGAATATTGAATTATCAAGATCAAAGTATTGCACATCGGAATTTAGCACTGATTGTGCTAATTGGTCAGTTATAAAATGTGTGCCCATATTTATAATATTGATTACCGAGTCATTGTTTTATCGTTGTCAGACAAACGAGTTATTTAGTAACATTTTAATCAAATCTGATAACGAGTGATCGTGATCTGAAATAAATTACAAATTAATTGCAATTAATTAATGCTGTCTGTCATTGATAATGGTGAAACGATGTAGTTACGGGCTGTGTGATAGTAGATATCTAGATCGATTGATAGGTGACGTAAAATTCGTGCCATTTCCGAAACCTAAGACAAATCTGGAAAAATGTCTAAGGTGGATCAAGCTGTGTGGACGACCAAACGACCAGCTAAATACATCCAAAATTAATGCAAACAGATATATTTGCACAAAAGTAAGTTGAAATTAATTTATTTATACAGAATAAAATATTTCCAAAAAATATATTCTGCATTTATAGATCTACTGTTCACAAGAGATATGTGAGTATAATGGTGATTAAAATTATACATGTGGTTCATACATATTGTCGTGGATGGTGGACTAGGGATCAGATAGTAGTTATAGTACCCATGCATGTGCAGAGCTGTGGGATTCCCATATTAGCTCAGTGAACGTACTGGTGTTCAGTTTATGGGCCTAATAATGTTCGAGTCTTCTAGGAGGCATAGGGTCGAGTCTCTCAAGACAGAAAAATGCAGTTTTTCTCAATGATTAACTTAAATATGTTGCTGGTTTCCAATATGAGAGAGCACCATACTGTACCAGTGTTGAAGTCTTCTTACGTTCTAGTATGCATAGGTCAGAGTCTATCAACAGTACTTTTCTCCATGGTTTAATGATGTAATGTTGCCAGTTTAGTGTATGACATACGTTTAGATTTATAAATGTTATTTTTTCAGCACTTCGTCGACCATCAGTGGCCTACTCAGGAATTCCCAGATCCAGAACCGGCAGATCCTTACACACCACGACCTAAGCCACAGAGAGCTCTACCATTGAAAAGAAGGCGACTTCTGTATCACACTCCACCAAGGTATAAATTATTTTATTGCCAGTCATATGTATGTTGACACCTGCCAGACATGTCCGCTTGATTTTGGTATAGTTTGACTAGATAATTTATACGACCGAGAATCGAACTTGGGTCAGTACCAATATTTTATGCAAACACTATAAGCCAAAACCGACATTCATGTTGTTTTATTAACTATTGTCATAATAAAATGTGCAGGAATTAAAACGAACCAGTCACTCATTTAACTTTTATTTTTATTAATTATCAATAGATTACATTTATAAATATATTGGTATTTAAAACAAACGCATGCACATGAACTCACAAGCACTTATACACTAATACATGCAATTGCTGGATCCAGGCATGATTCACACACTAAGCATAACCCACTCATATCTACAAGAAATATGGAATAACTTGTTCATGCTCGTGTGCTGCATTATTTTGCCAGATTAATTTCGGACAAATAAAGTTTCACAGAAATGAAATGTACATGTAGAAAAAAAAACCAACTGGTTAAAACAAGCAAGTAACTGAAAACCAAATGTTTTGACTATCCTAGTATTAACATTACAGTAAAACCTCACTTAACAACCACCTCTAAATTAAGATCATAATGAGGAGTTTGATTCCATTGATTCAACAGGGTTTTTTAAATCTCAATGCTACAATTTAATGATACACACCAGTTTTCAAGGGTCTCAACTTCAAGGTGGTCTTGTTATTGAGGTTTGACAGAAATGAATTATTTCCATATCAGTCTTCCCGAAATCCGTAGGACCGCCTGGTCAACAATCCTTCGGTCAGACAAAATATATTGAAAGTTTAAGTGCATTTTAATCATTTGTCTGACCGGTGTCAGACAAACTCTGGCAAAGTTTCGTGAAGATTGCCATATGATTATTTATTGTTAACAAATACAAACTTAACCCATTCAACACCAAATAACTCACATGGACTGGTCCATGATATTCATAAACCAATAAATCACATTTGGACAAGTTCATTTATCAAAATGGGTATTTATGTCTAAAAATAGTCATATCACTGGCAAAAAGTGCAGATCCTGATGAGACGGCTCGTCACGAGCCGGCTCATCTGGATCTACACTTTTTGTAAGCCTATTTAGAGGTATGTGGTGTTGAAAGGGTTAACACATGCACAAAGTAGCATGACCTATACTTATGTATCTAGAAATATTAACAAACATGTTTTCCTTTTCAGCACACAATCAGAGACTAGGATAGATGGTGGACCATTAACAGAGAACAACAGTCACGAGAGCAACCAGGAAAACTAGTTACCACCTATAGAAGATAGAACTCCAAATGACATCGCTTCACAAACAGAGAGTTCATGTAAGCATTTATATTAATCAATCTTTTATATATTTACAGTAAAACCTGTACAAACACTGCACCATATTTTGACAGAACTCGGTGTCAGTTGTAATCCTTTGTGTGAAGAGATCTTTCTTTGTGTACACAACAAAGTCACAAAATTCAGCACCACTTATAAGAAGTTGACCTTGTACCTGGTAAAAGTAGTTGTGGTTCTTTTTCAAAAGAACCTGACCATCAACTTGCGCAAGGCAGAAATCTCTAATTTCACAAGCGTCTATGATTGTTTTGTCTCTTGCACTGAACGGGCATTTAACCTCAACCAACCCACTTTGTCCGTCACCAACACAAACTTTTGAATCCGGGGAAGCTCCAAGGAATGAGAACTTTGGGTTCACAATCAACCCACACTTATGTACATGATAACCCTTTTTCGCACAGTATTCGGTTAATGCTTTTCTTTCATTTGCACTTCCGTAAGAAGTGGCCTTAGCGGTGAAAGGCTTAGGATTTTTCAACATGTCGATAAATTTCTCTGTCACTTTCTTCCTTTTCATAATAAGACCAAACTGTGATGATGTCAGTCTGTGTTTCCTCTCCTGAGCCCACATACTACAGTCCGCTTGGTCGCGTGTAGCTTCCTCCAACTTGCAGCATTGCTCCATTGTCAAAGTTGGCACGAAATTCATGTCCGTAACATTAATTACAGATGGTTTTGGGTACCGGATGTCACCACAATTTGATGTTACTGGCTGTTGATGACACTCTTCCACATAGAATTTTGCCTACAAATACAACAGATATTCATTTTAGTACCTGATACATAGTCATATTTCTTTACATTACAGGGGTTATGGTATTGGTAGCCGAAAACAAGTCATTACAGCAGAAAGTTGCGAAGACTACATTGGAATTTATTGACATGCCACGACAAGTTTCAAGGCCCAAGAAAGTACAAGCACCAGTGCCAACATTCTGCTTAGAACTTATCATTAATGACGAAAAACTCATTAAATATTATACAGGATTTACAAAGCAGGCATTCATGAATATTTACACTTTCCTGGTACCAGACGAGTCTGTTGAACCATTAACGTATGTGGGAAAAGGAAAGTTGAAAGAAATCAAAAGTGTCACATTAAAAAACCAGTTGCTAATAACACTATGCAAACTGAGAAATGACTTTGATTTAGTCGACCGTGGTCTTCGGTTTTCCATATCTCAACATACGGCTGGGGTGATATTCAATTCATGGATTAACTTCATGTTTCTGAGATTTGGTGAAGTACCTATCTGGCCAGATAGAGAAATTATTGCGGAAAAATATGCCACCTGAATATAAATCAGACTTTCCAAACACTTTCGCAATTTTAGATTGTACGGAAATAAAAATACAGAAGCCCGCATCACTGAAGGCACAATCACAAACTTATAGTGACTATAAATCGAGCAACACCCTGAAATCCCTGGTTATAGTGGATCCCCGAGGATCGGTTATTTTCTCCTCGATGCTATACAGTGGTTCCATATCTGATAAACAACTGTTTGAACAATGTGGAATAAAAGAACAATTACTCCAGTTGATTGACTGTAATTATCTAAAGCCTGGAGATGGATTAATGGCCGACAAGGGTTTCAATATAGAATCTTGTGTGGAAGAATTGAACTTAAAATTGAACATCCCTCCTTTTGCTGTCAGTGGGATGCAAATGAGTGAGAATGATGTTGCTACAACAAGAAAAATCGCCAAACACCGCGTACATGTTGAACGTGTAATCAGAAGAATCAAGTCATTTAAAATAATGACTAATAGATTTCCAGTTGTTCATATGTCTAGTGTAAATCAAATTTGGAATGTCTGCTCATTTTTAACCAATTTTATGCCACTGTGTATAAAGTCTTAAAAATTAACTGTACATACCTGTGTTGCAAGTGTACTACCAACAGGTACATTTCCAAGATGTGTGTTGACAGTCAATGGTGGTTTGGACACCAGGTAGCTGATTGCACAATCACTCGTTGATTGAAGAAAAGTTACATCTTCTTCTTTGACACGGATTTTTCTGAAATGTAAAGGACTTTCATGTCAGACACATGATAGTTATGAATGTTGTGAAACATATTTATGGTATGGGCTGTTGTTGTTAAATTATGATGATGAATTATTGTTTGCAGAAATATGTTTTAGAAATGTAATTCAATAACAATAAAATTAGTATCTAAAGAACATAATGTCTTATTCTTATTGTTTACTTGGCAGGGCTCGACAAATCCACTCGTCCGCTCGTATTTACGAGTGACTTTTTGATCTGGACTAGTAGAAATTCCAAGTCGCTTGCCCAGTCGGACGAGTGAAAATTTCAGCTAAATATCCAATACAAATCGAAGGAACAAAATAAAATAATATCCGTTTTACTTTCTTCGGAATGATTACCAGGCGTCATAATGGGAAATCACCGAGGATATTTTAATGTGTTTATGCTGCAACATAATTGCATTTATTAATAAATTAAAGTGCAATTCTGTGACGATTTTTAATTTTCCTAAAATACATGGGACGAGTGATAGTCCAATCTGGACGAGTGGGACAGTGGCATCACTCGCCCAGTAGGACGAGTAAGAAATTAAACATTTGTCGAGGCCTGCTTGGTCCATGCGCATATCCAGAGGGAGACTGGGGTCCAATAGGCGAAAAACCTCAATAATAAGACCACCCTTGGGACCCTTGAAAATTGGTCTCATTATTGAGTTGGTCTTAATATTGAGGTTAAATAAAGTGCAAAAACAGTAGAAATTGACCTGAAAATTGTGGTCTTTATTTTGAGGTGGTCATGTTATTGAGGTGGTTTTAAGCTGAGGTTTTACTGTAATGCACAATACCGGTACAGAAATGTCAAGGTATTGAGATTGATCCCCTGAAAATAATAGCTTGATATGCGCATGAGACAATTTTATATTTATTGAATATATATTTTGTATGACCGAATTATCCAAGTATCATGTATGGCAACATTAAAATTCTGTTAATAACTATGAAACAGTACCTGCATTCTGTTATTTTGTTCTGCACTGGAACACGCTTTCGATCCATCTTCGGGTTCACGAAACGTATACTAGAAACAGGCTCTGGTTCAATCTTCGGCCCTCGCGGAGCATGCCACGCCTGTGGTAATGACGTACACGAAACTTCTTCAGGGATACTGGCAAAGCCCATCAGTTGCCACTGATGTACCGCTGTTACTAAACCAATCACATGTGAGCAGGAACCACTCAGTCTGAAATATATCAACAAACAAAATGCAATTTGTACTTTTACTTGTTACTTCGATACAATCAGACTATACATGGGATCACTATCAATCTTATGAAGATACCAAATATAAAAAATGGGAGGAGTGTTAGTGAGTTGTATCCATTCATATGTAGTAGTGTCTATAGGTTATAATTACTAATAGGTGAGAAACTTGTGTAGGCGGCCGGATAGCTCAGTCGGTAGAGCATTCGCCCTGTAAGTGAATGGTCCCGGGTTCGAGCCCCAGTCAGACTGCCCATTTTGCTCACCCTGTTACATTTTATAACTGCTATATCTGCTTTGAAGACACAGTTATAAACATGTGTATAATTATTTAGCACTCCGTGTAGGCTCTCGTTATTTATTGAAAAACATTTGATATATAGCTAGACTACCAATCCAGGTATCCCTGGTTCGAATCCCGACCGGGGGGGGCACTGGTATTTTCAGAAACGCTATTTGTTGTAATCATAATGATTAATATAAATGATTTAGCAACACCGCTATACTAAAACTATTTTCAGACGTTGGCGGAAGTGACTAGTAGGCCTACTGACTAGTTACTTCTTTCTTTCTTCTTTTCCTCCGTATGTCCTTCCAATTATGGAACACCAAGATGATCCCTGGTCACACCTTGTATTAGTATGAATATGTTGGTCGGAATATTCCTCATACATGTAGATAAAAAAAAAAAAAAACGAGCGTCGCCATTTGCAATTTCAGGATATTTTCGAAAGTAGGTCAAGACACAAAATTTGATTTCAATACAGTGCATGTATAACGAGTAAGTCACGGAATAATTAGATCTATTGTCAAATACAAAATACATACCCTGCTTGACAAGAGCAATATGCGTAGCATATTTCATTTCTTTTGATGTCAAAGTTTACACGATGTGGTGGTTCACTCTTCCGTTGACTGCGAAAGCATTTTCCACGAACACTTAACACGTCCTCATCAGTTAAATAGATCTGTACTTTAGAGAAATAACCTTCACTAAAGAACCTACATCCTTGCTGTCTTGCTTTCAACGAGATATTCTTATCTGGGTGAAATAAAACCGAGAAATTCGACGGAATTTTATCTAGATCAACTCGATGCAGGTCTGCGTTAGACGCCATTTTGTTAGATAGCTTGTCTCGCGTGGTTACAGCGAGCACCTGTAACTATGGGGGGCGTGCCTAAGTAGCGTTTGCAGAAAGGTCAATTGGCTAGCAGAGTAGAAAATGGGAATGAGACAATTAATGATACTAGATCTATCTAACAATGTGCAGATTTGACTTGTAGTGGTATCTTCAACATATGTATGAAATCAACTTAAAGACAGCAATTTTCCGATTCTAATAAATATAGCAATGGCAATACACGTTTATAATAACAGTAGAAGAACGCGATTAGTTTGAAGTATTGCGTGATGGGTAACCATTCGCCCAAAACAGCACATACATGTGAACATTTAAATGGTGGACCGCCTTAATTTACATTCAAGTTGTGTTGCTTACAACAGAGTTCTTCAATCTCTCATGTTTTTCGCATCCACTTAGAGAATCAAAATAGCTTGTTCATACAGCGCTAGCTGTATCAAGTCGGATCTTAATTTCCAAGATGCTGATGGACTAGCAAAGTGTCTAACAACACTATTGGAGACTATTTGGGATATCAGTTATGAGCAATGGTGAGAGAATCTCGCCCCGATGTCCCGCTCTGTCAAGAGTTGCTTTTTCAGAGAGAAAGCCACGATGTCCCGCTCTGCCAAGAGTTGCTTTTTCAGAGAGAAAGCCACGATTTCCCGCTCTGTCAAGCGTTGCTTTTTCAGAGAGAAAGCCACCGACACGTTCTTGAATATTTATACTCTCATGAAAGGCTCTGATATATTGAACGTAAAAACCGTTGCTGCCATATGTTTTTACAATATTAAGTACTCCCAACTGCCATGTAAGACCGATACGGTAATTATATAGATAGCAGATTGCTGGAGTCGAGCCAATTTATGCAAAGTGCTCCGTCTCGTTCGAATGCTAGATGGAATGGGTTTTCTATTCAATAGTATATGCTTCTAAGCTTACTTTAACCATTCTGCCAATCAATTACCCTTAGTGGGATGCAATGCTGATATGCATATGGGATTTGGAATACTATTTGTTTGTTTGTGAAAGGTTATCACAAACGCATCATAATGGATAAGCCATACTGCTGCATAATTGATCATAGATCTTCAGCCATGTGTCTAAGCTGGAGGTATGGGATCCTGCCCAGTTCTGCTGTTGAATCGCGTCCACCACTATAGCACATATTCGAACACTGAAAATATAATATTTAAAGGATTACCATTTCCCCCCGCCAGCCCATTTGTTATACTTACGTGTTGTGATTCAAAATCCCTTTGTAATGTTATGATCACTTGACACATGCTGGTAATGTTTTACCGGTCATTTAGCCATGTCAAGCGACCTAAAACAACATAGATTTACTATCGTAGTGGTGGTACATGATTTGAAGCTATGCCTACAAATCTGTGATCTTACTATGCCAGTAAGCCTTATCCAAAACGGCAATTTCGAGCGATACGAGTTTAAACTTTATTTATTTTACGATTGTGAAGCAAGTTTTAACAACTTATATTAATCACTCTCGTTGGCGCGGATGAAAGCGTAAATGTGGTCATTCGTGTGGGAGAAAACCGGAGTACCCGGTTGTAATTCCAACATTGGACATGTTGTGTATTATTTGTGATATTGGCACAGAAGATATCCATGATCTTAGAACTGGTCTGTTTCCATGGCGATCACTCCACTACATCCATTACAGTGGGACCAATCCGTTTGTCATACATTAATTTGATCCCTTATTTGATGTTTCAGTTTCTAGATAATTTATTCTAATGCTTAAAGCGACATTACATCGCAACAAGCAAATACAATGCATTTCGTTCATGTATAAATGCATTGCTACTACAAATTCTGCTCAATACATTCGAACAATTAACATTGAATCAATAAACAGTGTTTTGGTGGTCTACACACTTTCAAAATGGAAAGTAGGATTTCATATAACGGTCATCCATGCTCCTGCATTGACGTTTGTTTGTCATCGGAGTCAATACTAAACGCGAGATAATGTCTTTTAGAGACAATTTAACTAAGAATAAATATGCATAAGTACACATGTGAGATATAACGGTAAATATGTACCATAAACCGTGTTATTCAGGATACACGGGTTGCATGAAAAAATGCAACGCGATATTGAGGACGATACCATTACACTAAGATATAGTTAAACACGCTTTCATTTTGACTAAGTGATTGTATCTGGTCGATACCAACTACCTGGATCACCTATATAGTGTTTATTTTATTGGTTTTCTGTTTATATACATATTTCACATATCGCGTTGGACCAGTATCGCATGGATGTTGACCCTATTTATAGTATTTTGTTATGTCAACAAACCGCGTATACGACGTTTGTTGATTAGTTGAAATATTCCGTTTTTGGGACAAATATTTGGAAAACAATTATACTATATAATAGAAATAATACGTATTCTGTAGAAATTTGCATTTTCACTGATGTAATGTCGCTTTAAACGTATTGGTATGCGATCGGAGCTAAGCAAATTATGATAACCATGCCATGCCGAAATAACCTCATATGTCGAGTAAGTGAATGTAAGGCCAATTGCCGTCATTGAAATAGTTGACTTATTAGCATTGCTTCTGTTCCATCGTTCATAAGTACTTAATTTGTGTTCCGACCATTTCTCTTTCCTGTTGGTGTACTGGGAACTCTAATGAGTATGATGTACACTGAAGTCACTGATGATCACAACGAATCACAGAGCCCACCAGTTGTTCTAAAATGAGCTTAAGTATTTCTAAAATATCAAGATTGTTCACTATAGTTATCATCCTATAACTTCTCTGTTCAGTCTCAGCTTGTACTTTTATCCATCTGGCACTGTCCGATATCTCTCTTATATACAGAGTCGGTTGTTCTAAATAATTAAGAATTATTACAACTCGTTTGTCGTTCTTATGCGTAGAAATATATCACTCAGGCCTTCGGCCTTCGTGATATATTTCTACGCATAAGAACTTCAAACTCGGGTTATTCTGCGATATACCACGGTTGATACTTATTATTTCGATTCTAACATGACTTACTTCTAATAATTTTAAAGGAGTATTTTCTTCAAACGCCGCTGCATTTGGCTTTCGAAATTTCCACCCGCGTAAGGGGTGATGACGTTATTTTTATGGAAAATATCAATCTAGTGCATAAATGAACAAAAGTTGTAACTGATCAATACTTTTATTTATTTTGTCAAATAAAACTGTACAGAATAGTAACTGAAACGTTACTTAACAGAAAAACAAGACGGACACTAGATTATCTGATTCTAAAAATAACTCACTTCCGTGAATTCCCACGGTATTTTTTGCAAACATCACGTGACTTTCATTCATAAAACTTTACACGCATTGTATAAATGGAATAGCCAAAACACGGTGCGCGCGCAGCATAGTTCAAGGTAGATATATTGCAGAATAACCCGAGATAGTATTTAATCTACAAGTATGTATGTTATTAGCTGGGTCGTGTTTGAATCTGAAATAGTCAACATGCATTGTGTTAATCATTCTGTTCTAGCCATTCATTTGTTATTTTTATGCTGGGACGGACATACATCAACTACCTGATACCTTCTCAAGTCAAATGATGTCCCAGAACACAATACAAACTACACAGAGCCTGTCATGAAAAGGCAAAGGTGCACCGTTATTACGATTACGTTCGAGTGGACCTCCTTGACTTAGGAATGCATGTATCTTTATTATTTCTCAGTGGGTTACCCCCAAAGATCAAACATTTGATTTCCATCTGACACAAACAAAATAAGCGCCATTTTCTCACCTTTTGGGTGTGTGAGATCAATCGGTCAAACAGAATAGACAAGGGACTACTTTATGCTAATTAATATAGATATCACGAACAAGTCCGGTAGTTTTCGTTTATTTCCGCGTCCAAATGTCATTTCATTGGATAACGGTAAAATCGGACCACTGCCGTGAAGTTACGTCATTATAATAACAGCTAAACGTCATCGATGTCGCAATCACTGACGTATCGCTACCATCCATGTGTTGTTCACGTGCCTACTATTACCATTTGGCACACAATGTACTTGCATTGTTTGCATGCATCCCGCATCTAACCACAGGGCTTGAAAACAAATGCTGGATTACATTAATTCTCATTCGACCAACCGCAGCAACAAACATAGTGAAACTTACAGTCATTTTGTTAATTACCGTATTAGGATATTCTTACAAACCGGACGCCCACCTTTTCAAATTTTGATCACTTAGTATATACTGCGTTGAATATGGAAATGTTAGACATCAGTTTCATAGTTCGAAGGGTATATGTGGCTTCTCAAAATAGTCAACAGGTATGGCGAAATCCATTATCCGAATTGTTCGTATGATTATTATTACATGAATACGAAATACGAATGATTCTATCAAAGATATATTACAACTGTATTACAAAACACAAACTGAATAACTAAACATATTCCAAAATGTTTAAAACCAGTTATTGTTTTTCATGTAAAACACACTTATCGGAAGTGTGCGTTTTCTATGTTCTCTAGTATATTATGTAACGGTGCCATGTCGGGATGCGAAGTCGAGATGTTTCTAATATCCCGAATGAACTTATCGTGTCGAGAAATACATAGTTTAGATAATATCAGGGGACGTAACTTCTAGCATGAACTTGATCAGATGAATGTCATGCTTATCTCGCTTAGATAAAGTCATAAGTCGTGTAAGGTAACTAATAATGTTAACAACTTTAGTATTACATATTCGTGAGTTATCTCCCGTCAATAGGTGAGGTGACACGAGAATATTTTAAATTCAAAGTCTAGCAATTCCACTTATTTGAATACGAGTATGATGTGGCTGTATATAATTGACCAGTTGCTCATATCATAATGAGTGAGCCCAGGCAGTAGGTCCAGTAACTGGGTTTGTGGCAACTTTGTACTTAATGTGGCAACTTCGTACTTAATGTGGCAACTTCGTACTTAATGTGGCAACTTCGTACTTAATGTGGCAACTTCGTACTTAATGTCAGAAACAATACCATGCCTGCATGTGTTATAGCACAGGAACATGAAATTTTATCCATAAGCCACCGACGGTATTGTACCTCTATCCTAGGACACTAGGATAGAGGTACAAGACCTTTGGTGGCTTATGGATATAATTTCAAGTTCCTGTGGTCATAGGGTGCAATTGTTGTTAATAAATACAAAACTCTTTGAACACATATATTCGTTTGTCATTTTTGCCCTATTTGAATCAGTGAGTTGAAAACGTTTTAACGTTTTAACGTTTTAACACCTTCAGTTTGTTTGTAACGTAGCATATGTAGTACAGTCTGATTATTTAGGGCAGTCACTTGTATACATAACAGACGGAAATGTAGTCCAGTGGTAACACGCTGGACTGGTTATCCAGGGATCGCAGGTTCGATCCCCCGTCTGACCATACTAAAATTAACAGACTTTCAGATGGGACGTTAAACCGAGGTCTCGTGTCGGTGCTTTACACCGTGCACGTAAAAGAACCAGAGGAGACTCTGGAATGGGTCTCTGTCTGTATCATTGCACTCTCCTCCAAAATCTAAAATAACTAATCTCTCCAGAAGGCATCGCTCATATGGGCAACCGGTAGCGACGATAAATAAACGTAAAACACACACATAACATTCGAAAACCAAAACAACCATTGTTGAACCATGAAAACTAAAAATGTCTGTAAGCCTGCAGCTTTGACCACTCGGCCATCCTGTCATGTGTGATAATTCGATATATTTTATATTATTCAATCAGTGTTTTAACTCGCCAATGTTTATATACATCAGCATGTTTGTATACAAGTGACTGGCCTGGTTAATCGAACTGTACAGTGTAGTATATAGTTTTAGTTATAGGCATTTCTAACCTATTCTGATGACGAGATGAACATCGGGCTCATGTTTGTATCATGTATGATGCACTGAGTGAATAAATTTGATGATTTGATGAGGATGACGATAAAATATTGGGATTTTTCTCAAGTTTATTGTATAATATAAAATTAATGCATGGCTGTAGCAAGGGGTTATTTATTTTGTGAGGCGTACACTATACTGTGAACTGTACATTACTGTCCTTTGTAGTTGGCATGACTGTGTAGGATTTCTATATGGACTGTTGCCTTCTATTTATCTGGGTTAGCCATGCCAGTAAAATGAAAACCCCATACATCCAAGCCAACTTGTAACGACAATAATTCAAAGAAAAGAAATCGGATATAGCCATACTATTTTATTTTATTTCTTAAAGAATCAGTTCCATTTGCTTGCGCCTACACACAACGAAACACATATGGACACCGTTTGGGACAACACATTTCTGGGGTTTCTCCACACAGTACCAACACATCTATAACATTTGATACCTGCCATAGCATGCTCTATGCGCACTCTGTATTTTGTGATATATCTATTTAGGTTACGACACTTTTGTCTTTCTCCTGGCTGCTTTCGAGGTATATGCGTTTATAACATAATCGCGATTAGGGTAGATGTGTGTCGCCTAAAATAAGCAAATCGTCTGGAAAATGTAAGTCTGGTCCAACCTGTTCCATCAAGCCGTATTGTTGGGCATCGTCAATATGACCTAGATATCCACTCTCGATGTGTCGCACATCAACCACCACCTGTGAGTGCATGCAATGATAGTTACGGTGCCCCGACTAATACCGTTATTGTGGTTCCATTTCTTGTCGATACATTTGATGGGACGTGCGATCTATAGCAACCACATCCATAGGCAGTTTGGCCCATGTACCCTCCATAGCCATCCAACCACTGTCGGCCAAACAACAAAATGCCTTAACTTGTCATAAATCAGTGGGATAATATGTCTGACTTCAAGACTCACAGTGCCAACACTTACACCAAACATGGTGGCCAACACATGGTATGTTGGATATGTTCTTGCCCAAATCATAAGCAATAATGTTGTGTTCCTTGCTGACAGCAAGACGGTAGTCTAAAGGATATATATATAATTTACACATCCCCAATCATGATAACCAGCCCGTGCCAGTACAGGATGATAACCAGCCCGTGCGAGTACAGGGTGATAACTAGCCCGCACCAGTACAGGATGATAACCAGCCCGCGCCAGTACAGGGTGATAACTAGCCCGCGCCAGTACAGGATGATAACCAGCCCGTGCCAGTACAGAATGATAACCAGCCCGTGCCAGTACAGGATGATAACCAGCCCGTGCCAGTACAGGTGATTACCAGCCCGCGCCAGTACAGGATGATAACCAGCCCGTGCGAGTACAGGGTGATAACCAGCCCGTGCCAGTACAGGATGATAACCAGTCCGTGCCAGTACAGGATGATAACCAGCCCGCGCCAGTACAGGATGATAACCAGCCCGCGCCAGTACAGGATGATAGAGGCCAAGAGCAGACGGCCGTGCCCCACGGAGGGCGGGTAACCAGGTTGCCCGTGCTCCTTAAAGAGTGGCTGGTCGTCGTGCTACTGCAGCCGGAGATCGTCGCGACAACATCGCTGCGAATCTAAGTTCTGACGATGAGCAAGTCGAGCCCCCGCGTCGTCGGCGACGACTGGCGGATCTAATCCGCGAGAACAACGAATTGCACAATGACTTTATGAGAAACACATTACACTACTACAAGATTATGGATTGGATTAGAATTGAATAAAAAAATCGACACCTGCTTATTGATTTATATTTTATTTGAAAGAAACCAGTGTTTGTTTTGGCTATGCCTAAACGCTTATTAAATTTATATGTTGAGATAACCCCTACACAGGTGAGTGCGTCCTTAATCCGGTGTACATCTCGTCATCAGAATAGGTTAGAAATGTCTTATTGCCCCTGGACTAATAGTTAAAATAAGTGACACGTACATTTGACCTGACACATGACAATATTTAAGCACGTGGTCTTTACTAACCAATCACTGCATGCCTATGATACGCCCGCCATTTTCACAAAACATAAACAAGAAGTCATTAATTATGTGCTACAAATAATCCATATTATGTAGGGATATATATATATACCTTCAGGTAACTATTGCTACTCGTTTCTACTACCATCTCGATAACATATTATTCATGTACATTGACTGATAACCTGTTAGATTTTGATAAATATCGATCAGATGTAAAGACTTGATTTGATAAGTTAAACTACACCATCGTATATTGTATTTTTTTAAATCTGTCAATGCAATTGTCGTCATTATATATGTCTGATGATATGGTATAACTTATGTGATTGTAAATTATGTGATGTACATAAGTATGAAACTGTATATTTGTATGTATGTATGTATGTATGTATGTATGTTCCATTAATGTCAAACCCCTTGCGGGGACGTAGACATGTTTTCCTGGGCAAGCTTAGCCGACCTAAGTGGTTAACCAGTACTAAGCAATGTGTGTGAGGTGTCTTGCTCAATGATACTACATACGTGGCCTGATCGAGTATCGAACCCGGGAGCGATCGATTCCAAATCCGATGCTATACCACTGGACCACGGACGCCACGTATATATATATATATTGTTGCAGAGAGAAAATGCAGAACTGGCAGTAAGGCGAGAATATACGCAGTAGACATTGATACAAGAGTTTCCTCTTTCTTTGTCGATCTCTGCCCACACACCCTTAGTACTCGCTGGCGGTCTGCGACAAATGGCGCCCAACTTATCAACTACGCCTCGCCTAGACTCGACTCTATGCTTCTCTTCTAGAATCGACTATATACTTCGACTCTAGACCTCGCCTCTAGAATCTAGACTCCACCTCTAGACCTCGCCTCTAGAATCTAGACTCCACCTCTAGACCTCGCCTCTAGAATCTAGACTCCACCTCTAGACCTCGCCTCTAGAATCTAGACTCCACCTCTAGACCTCGCCTCTAGAATCTAGACTCCACCTCTAGACCTCGCCTCTAGAATCTAGACTCCACCTCTAGACCTCGCCTCTAGAATCTAGACTCCACCTCTAGACCTCGCCTCTAGAATCTAGGCTCCACCTCTAGACCTCGCCTCTAGAATCTAGACTCCACATCTAGACCTCGCCTCTAGAACCTAGGCTCCACCTCTAGACCTCGCCTCTAGAATCTAGACTCCACCTCTAGACCTCGCCTCTAGAATCTAGGCTCCACCTCTAGACCTCGCCTCTAGAATCTAGACTACACCTCTATACTTCTCTAGACCTCGTCTCAGCTGAATAATGAAATCACAGCACTTGACAGATGCTTTGTATGAGATACTCTCAGGATCACATCCCTAAATGGATATATATATATACATCAACATTGTAGATATACACAGATACGGATTCGGATACCCAGGGTACGACGTTTTGGATTTAAAATGTGTACACTAACTTACTATGTATACCAGTGATTACTAGGACCAACGGATTTATACATATATCAAGAAGCAACAATCGTCAGCATTGGGATCGTTCGTCGCTAGATATGAACATCATAGACTTGCTAACAGTTATTGTGTTACATTAATAATGTGTGACTTATTTGTGTGATTCGCATTGGACGACTCATTGACGATGGTATGTATGTATGAATGTATGTATGTATGTATGTATGTTCCATTAATGTCAAACCCCTTGCAGGGACCTAGACATGTTTTCCTTGTCATGCTTATCCTACCATTGCGGTTAACCAGTACTAAGCAATGTGTGTGTGAGGTGCCTTCCTCAATGACACCACATACGTGGCTGGACTGACTATCGAACCCGGACCGTTCGATTCAAAATCCGACGTTCTACCATTGGACCACGGACGCCACGGTGTGATGTGGTGAGATAACATTTATTTATCTATATTGTATATATTTGTACTTTTTTGTATTTCATAGAGTTTCCTATAAGTCAGTTTTGACATAAATACACAGCTTAAACATCTAGGACAACACAACACAATACACATAGCAACACAATACACATAGCAACACAATACACACAACAACACAATACACATCATAACAACACAATACACATAACAACACAATACACATAGCAACACAATACACATAACAACACAATACACATAACCCAGCACCCAGCACACAACACAACACAACACAACACAACACAGCACACAACACACAAAACAACACAGCACACACCACAACAAAACACAACACAACACAACACAACTCAACACAACACAACTCAACTCAACTCAACTCAACACAACTCAACTCAACTCAACTCAACACAACTCAACACAACTCAACTCAACTCAACTCAACTCAACACAACACAACTCAACTCAACACAACTCAACACAACTCAACACAACCCATTTCACGCAAATAATCGGCACAATATGAATAGTTTTAATCACTGTTACCCGCTTGCAGTTTATTGATCTAATCAGTTGATTTTCTACAAACACTGCTGTCAATGTCAGGCCTCGACCAATTATAATCATTTCATGTGTTATTAAGAGTGTTGACATATACGAATGTATGACATAGCTGTATTACACTGCATACCAGGTAAGTTATGTGATAATAATGTATTGTGCAACTTAACAATAATCAAAATTCAGATTCGTCGTAAAGGAAACGGTCAATATGCGCAAATTCAGGCTCTATCACAATTATATAGTGCTGTACACTGCATGCCAGCCTTTTGACATCTACCATTGTAACCATTGACATGCTTATAACCTTATAACCTAGGAAGTCGTGATAGCTCAGTGGTAGCGCGTTTGCTTCACGTGCGAAAGGCCCGGAGTTCGAGCCCCGCTGGAGCCGTTACGATTGTGTCCTTAGGCAAGGCATTTAAATTCCACATACCTCTTCTCTCTCCCTCGTGGCGATGGATTCCATCAAGAATGAGGTCTCGAGAGTGATTAGTATAAGTTATATGAACTTGTTTCGCAATCGAGCTAAAATAAATTTGTATAAACTATAACCTTATAACTATTGTTTGTGTAACATAGTCACCTGTGTACATGTATGTTGATTCCCTTAATTGATACCTTATTGAGTTATGATTTCACTAGTAAGATATTATTGTCCACTGTATATCTGGATTTACACTCCATGACTGATAGGACTAAATTCTCGTTTGATAGTTTATACACATTTATTTTTAGCTCGATTGCGAAACAAATTATTTCAACTTATATAAATCACTCTCGAGACCTCATTCCTGATGGAATCCATCGCCACGAGGGAGAGAGAGTTGGAAAGGGAGAGGGATATAGTTATCTCTTGGTATGCATGTGTTGTACATTGAATGTATTTGGGAGGTGGGTTTCCAAAATGCATAATGCAAATAGCTCAAGTGTGACTAGAATATTGAATGTTAGTTTGTATTATAAAACAACCACTCATTATGTAGGGAGACAGAGGCCTGGCTGGTTATTATCTAACAAGAAACCATGCTTCGTTGACTGGATAATTAATGTGTGCATGCCGATACATTTTGACATTATAAACGAATTAAAAGTTATATTCTGTTTTAAGTGTTAATTGAATTTTCACCTCACTATACGATTACTGAGGGCCACGAAATAAGGATTCACGCTACGCTACATTTGCCGCCCACATCCCACTGTAAGTAGAAGCTTAGGCGATGACGTTAATGCTTGTCCCAACAGTAACCAGTCTGGTAAACTACATGGTGTGTAGTTCTGGTTGTCAATGGCAATTTAATCAATGCACATTGGTAACTTGGGAATCTATGCATACTTGCAAATTGCCTTGAACGTTCCTACAAGCGTTTTGCAAAGATTAGTATAGCCAGTTGGAACAATATATGAACGCTATGTTTCAAGAGTACTGTAATCTACATGCTCACATTTTCAAGACCATGTGTCCAGCCACTAGCTACTGTCATTAAATACACAAAATAATCAATGATGAGTTTGAGACTCCATACTATATGGACTGACGGACAAGTTCAAGTCCATGTGAAGCTATCTGTGTGGCTTGTGGGTGGTCGGTGTTCATTTACGGATACCCTTCAGTGCATTAAATACTGATCCGAGGGGCACCCGTGGTCTTCCTCAACCAATAATAGCTGGAGTTTCGCCATATGGCCTAAGATATTGGTGCGACTTTAAACCGCTGGAGCCCTCCATAAACCGCTGGAGCCTTCCATAAACCGATGGAGCCTCCCAATGAAAGGAGTTCTTAGGTAAACTGTTAGTTGCTGATATGGGCAACCGGTAGCGACGATAAATAAACGTTTAAAAAAGCACAAGGTTTGGCAAAATACTACACCTCTTTGATTAATACACTATTAGCACTAAACTTGAGTATGCATGTGTTAACTGCGTTAATTGCATATGTTAATCTACGGTCCATAGAATTTAAATACAGACGGGAAGCCACAGGCGTTGTTGGATCGACGGAGCTAACATACTGTAGAACTGTACTCAGGGTACCATTAGCGTACTTCAGTAGTTGTAGCCATGTAGATTGTCGGATCCTGTAATATATAAATAGGATAATGAAGATAAAGTAAATGACATATAGTTGTATAGAGCTGAGGGATGTATAATTAGCATAGAGATAATCCGATCCAGCAATTGGTATCATTATCGCTGACAACAGACGGGTGCGATCCTCATCCAACAAGTACATTCTAATGACATAGTGATAATCCGATCCAGCAATTGGTATCATTATCGCTGACAACAGACGGGTGCGATAATCATCCAACAAGTACATTCTAATGACATAGTGATAATCCGATCCAGCAATTGGTATCATTATCGCTGACAACAGATGGGTGCGATACTCATCCAACAAGTACATTCTAATGACATAGTGATAATCCGATCCAGCAATTGGTATCATTATCGCTGACAACAGACGGGTGCGATCCTCATCCAACAAGTACATTCTAAATAGATAAGATATGTTACAAATTGATCTACTTAAATCCGAAAAGAACATATTCAAAACATATTTGTATGGCTATATGATTATGATCGTATTCACAACAGTCAGTTAGTTAGTTCCCATCCGACCCACAGGGATTCGGCACGTTTGGGGGTACTAGTATATATATTTAAGTACATGGATTCTACTCTGTGGGATGTCAGATTTCGCATCGATCAGTAAAGTGGCCCTATCTGAAACAATTTTGTACACATCTGTCCAAATATAACGCCTATCCCAAGTCTTTATATTGTTCTTCAAATAAAACACAACTTTAAGCTGCGTGCATGTATACTTTGCAAACAATTGCCACAGACATTGGCCATAGCAGGTCACATTTCCATACTAGGACACGGGTTCTGTCAGCAACAAAACAATATCTTCGACGGGAGAGTTTTAACTGTGAACAACATTATCAATAAAATATGTTTCCACTAACGTGTAGGTTTATTCGGCAAAAATGTACGTCAAAAAGAGATTTCATAGATTTTTTCAATTTGTTTTGAACATTTCTAAAGTGGGCGCAATTCGCGTTGAAACACAGTTTTGCAATTTCAGCTCAGGTTGGTTGTATGATGACATTCGTATGGATTCCCAAATTTCTATTTCACCAAGTTCGATACATTATTGTAAAATGTTATTCCAAAGTGATAGAGAACATTATACAGTGCATATTATACTTCCAACCATACCTGCAACATTGACGCAATGGAATCAGACTTCTAAAACGGTCTCTGTGAATCTCCATTCTGAAAACAAATGAGCGAATATTTGTATTATGTTTTTCAACTGTTTGCTTTATGTTTTGGGTATAGCGTCGCCCATTCGAGTAGTATTTCAAGCACAGGCGGGTACCCGGGTAGAACCATAGACATTCCGCTAGCATACTGCATCGCTTCCTCATATGAAAAACATCTACAAATAGATGATTATGGACATAGCTACCATATATTATAAATACAAATTTAAAATAGGTATACAGTATGAAAAATGTGAACATTTCGACCTAATATTCTCCAAATACTAGTATGTAGATCATACCAAATACTAGTATGTATACCATACCAAATACTAGTATGTAGACCATACCAAATACTAGTATGTATACCATACCAAATACTAGTATGTAGACCATACCAAATACTAGTATGTATACCATACCAAATACTAGTATGTATACCATACCAAATACTAGTATGTAGACCATACCAAATACTAGTATGTAGACCATACCAAATACTAGTATGTATACCATACTAAATACTAGTATGTAGACCATACTCAAAATACTACTATGTAGACCATACCAAATACTAGTATGTATACCATACCAAATACTAGTATGTAGATCATACCAAATACTAGTATGTAGACCATACTAAATACTAGTATGTATACACTACCACATACTAGTATGTAGACCATACCAAATACTAGTATGTATACCTTACCAAATACTAGTATGTATACCATACCAAATACTAGTATGTAGACCATACCAAACACTAGTATGTATACCTTACCAAATACTAGTATGTAGACAATACCAAATACTAGTATGTATACAATACCAAATACTAGTATGTAGACTTTACCAAATACTAGTATGTATACAATACCAAATACTAGTATGTAGACCATACCAAATACTAGTATGTATAAAATACCAAATATTAGTATGTAGACCATACCAAATATTAGTATGTAGACCATATCAAATACTAGTATGTAGACCATACCAAATACTAGTATGTAGACCATACCAAAAACTAGTATGTAGACCATACTAAATACAAGTATGTAGACCATGCCAAATACTAGTATGTAGACCATACCAAATACTAGTATGTAGACCATACCAAATACAAGTATGTAGACCATACCAAATACTAGTATGTATACAATACCAAATATTAGTACGTAGACCATACCAAATACTAGTATGTAGACCATACCAAATACAAGTATGAGACCATACCAAATACTAGTATGTATACCATACCACATACTAGTATGTATACCATACCAAATACTAGTATGTACACCATACCACATACTAGTATGTATACCATACCAAATACTAGTATGTATACCATACCACATACTAGTATGTATACCATACGAAATACTACTATGTACACCATACCACATACTAGTATGTAGACCATACCAAATACTAGTATGTATACCATACCAAATACTAGTATGTATACAATACCAAATACTAGTATGTATACAATACCAAATACTAGTATGTATACCATACCAAATACTAGTATGTATGCACAACCAAATACTAGTATGCATACAATACCAAATACTAGTATGTATACCATACCAAATACTAGTACGTATACCATACCAAATACTAGTATGTAGACAAAACCAAATACTAGTATGTAGACCATACGAAATACTAGTATGTAGACCATACCAAATACTAGTATGTATACCATACCAAATACTAGTATGTAGACCATACCAAATACTAGTATGTAGACCATACCAAATACTAGTATGTAGACCATACCAAATACTAGTATGTATACCATACTAAATACTAGTATGTAGACCATACCAAATACTAGTATGTATACCATACCAAATACTAGTATGTAGATCATACCAAATACTAGTATGTAGACCATACTAAATACTAGTATGTATACACTACCACATACTAGTATGTAGACCATACCAAATACTAGTATGTATACCTTACCAAATACTAGTATGTATACCATACCAAATACTAGTATGTAGACCATACCAAATACTAGTATGTATACCTTACCAAATACTAGTATGTAGACAATACCAAATACTAGTATGTATACAATACCAAATACTAGTATGTAGACTTTACCAAGTACTAGTATGTATACAATACCAAATACTAGTATGTAGACCATACCAAATACTAGTATGTATAAAATACCAAATATTAGTATGTAGACCATACCAAATATTAGTATGTAGACCATATCAAATACTAGTATGTAGACCATACCAAATACTAGTATGTAGACCATACCAAAAACTAGTATGTAGACCATACTAAATACAAGTATGTAGACCATACCAAATACTAGTATGTAGACCATACCAAATACTAGTATGTAGACCATACCAAATACAAGTATGTAGACCATACCAAATACTAGTATGTATACAATACCAAATATTAGTACGTAGACCATACCAAATACTAGTATGTAGACCATACCAAATACAAGTATGGAGACCATACCAAATACTAGTATGTATACCATACCACATACTAGTATGTATACCATACCAAATACTAGTATGTACACCATACCACATACTAGTATGTATACCATACCAAATACTAGTATGTATACCATACCACATACTAGTATGTATACCATACGAAATACTACTATGTACACCATACCACATACTAGTATGTAGAACATACCAAATACTAGTATGTATACCATACCAAATACTAGTATGTATACAATACCAAATACTAGTATGTATACAATACCAAATACTAGTATGTATACCATACCAAATACTAGTATGTATGCACAACCAAATACTAGTATGCATACAATACCAAATACTAGTATGTATACCATACCAAATACTAGTACGTATACCATACCAAATACTAGTATGTAGACAAAACCAAATACTAGTATGTAGACCATACCAAATACTAGTATGTATACCATACCAAATACTAGTATGTAGACCATACCAAATACTAGTATGTAGACCATACCAAATACTAGTATGTAGACCATACCAAATACTAGTATGTATACCATACTAAATACTAGTATGTAGACCATACCAAATACTAGTATGTATACCATACCAAATACTAGTATGTAGATCATACCAAATACTAGTATGTAGACCATACTAAATACTAGTATGTATACACTACCACATACTAGTATGTAGACCATACCAAATACTAGTATGTATACCTTACCAAATACTAGTATGTATACCATACCAAATACTAGTATGTAGACCATACCAAATACTAGTATGTATACCTTACCAAATACTAGTATGTAGACAATACCAAATACTAGTATGTATACAATACCAAATACTAGTATGTAGACTTTACCAAATACTAGTATGTATACAATACCAAATACTAGTATGTAGACCATACCAAATACTAGTATGTATAAAATACCAAATATTAGTATGTAGACCATACCAAATATTAGTATGTAGACCATATCAAATACTAGTATGTAGACCATACCAAATACTAGTATGTAGACCATACCAAAAACTAGTATGTAGACCATACTAAATACAAGTATGTAGACCATACCAAATACTAGTATGTATACCATACCAAATACTAGTATGTAGACCATACCAAATACTAGTATGTAGACCATACCAAATACAAGTATGTAGACCATACTAAATACAAGTATGTAGACCATACGAAATACTAGTATGTATACCATACCACATACTAGTATGTATACCATACCAAATACTAGTATGTACACCATACCACATACTAGTATGTATACCATACCAAATACTAGTATGTATACCATACCACATACTAGTATGTATACCATACGAAATACTACTATGTACACCATACCACATACTAGTATGTAGACCATACCAAATACTAGTATGTATACCATACCAAATACTAGTATGTATACAATACCAAATAATAGTATGTATACAATACCAAATACTAGTATGTATACCATACCAAATACTAGTATGTATGCACAACCAAATACTAGTATGCATACAATACCAAATACTAGTATGTATACCATACCAAATACTAGTACGTATACCATACCAAATACTAGTATGTAGACAAAACCAAATACTAGTATGTAGACCATACGAAATACTAGTATGTAGACCATACCAAATACTAGTATGTATAACATACCAAATACTAGTATGTAGACAATACCAAATACTAGTATGTAGACTATATCAAATACTAGTATGTATAAAATACCAAATACTAGTATGTAGACCTTACCAAATACTAGTATGTAGACAATACCAAATACTAGTATGTAGACCTTACTAAATACTAGTATGTATACACTACCAAATACTAGTATGTATACCATACCAAATACTAGTATGTAGACCATACCAAATACTAGTATGTATACCATACTAAATACTAGTATGTAGACCATACTAAATACTAGTATGTATACAATACCAAATACTAATATGTAGACCATACCAAATACTAGTATGTAGACCATACCAAATACTACTATGTAGACCATACCAAATACTAGTATGTATACCATACGAAATACTAGTATGTATACCATACCAAATACTAGTATGTAGACCATACCAAATTCTAGTATGTAGACCATACCAAATACTAGTATGTATAAAATACCAAATACTAGTATGTAGACCTTACCAAATACTAGTATGTAGACCATACCAAATACTAGTATGTATACCATACCAAATACTAGTATGTATACCATACCAAATACTAGTATGTAGACCATACCAAATACTAGTATGTAGACCATACCAAATACTAGTATGTAGACCATACCAAATACTAGTATGTATACCATACCAAATACTAGTATGTATACGATACCAAATACTAGTATGTATACCATACCAAATACTAGTATGTATACCATACCAAATACTAGTATGTATACCATACCAAATACTAGTATGTATACCATACCAAATACTAGTATGTACACCATACCAAATACTAGTATGTAGACCATACCAAATACTAGTATGTATACCATACCAAATACTAGTATGTATACAATACCAAATACTAGTATGTATACAATACCAAATACTAGTATGTATACCATACCAAATACTAGTATGTATGCCAACCAAATACTAGTATGTATACCATACCAAATACTAGTATGTATACCATACCAAATACTAGTATGTATACCATACCAAATACTAGTATGTAGACAATACCAAATACTAGTATGTAGACCATACCAAATACTAGTATGTAGACCATACCAAATACTAGTATGTATACCATACCAAATACTAGTATGTAGACCATACCAAATACTAGTATGTATACCATACCAAATACTAGTATGTAGACCATACCAAATACTAGTATGTAGACCATACCAAATACTAGTATGTAGACCATACCAAATACTAGTATGTATACCATACCAAATACTAGTATGTAGACCATACCAAATACTAGTATGTAGACCATACCAAATACTAGTATGTAGACCATACCAAATACTAGTATGTAGACCATACCAAATACTAGTATGTATACACAACCAAATACTAGTATGTAGACCATACCAAATACTAGTATGTATACAATACCAAATACTAGTATGTAGACCATACTAAATACTAGTATGTATACAATACCAAATACTAGTATGTAGACCATACCAAATACTAGTATGTATACAATACCAAATACTAGTATGTAGACCATACCAAATACTAGTATGTATACCATACCAAATACTAGTATGTAGACAATACCAAATACTAGTATGTAGACCATACCAAATACTAGTATGTAGACCATACCAAATACTAGTATGTAGACCATACCAAATACTAGTATGTAGACAATACCAAATACTAGTATGTAGACAATACCAAATACTAGTATGTATACAATACCAAATACTAGTATGTAGACCATACCAAATACTAGTATGTATACAATACCAAATACTAGTATGTAGACCATACCAAATACTAGTATGTATACAATACCAAATACTAGTATGTATACCATACCAAATACTAGTATGTATACCATACCAAATACTAGTATGTAGACCATACCAAATACTAGTATGTATACCATACCAAATACTAGTATGTATACCATACCAAATACTAGTATGTATACCATACCAAATACTAGTATGTATACAATACCAAATACTAGTATGTATACAATACCAAATACTAGTATGTAGACCATACCAAATACTAGTATGTATACAATACCAAATACTAGTATGTATACCATACCAAATACTAGTATGTATACCATACCAAATACTAGTATGTATACCATACGAAATACTAGTATGTATACACTACCAAATACTAGTATGTATACCATACCAAATACTAGTATGTATACCATACCAAATACTAGTATGTATACAATACCAAATACTAGTATGTAGACCATACCAAATACTAGTATGTATACAATACCAAATACTAGTATGTAGACCATACCAAATACTAGTATGTATACAATACCAAATACTAGTATGTAGACCATACCAAATACTAGTATGTATACCATACCAAATACTAGTATGTAGACATACCAAATACTAGTATGTATACCATACCAAATACTAGTATGTATACTATACCAAATACTAGTATGTAGACAATACCAAATACTAGTATGTAGACCATACCAAATACTAGTATGTAGACCATACCAAATACTAGTATGTAGACCATACCAAATACTAGTATGTAGACCATACCAAATACTAGTATGTAGACCATACCAAATACTAGTATGTATACAATACCAAATACTAGTATGTATACCTTACCAAATACTAGTATGTATACCATACCAAATACTAGTATGTAGACAATACCAAATACTAGTATGTAGACAATACCAAATACTAGTATGTATACAATACCAAATACTAGTATGTAGACCATACCAAATACTAGTATGTATAAAATACCAAATACTAGTATGTATACCATACCAAATACTAGTATGTATACAATACCAAATACTAGTATGTAGACCATACCAAATAATAGTATGTATACAATACCAAATACTAGTATGTATACCATACCAAATACTAGTATGTATACAATACCAAATACTAGTATGTAGACAATACCAAATACTAGTATGTAGACCATACTAAATACTAGTATGTATACAATACCAAATACTAGTATGTAGACCATACCAAATACTAGTATGTATAAAATACCAAATACTAGTATGTAGACCATACCAAATACTAGTATGTATAAAATACCAAATACTAGTATGTAGACCATACCAAATACTGGTATGTATACAATACTAAATACTAGTATGTAGAACTTACCAAATACTAGTATGTATACTATACCAAATACTAGTATGTAGACCATACCAAATACTAGTATGTATACCATACCAAATACTAGTATGTAGACCATACCAAATACTAGTATGTAGACCATACCAAATACTAGTATGTAGACCATACCAAATACTAGTATGTAGACCTTACCAAATACTAGTATGTAGACCATACCAAATACTAGTATGTAGACCATACCAAATACTAGTATGTAGACCATACCAAATACTAGTATGTAGACCATAACAAATACTAGATGTAGACTTACCAAATACTAGTATGTAGACCATACCAAATACTAGTATGTAGACCATACCAAATACTAGTATGTGACCATACTAAATACTGTATGTAGACCATACCAAATACTAGTATGTATACAATACCAAATACTAGTATGTAGACCTTACCAAATACTAGTATGTATACAATACCAAATACTAGTATGTAGACCATATCAAATACTAGTATGTAGACCATACCAAATACTAGTATGTAGAACATACCAAATACTAGTATGTAGACCTTACCAAATACTAGTATGTAGACCATACCAAATACTAGTATGTAGACCATACCAAATACTAGTATGTAGAACATACCAAATACTAGTATGTAGACAATACCAAACACTAGTATGTAGACCATACCAAATACTAGTATGTAGACCATACCAAATACTAGTATGTATACCTACAAATACTAGTATGTATACCATACCAAATACTAGTATGTAGACAATACCAAATACTAGTATGTAGACAATACCAAATACTAGTATGTATACAATACCAAATACTAGTATGTAGACCATACCAAATACTAGTATTACAAAATACCAAATACTAGTATGTATACCTTACCAAATACTAGTATGTATACCATACACAAATATAGTATGTATACAATACCAAATACTAGTATGTATACCTTACCAAATACTAGTATGTATACAATACCAAATACTAGTATGTAGACCATACCAAATACTAGTATGTAGACAATACCAAATACTAGTATGTATACAATACCAAATACTAGTATGTAGACCATACCAAATACTAGTATGTATACAATACCAAATACTAGTATGTATACCATACCAAATACTAGTATGTATAAAATACGAAATACTAGTATGTAGACCATACGAAATACTATATGTAGACCATACGAAATACTAGTATGTAGACCATACCAAATACTAGTATGTATACAATACCAAATACTAGTATGTATACAATACCAAATACTAGTATGTATACCATACCAAATACTAGTATGTATACCATACCAAATACTAGTATGTAGACCATACCAAATACTAGTATGTATAAAATACCAAATACTAGTATGTATAAAATACCAAATACTAGTATGTATACACAACCAAATACTAGTATGTAGACCATACCAAATACTAGTATGTATAAAATACCAAATACTAGTATGTATACGTACCAAATACTAGTATGTATAAAATACCAAATACTAGTATGTAATACCAAATACTAGTATGTAGACCATACAAATATTAGTATGTATACAATACCAAATACTAGTATGTATGCAATACCAAATACTAGTTGTATACCATACCAAATACTAGTATGTATACTACCAAATACTAGTATGTAGACCATACGAAATACTAGTATGTATACCATACCAAATACTAGTATGTAGACCATACCAAATACTAGTATGTATACAATACCAAATACTAGTATGTATACATACCAAATACTAGTATGTATACCATAAAATACTAGTATGTATACCTACCAAATATAGTATGTATACATACCAAATACTAGTATGTATAACCAAATACTAGTATGTATACGATACCAAATACTAGTATGTATACCATACCAAATACTAGTATGTATAAAATACCAAATACTAGTATGTAGACCATACCAAATACTAGTATGTAGACCATACCAAATACTAGTATGTAGACCATACCAAATACTAGTATGTAGACCATACCAAATACTAGTATGTATAAAATACCAAATACTAGTATGTATACCATACCAAATACTAGTATGTAGACAATACCAAATACTAGTATGTATACCATACCAAATACTAGTATGTAGACCATACCAAATACTAGTATGTAGACCATACCAAATACTAGTATGTAGACCATACCAAATACTAGTATGTAGACCATACCAAATACTAGTATGTATACAATACCAAATACTAGTATGTAGACCATACCAAATACTAGTATGTATACAATACCAAATACTAGTATGTAGACCATACCAAATACTAGTATGTATACAATACCAAATACTAGTATGTATACCATACCAAATACTAGTATGTATACCATACCAAATACTAGTATGTATACATACCAAATACTAGTATGTAGACCATACTAAATACTAGTATGTAGACCATACCAAATACTAGTATGTATAAAATACCAAATACTAGTATGTATACCATACCAAATATTAGTATGTATACAATACCAAATACTAGTATGTATACAATACCAAATACTAGTATGTATACCATACCAAATACTAGTATGTATACACTACCAAATACTAGTATGTATACCATACCAAATACTAGTATGTATACCATACCAAATACTAGTATGTATACAATACCAAATACTAGTATGTAGACCATACCAAATACTAGTATGTATACCATACCAAATACTAGTATGTATACAATACCAAATACTAGTATGTATACCATACCAAATACTAGTATGTAGACCATACCAAATACTAGTATGTATACAATACGAAATACTAGTATGTAGACTATACCAAATACTAGTATGTATACAATACCAAATACTAGTATTTAGACATACATTACTAGTATGTATAATACCAAATACTAGTATGTAGACCATACCAAATACTATTATGTAGACCATACCAAATACTAGTATGTATAAAATACCAAATACTAGTATGTAGACCATACTAAATACTAGTATGTATACAATACCAAATACTAGTATGTAGACTATACCAAATACTAGTATGTATACCATACCAAATACTAGTATGTAGACCATACCAAATACTAGTATGTATACCATACCAAATACTAGTATGTAGACCATACCAAATACTAGTATGTATACCATACCAA
>CM026396.1:23098058-23213304 GCA_014843695.1 Archivesica marissinica | reverse complement strand
ATGAAAACTATGTAGTTATTGTTTTTCATGTAAAACACACTTAGGTCTATCCGAAGTGTGCGTTTTCTATGTCCTCTAGTATAGCATCTATTATTAATATTACTGACATACATTTTATTAACAGGAATATATAGTTAAGTTTACTTATGTTATATATTGCGAAATCGACAATAATTACCTGAAATTAGAATTCTCATAGTTTTGCTATCAATAATGTTTCTATTGAAGATGAAATGTCGGCCTTATTTATACTGCATCTCCTATCTATGGTTTTGTTTGTATACACTTTTAACAGGCCCCGTGATGTTCCGTCACACATTACTGATTGACGTTGATTATACACAGTTGCAAAATGACAAGGAGGGGTAGCGATAAAATATAATCCACACAATACTGTAGATCGCGTAGTATTCACGTGAACGATTTTCGCCATTTTTCAGTAAGTTTATACAAATTTAGTTTAGCTCGATTGCGAAACAAGTACTTGCAACTTATATTAATCACTCTCGAGACATCATTCCTGGTGGGATCCATAGCCACGAGGGAGAGAGAAGAGGCAACGTGGAAATTAAATGCCTTGCCTAAGGACGCAATCGTAACGGCTCCAGCGGGGCTCGAACTCCGGGCCTTTCGCGCCTGAAGCGTAGATTCCCATTCGTGATACGTACGTACAATGTGATTTCAATTAAGGAATGAATCTAGGGTTAATAGTTTCCATCGGGGTATGAATTACATTGGGCGTGGTTAAAGTTAGCGTGCATGCCGTGGTTAAAATGTATTGAGGCCGAAGGCATCTACGCTAACTAGACATCCACGCTAACTTTAAACATGCTCAATGCAGTTCGTTCCCCGATGGAAACTATTAACCTGCGATTCATTACTTATATTTACATTAATTATTCTTTTCAATAACATAAAGAAATTATAGCACACATGGCATTTAAAATGTTCTTAGACCAGATTTGAAACTTATCATGTGCCGGAACATGTAACTATATTATCCCCTTGGAACAGCATAACAAGTAAGACACGCCCTTTCGCACGACGAACGCTGCCTAGCATTGCGAATACGCATGCCCGTAACTTCGAGTGCGCATGTCAGCTGCATATCATTAGTTGGGAAACCTCATACGAAAATGGATACAACCAGGGCACATACGATCATCAAAGGAAATGCAATAGCAATGTAAACATTTTTTAAATTTAATTTATTTGCAATCTAGATAAAAATAATGTGTATAAACTAATTGTATTGAGTTAGAACACTTGTTAATATATGTATATTTTCTCGTATTAATATAATTAATTTTATTTAAATTGATTAAATAAAACTTTCTAATGTCATCGTCTTCGTTAGCAAGCTATAAATGAATCATTTTGGTACATGAGCACCATCGTAATATATAAGACTTGTAACACAGCCATAGGACATGTCCAGGTCTCTCCTCCACAACGTGCACGTCGTGACCTAGTCACAGCTCACAGCAGGAATATGGTTCAAGGACTTCGCTGACGGAATCCGCGTCATCAGAATCGCATGACTCTATACATTTACATATAGAGTACCATACGACTAACAACCCTATTTGGCGAGACAGCATCACCCGGTGTTGGCGGCGGCGGATAGCTGGTTTTCTTTTAGCCGGCTCCATCAAGGGGACGGATCTCCTTCAAGGGAGACGGTGGGACGCAGACTTCTTGATGGCGTGAGGACCCCCAGCGAAGAAACCGGAACCATTATTGCTGCTGTGAGCTGACAAATCGTGGATGATGTGGCCCTACAATGCACCCTTTCGAAAGATGGTACAGGACGTGTCACTCCGAGAACGAAGATGCCTTTCCAGTTGTCTACATAAACAATTTAGATGACAACGTAAACTTCTTAGAGAAACCAGTCGGCCGAATGCTTCGGCGGAGATGACTATAAAGAAACATTATTTCGTAGGACATTCATGATGCTGTAAAGAAAGACTTGCACCGTAAATGTGGGGCATACATGATACTGAAAAGACCCCCGCTAGTCCCTACAGTTCCCAACCACCCTAGCCCATACACCTCCAAACACCGCTAGTCTCTACAGTTCCCAACCACCCTAGCCCATACACCTCCAAACACCGCTAGTCCCTACAGTTCCCAACCACCCTAGCCCATACACCTCCAAACACCGCTAGTCCCTACAGTTCCCAACCACCCTAGCCCATACACCTCCAAACACCGCTAGTCCCTACAGTTCTCAACTACCCTAGCCCATACACCTCCAAACACCGCTAATCCCTACAGTTCCCAACCACCCTAGCCCATACACCTCCAAACACCGCTAGTCCCTACAGTTCCCAACCACCCTAGCCCATACAGTTCCCAACCACCCTAGCCCATACACCTCCAAACACGACCAGTCCATACATTTCCCAACCACGCTAGCCCATACACTTCCCAATCCCGCTAGCACTAACACGTCTCAACCTCGCTAGCCCATACATTTCCCAACCCCTAGCCCATACACCTCCAAACACCGCTAGCCCATACATTTCCCAACCCCGCTAGCCCATACACACCCAAACACCGCTAGCCCATACATTTCCCAACCTCCTAGCCCATACACCTCCAAACACCGCTAGCCTATACATTTCCCAACCCCCTAGCCCATACACCTCCAAACACCGCTAGCCCATACATTTCCAACCCCCTAGCCCATACACCTCCAAACACAGCTAGCCCATACATTTCCCACCCCCTTGCCCATACACCTCCAAATACCGCTAGCCCATACATTTCCCACCTCCCTAGCCCATACACCTCCAAACACCGCTAGCCCATACATTTCCCAACCCCCCTAGCCCATACACCTCCAAACATCGCTAGCCCATGCAATTTCCCAAATCGTGAAGTCTACAGGGCCTACATTCCCCGCCATTGATACACGCGAATAACCCAATTCCTGTAATCTTTGTGGTTACGTGATATGTAATCTATGTTGTTACGTGACAAATGTCATACATTCAACCCTTTATTAATAACTTCAAATATTGTTACATCTATAGAGACTGGCACTAACGAGCGCTGGGCTGACCGCCATTACCCCATGTCTTGACCTATATCTCCCAAATTCGAATCACTTCCTGCTATATATTCACATCAAAATGCATCCACCACTTTTTGGGTTATTATGCTAACACAGACAGACAGACAGACAGACAGACAGACAGACAGACAGACAGAGCCCCGCCAAAAACAATAGCCTCCGATCTTAACGACGGTGCTAATAAATGTGTATAAAACAGATCTATAGATTCTTTATAATATATTTATGACATATATACCTTATATTAAAGCAGCATTACATCGTATGAAATAAAAGATATTTGAAAAATTCAAATTTTACGTATCGGTAGCAATGCTGCTCCACATTCTAACATTATACTTTGTATGCTTATGTTCATTTGGTAAACAGAGTTTTTTATGCGATAAAACAAACTCGAAACCGAAAGTAGGACTTTCCGAGTCGATCGGTCGCGCACTTGTTTACAACAGGAACGCATCGTCCCCACTTGTTTACATTGGGAATGCATCGTCCCCATTTGCCCCATGTTGTCTTTTTAATTAAATTACTTGATATGTTGATTCATACCTCTGTTAGCTAAGTCTTTTAGGGACATTTGTACATCCCCGCGAGGGGTTCGACATTAGAGGAAGATAGATAGTATTTCATGTTCAAAATATATACGTTGTTTTCTACATCCTCTGTTGTTTCACGCATGCGCGCTGTGCGTGTTTATAGTTCGTGTGTTGATAAACAAATTCGCGTATACGACGGTTTAAATTTATTGGAATTGTATCGTTTCTGAGCGACTATTTCGATTTTTGTAAACACACACACATTAGTATTTATATTTTACCCAAAACATCCTTTATTACGATGTAATGCTGCTTTAACGTTACTGTATACTAGTTAGTAAAGGTTGCATATATATACATAGTTGTATTTGGCTTATAATGATCGAGGACGAACAACTTGTATTATTAAAGCGACATCGCAAAACGCCCAGAAAATGTGTATACGTATGAATAGCGTTGCTACGACAAATGCTTCCCAAATAAGTCACACTCTAACTTTACTAACATAAACAGTGTTTTGTGGTATACAAAATATCTAAAATGACTAATATCTCCAGGAGACGTCGCTCATATGGGCAACCGGTTGCGACGATAAATAAACGTAAAAAACAAAAAATACAAACTCTCAAATGTGAAATTAGGATATCATATTGTTTATTCAACAATTATATATATATATAATAAACAATATGAAATCCTACTTTTTGTGATGTAATGTCGCTTTAACAAGTTACTTTATCACCGGCTGAACAAAGCGGTCATCAATGTATATGACGCTGCTCAATAACACGTAGACCATTTAATTAGGTCAAGATGAAGATAAGGTAAATATAGAACACTAACGTTACTCATACGCATAGAGTATTTTAGTATTTGGCACAGTTTTGGTTTTGCTTCATTATTTGTTTTCTTAGTTTATACAAATTTATTTTTAGCTCGATTGCGAAACAAGTTATAGTAACAACTACAGAAGAAATTATCCTCAAGATTGACATAGGTAATTATAAGAACACGTTTATAATTATTGTAATGTCATAGGTCGAAAATAAACATTCAATACGTTAGTTTATACAAATTTGTTTTAGCTCGATTGAGAAACAAGTTCTTACAACTTATATTAATCACTCTCGAGACCTCATTCCCGATGGAATCCATCGCCACGAGGGAGAGAGATGAGGCAACGTGGAATTTAAATGCCTTGCCTAAGGGCACAATCGTAACGGCTCTAGCGGGGCTCGAACTTCAGACCTTTCGCACCTGAAGCGAACGCGTATCCACTGGGCTATCACGCCTTCCACGTTTGTTTGTTTTGTTTTGGGGGGGGAGGTCTAAGTCGCTTAACAGCTTAGGTCATGTGTCTATTATTGGAAGAGGAAGACTCGGGGTACCCTGTGAGCAGTATTTCCGGTACAGCGGCACTCGGGGGATAACAACCGACCTTCCGCAGACCAGCTGGATAACAACTTCCGGTTAAATTTTAAAAATAGTTGAGAAGTATTTCCGGTACAGCAGCACTCGAGATAACAACCGACTTTCCGCAGACCAGCTGGATAACAACTTCCGGTCAAATTTACAAAATCGTTAGGCACGCTAAAAGTATGTATTTTAAGGAATATTCACAACATATCACACTATATATATACTGCACGGTTATCCAATCAAAATACCGGACATTGCATGCATCGCAAGAGTACCGTAGTAGGAAAATTAGAGGAAAATTTTAACCGAGGCAATCTATGGGAGGTGTCCTGGGGCATGTTGGTAAGATAAGCTAAAGTAAAGCTAAGCTAAGCTAAAGAAAAGCTAAGCTAAGCTAAAGAAAAGCTAAGCTAATCTAAGCTAAAGAAAAGCTAAGCTAAGCTAAGCTAAAGAAAAGCTAAGCTAAGCTAAAGAAAAGCTAAGCTAATCTAAGCTAAAGAAAAGCTAAGCTAAGCTAAGCTAAGCTAAAGAAAAGCTAAGCTAAGCTAAAGAAAAGCTAAGCTAAAGAAAAGCTAAGCTAAGTAAGCTAAAGAAAAGCTAAGCTAAGCTAAAGAAAAGCTAAGCTAAAGAAAAGCTAAGCTAAGAAAGCTAAGCTAAAGAAAAGCTAAGCTAAGCTAAAGAAAAGCTAAGCTAAGCTAAAGATAAGCTAAGCTAAGCTAAAGAAAAGCTAAGCTAAGCTAAAGAAAAGCTAAGCTAAGCTAAAGAAAAGCTAAGCTAAAGAAAAGCTAAGCTAAAGAAAAGCTAAGCTAAGCTAAAGAAAAGCTAAGCTAAAGAAAAGCTAAGCTAAGCTAAAGAAAAGCTAAGCTAAAGAAAAGCTAAGCTAAGCTAAAGAAAAGCTAAGCTAAAGAAAAGAAAAGCTAAGCTAATCTAAGCTAAAGAAAAGCTAAGCTAAGCTAAAGAAAAGCTAAGCTAAGCAAAAGAAAAGCTAAGCTAAGCTAAAGAAAAGCTAAGCTAAGCTAAAGAAAAGCTAAGCTAAGCTAAAGAAAAGCTAAGCTAAAGAAAAGCTAAACTAAGCTAAGCTATCGAAAAGCTAAGCTAAGCTAAAGAAAAGCTAAAGAAAAGCTAAGCTAAGCTAAGATAAGCTAAGCTAAAGAAAAGCTAAAGAAAAGCTAAGCTAAGCTAAAGAAAAGCTAAGCTAAGCTAAAGAAAAGCTAAGCTAATCTAAGCTAAAGAAAAGCTAAGCTAAGCTAAAGAAAAGCTAAGCTAAAGAAAAGCTAAGCTAAGCTAAAGAAAAGCTAAGATAAGCTAAAGAAAAGCTAAGCTAAAGAAAAGCTAAGCTAAGCTAAAGAAAGCTAAGCTAAGCTAAAGAAAAGCTAAGCTAAGCTAAAGAAAAACTAAACTAAGCTAAGCTAGAAAAGCTAAGCTAAGCTAAAGAAAAGCTAAGCTAAGCTAAAGAAAAGCTAAGCTAAGCTAAAGAAAAGCTAAGCTAAGCTAAAGAAAAGCTAAGCTAATGAAAAGCTAAGCTAAGCTAAGCTAAAGAAAAGCTAAGCTAAAGAAAAGCTAAGCTAAAGAAAAGCTAAGCTAAGCTAAAGAAAAGCTAAGCTAAGCTAAAGAAAAGCTAAGCTAAAGAAAAGCTAAGCTAAGCTAAAGAAAAGCTAAGCTAAGTTAAAGAAAAGCTAAGCTAAGCTAAAGAAAAGCTAAGCTAAGCTAAAGAAAAGTTAAGCTAAGCTAAAGATAAGCTAAGCTAAGTTAAAGAAAAGCTAAGCTAAGCTAAAGAAAAGCTAAAGAAAAGCTAAGCTAAAGAAAAGCTATGCTAAAGAAAAGCTAAGCTAAGCTAAAGAAAAGCTAAGCTAAGCTAAAGAAAAGCTAAGCTAAAGCTAAGCTAACGAAAAGCTAAGCTAAGCAAAAGAAAAGCTAAGCTAAGCTAAAGAAAAGCTAAGCTAAGCTAAAGAAAAGCTAAGCTAAAGAAAAGCTAAGCTAAAGAAAAGCTAAGCTAAAGAAAAACTAAGCTAAGCTAAGCTAAGCTATCGAAAAGCTAAGCTAAGCTAAAGAAAAGCTAAGCTAAGCTAAAGAAGAGCTAAGCGAAGCTAAAGAAAAGCTAAGCTAAGCTAAAGAAAAGCTAAGCTAAGCTGAAGAAAAGCTAAGCTAAGCTAAGCTAATGAAAAGCTAAGCTAAGCTGAGAAAAGCTAAGCTAAGCTGAAGAAAAGCTAAGCTAAGCTAAAGAAAAGCTAAGCTAAGCTGAAGAAAAGCTAAGCTAAGCTGAAGAAAAGCTAAGCTAAGCTAAGCTGAAGAAAGGCTAAGCTAAGCTGAAGAAAAGCTAAGCTAAGCTAATGAAGAAAGGCTAAGCTAAGCTGAAGAAAAGCTAAGCTAAGCTAAAGAAAAGCTAAGCTAAAGAAAAGCTAAGCTAAGCTAAGCTAAAGAAAAGCTAAGCTAAAGAAAAGCTAAGCTAATGAAAAGCTAAGCTAAGCTAAAGAAAAGCTAAGCTAAGCTAAGCTAAAGAAAAGCTAAAGAAAAGATAAGCTAAGCTAAGCTAAAGAAAAGCTAAGCTAAGCTAAGCTAAAGAAAAGCTAAGCTAAAGAAAAGCTAAGCTAAGCTAAGCTAAAGAAAAGCTAAGCTAAGCTAAAGAAAAGCTAAGCTAAGCTAAAGAAAAGCTAAGCTAAGCTAAAGAAAAGCTAAGCTAAGCTAAAGAAAAGCTAACTAAGCTAAGCTAAAGAAAAGCTAAGCTAAGCTAAAGAAAAGCTAAGCTAAGCTAAAGAAAAGCTAAGCTAAAGAAAAGCTAAGCTAAGCTAATGAAAAGCTAAGCTAAGCTAAAGAAAAGCTAAGCTAAGCTAAAGAAAAGCTAAGCTAAAGAAAAGCTAAGCTAAGCTAAAGAAAAGCTAAGCTAAAGAAAAGCTAAGCTAAAGAAAAGCTAAGCTAAAGAAAAGCTAAGCTAAGCTAAGCTAAAGAAAAGCTAAACTAAGCTATCGAAAAGCTAAGCTAAAGAAAAGCTAAGCTAAGCTAAAGAAGAGCTAAGCTAAGCTAAGCTAAGCTAAAGAAAAGCTAAGCTAAAGAAAAGCTAAGCTAAGCTGAAGAAAAGCTAAGCTAAGCTAATGAAAAGCTAAGCTAAGCTGAAGAAAAGCTAAGCTGAAGAAAAGCTAAGCTAAGCTAAAGAAAAGCTAAGCTAAGAAAAGCTAAGCTAAGCTAAGCTGAAGAAAAGCTAAGCTAAGCTGAAGAAAAGCTAAGCTAAGCTAAGCTGAAGAAAAGCTAAGCTAAGCTAAGCTGAAGAAAAGCTAAGCTAAGCTAAGAAGAAAAGCTAAGCTAAGCTAAACTAAGCTAAAGAAAAGCTAAGCTAAAGAAAAGCTAAGCTAAGCTAAAGAAAAGCTAAGCTAAGCTAAAGAAAAGCTAAGCTAATGAAAAGCTAAGCTAAGCTAAAGAAAAGCTAAGCTAAGCTAAAGAAAAGCTAAGCTAAGCTAAAGAAAAGATAAGCTAAGCTAAGCTAAAGAAAAGCTAAACTAAGCTAAGCTAAAGAAAAGCTAAGCTAAGCTAAAGAAAAGGTAAGCTAAGCTAAAGAAAAGCTAAGCTAAAGAAAAGCTAAGTTAAGCTAAGCTAAAGAAAAACTAAGCTAAAGAAAAGCTAAGCTAAGCTAAGCTAAAGATAAGCTAAGCTAAGCTAAAGAAAAGCTAAGCTAAGCTAAAGAAAAGCTAAGCTAAAGAAAAGCTAAGCTAAGCTAAAGAAAAGCTAAGCTAAAGAAAAGCTAAGTTAAGCTAAGCTAAAGAAAAGCTAAGCTAAGCTAAAGAAAAGCTAAGCTAAGCTAAAGAAAAGCTAAGCTAAGCTAAAGAAAAGCTAAGCTAATCTAAGCTAAAGAAAAGCTAAGCTAAGCTAAAGAAAAGCTAAGCTAAGCTAAGCAAAAGAAAAGCTAAGCTAAGCTAAAGAAAAGCTAAGCTAAAGAAAAGCTAAGCTAAAGAAAAGCTAAGCAAAGAAAAGCTAAGCTAAGCTAAAGAAAAGCTAAACTAAGCTATCGAAAAGCTAAGCTAAGCTAAAGAAAAGCTAAGCTAAGCTAAAGAAGAGCTAAGCTAAGCGAAGCTAAAGAAAAGCTAAGCTAAAAGAAAAGCTAAGCTAAGCTGAAGAAAAGCTAAGCTAAGCTAATGAAAAGCTAAGCTAAGCTGAAGAAAAGCTAAGCTAAGCTGAAGAAAAGCTAAGCTAAGCTAAAGAAAGCTAAGCTAAAGAAAAGCTAAGCTGAAGAAAAGCTAAGCTAAGCTAAGCTGAAGAAAAGCTAAGCTAAGTTGAAGAAAAGCTAAGCTAAGCTAAGCTAAGCTGAAGAAACGCTAAGCTAAGCTGAAGAAAAGCTAAGCTAAGCTAATGAAGAAAAGCTAAGCTAAGCTAAACTAAGCTAAAGAAAAGCTAAGCTAAAGAAAAGCTAAGCTAAGCTAAGCTAAAGAAAAGCTAAAGAAAAGCTAAGCTAAAGAAAAGCTAAGCTAATGAAAAGCTAAGCTAAGCTAAGCTAAAGAAAAGCTAAGCTAAAGAAAAGCTAAGCTAAAGAAAAGATAAGCTAAGCTAAGCTAAAGAAAAGCTAATCTAAGCTAAGCTAAAGAAAAGCTAAGCTAAAGAAAAGGTAAGCTAAGCTAAAGAAAAGCTAAGCTAAGCTAAAGAAAAGCTAAGCTAAGCTAAGCTAAAGAAAAGCTAAGCTAAAGAAAAGCTAAGCTAATGAAAAGCTAAGCTAAGCTAAAGAAAAGCTAAGCTAAGCTAAGCTAAAGAAAAGCTAAAGAAAAGATAAGCTAAGCTAAAGAAAAGCTAAACTAAGCTAAGCTAAAGAAAAGCTAAGCTAAAGAAAAGCTAAGCTAAAGAAAAGCTAAGCTAAGCTAAAGAAAAGCTAAGATAAGCTAAAGAAAAGCTAAGCTAAGCTAAAGAAAAGCTAAGCTAAGCTAAAGAAAAGCTAAACTAAGCTAAGCTAAAGAAAAGCTAAGCTAAGTAGAAAAGCTAAGCTAAGCTAAAGAAAAGCTAAGCTAAAGAAAAGCTAAGCTAAGCTAAGCTAATGAAAAGCTAAGCTAAGCTAAAGAAAAGCTAAGCTAAGCTAAAGAAAAGCTAAGCTAAAGAAAAGCTAAGCTAAGCTAAAGAAAAGCTAAGCTAAGCTAAAGAAAAGCTAAGCTAAGCTAAAGAAAAGCTAAGCTAAGCTAAGCTAAAGAAAAGCTAAGCTAAGCTAAAGAAAAGCTAAGCTAAGCTAAAGAAAAGCTAAGCTAAAGAAAAGCTAAGCTAAGCTAAGGAAAAGCTAAGCTAAGCTAAAGATAAGCTAAGCTAAGCTAAAGAAAAGCTAAGCTAAAGAAAAGCTAAGCTAAGCTAAGCTAAAGATAAGCTAAGCTAAGCTAAAGAAAAGCTAAGCTAAGCTAAAGAAAAGCTAAGCTAAGCTAAAGAAAAGCTAAAGAAAAGCTAAGCTAAAGAAAAGCTAAGTTAAGCTAAGCTAAGCTAAAGAAAAGCTAAGCTAAAGAAAAGCTAAGCTAAAGATAAGCTAAGCTAAAGAAAAGCTAAGCTAAGCTAAAGAAAAGCTAAGCTAAGCTAAAGAAAAGCTAAGCTAAAGAAAAGCTAAGCTAAAGAAAAGCTAAGTTAAGCTAAGCTAAAGAAAAGCTAAGCTAAGCTAAAGAAAAGCTAAGCTAAGCTAAAGAAAAGCTAAGCTAAAGAAAAGCTAAGCTAAGCTAAGCTAATCTAAGCTAAAGAAAAGCTAAGCTAAGCTAAAGAAAAGCTAAGCTAAGCAAAAGAAAAGCTAAGCTAAGCTAAAGAAAAGCTAAGCTAAAGAAAAGCTAAGCTAAAGAAAAGCTAAGCTAAAGAAAAGCTAAGCTAAGCTAAAGAAAAGCTAAACTAAGCTATCGAAAAGCTAAGCTAAGCTAAAGAAAAGCTAAGCTAAAGAAGAGCTAAGCTAAGCTAAGCGAAGCTAAAGAAAAGCTAAAGAAAAGCTAAGCTAAGCTGAAGAAAAGCTAAGCTAATGAAAAGCTAAGCTAAGCTGAAGAAAAGCTAAGCTAAGCTGAAGAAAAGCTAAGCTAAGCTAAAGAAAAGCTAAGCTGAAGAAAAGCTAAGCTAAGCTAAGCTAAAGAAAAGCTAAGCTAAGCTAAGAAAAGCTAAGCTAAGCTAAGCTAAGCTGAAGAAACGCTAAGCTAAGCTAAGCTGAAGAAAAGCTAAGCTAAGCTAAGCTAAGCTGAAGAAAAGCTAAGCTAAGCTAAACTAAGCTAAAGAAAAGCTAAGCTAAAGAAAAGCTAAGCTAAGCTAAAGAAAAGCTAAGCTAAGCTAAAGAAAAGCTAAGCTAATGAAAAGCTAAGCTAAGCTAAAGAAAAGCTAAGCTAAGCTAAAGAAAAGCTAAGCTAAGCTAAAGAAAAGATAAGCTAAGCTAAGCTAAAGAAAAGCTAAACTAAGCTAAGCTAAAGAAAAGCTAAGCTAAGCTAAAGAAAAGCTAAGCTAAGCTAAAGAAAAGCTAAGCTAAAGAAAAGCTAAGCTAAAGAAAAGCTAAGTTAAGCTAAGCTAAGCTAAAGAAAAACTAAGCTAAAGAAAAGCTAAGCTAAGCTAAGCTAAAGATAAGCTAAGCTAAGCTAAAGAAAAGCTAAGCTAAAGAAAAGCTAAGCTAAAGAAAAGCTAAGCTAAGCTAAAGAAAAGCTAAGCTAAAGAAAAGCTAAGTTAAGCTAAGCTAAAGAAAAGCTAAGCTAAAGAAAAGCTAAGCTAAGCTAAAGAAAAGCTAAGCTAAAGAAAAGCTAAGCTAATCTAAGCTAAAGAAAAGCTAAGCTAAGCTAAAGAAAAGCTAAGCTAAGCTAAGCAAAAGAAAAGCTAAGCTAAGCTAAAGAAAAGCTAAGCTAAAGAAAAGCTAAGCTAAAGAAAAGCTAAGCTAAGCTAAAGAAAAGCTAAGCTAAGCTAAAGAAAAGCTAAACTAAGCTAAGCTATCGAAAAGCTAAGCTAAGCTAAAGAAAAGCTAAGCTAAGCTAAAGAAGAGCTAAGCTAAGCGAAGCTAAAGAAAAGCTAAGCTAAGCTAAAGAAAAGCTAAGCTAAGCTGAAGAAAAGCTAAGCTAAGCTAATGAAAAGCTAAGCTAAGAAAAGCTAAGCTAAGCTAAGAAAAGCTAAGCTAAGCTAATGAAAAGCTAAGCTGAAGAAAAGCTAAGCTGAAGAAAAGCTAAGCTAAGCTGAAGAAAAGCTAAGCTAAGTTGAAGAAAAGCTAAGCTAAGCTGTAAGCTAAGCTGAAGAAAAGCTAAGCTAAGCTAAGCTGAAGAAAAGCTAAGCTAAGCTAAGCTAAGCTAAAGAAAAGCTAAGCTAAAGAAAAGCTAAGCTAAGCTAAGCTAAAGAAAAGCTAAGCTAAGAAGCTAAGCTAAAGAAAAGCTAAGCTAAGCTAAGCTAAAGAAAAGCTAAGCTAAGCTAAAGAAAAGCTAAGCTAAGCTAAAGAAAAGCTAAGCTAAGCTAAGCTAAAGAAAAGCTAAGCTAAGCTAAGCTAAAGAAAAGCTAAGCTAAAGAAAAGGTAAGCTAAGCTAAAGAAAAGCTAAGCTAAGCTAAAGAAAAGCTAAGCTAAGCTAAAGAAAAGCTAAGCTAAAGAAAAGCTAAGCTAAGCTAAAGAAAAGCTAAGCTAAAGAAAAGCTAAGCTAAGCTAAAGAAAAGCTAAACTAAGCTAAGCTAAAGAAAAGCTAAGCTAAGCTAAAGAAAAGCTAAGCTAAAGAAAAGCTAAGCTAAGCTAAAGAAAAGCTAAGCTAAAGAAAAGCTAAGCTAAGCTAAAGAAAAGCTAAGCTAAGCTAATCTGAAGAAAAGCTAAGCTAAGCTAAGCTGAAGAAAAGCTAAGCTAAACTTGGAAGATCCAGGGTAGATGCCACCCATACAGTCACACACATGTCACGGCGGCTGCGATTTTAAATAATGCTAATTGTGTGAAATACCATGTATTAATTAAATAAATAAACCTTACAACTGGATGCATGCATTTCTTTTGCTTATCTACTTGAAGTTTAAACTTTATTTATTTTACAACGATTGCGAAGTAAGTTTTAACAACTTATATTAATCACTCTCGTATGAAAGTGTACATGTGGTCATTCATGACCTCCCGGTCCGAGTATCGAATATAGGGATCGAACCCGGGTTGCATTGCTGAGAAACGAGCACTCTAACCACTGCGCTAATCGGACAGCCCGCTTATCTACTTCACACTTGCACCAACTTTTAATTCGATCACAATTTATATACTTCTAGCATAGACTATTATAACATTATATGATTGAGCTATTGACTTATAACGTTTTCAGGCAGGTAACGTATTGACGATTACTAGTAATAAAACATGGGACATTGCCTTTCCCATCAACAACCGCCCTCACCCCCGCACCCTCGGAGGGAAACCACGGAAGATTTCAAATCTACCCGAGTCAATATACAGATTGATACACGCACTGACGAGGTATAATTTACCATGCTACTAGCAAATTTTATTATAGAAACATTTGTACAAGTTATGAGTGTTGGGAGCACAAGAGGCGTCACGAGGTGTTTCTATGAGGGAAAGGGTTAATGTATGTTGTATTGGTAATGGCGTCAAGAGGTGCTTCTATGAGGGAAAGGGTTAATGCATGTTGTATTGGTAATGGCGTCAATAGGTGTTTCTATGAGGGAAAGGGTCAATGTATGTTGTATTGGTAATGGCGTCAATAGGTGTTTCTATGAGGGAAAGGGTTAATGTATGTTGTATTGGTAATGGCGTCAATAGGTGTTTCTATGAGGGAAAGGGTTAATGTATGTTGTATTGGTAATGGCGTCAAGAGGTGCTTCTATGAGGGAAAGGGTTAATGTATGTTGTATTGGTAATGGCGTCAAGAGGTGCTTCTATGAGGGGAAAGGGTTAATGTATGTTGTATTGGTAATGGCGTCAATAGGTGTTTCTATGAGGGAAAGGGTTAATGTATGTTGTATTGGTAATGGCGTCAAGAGGTGCTTCTATGAGGGGAAAGGGTTACTATGCTAATCGTGCACTATTTCAGACCATATTCTCGACAAAGAGCAAACCCCGAAATAACGAAATAGACATATTAATAACAAACAACAATCATGGAACGGAACTCTATTTAATGATGTGAGCAAACGGAACTTGTCACGGTTTCGGCAATGCTACCGTAATATACTTGCATGGTCCAATCCCACTCTGGAGCATTGTCGTGCGTGGTGATGAACAGGTGAAGGTGCTATGGGTGCAATGACTGACATTACTGGCAAGCAATCGGATAAAATGGTGACAACATGACAAATCAACAAATGTATGTATACATGTAAACCAGAATAGATACACATAGACTTACATAATTGTTTACAATAGTAATCAGTGAGCCAATTAAAACCTTATAATGTAAGCCCTATTATACTTGGTCTGCCGAATACAAGTTTATTACCTTACAGACTAATAGGAAAATTGTTCAAAACCTGTCCAAATTTATATATTTTTTTTTAGACACCACAACCATCTATGCACTTCTGAAAAGGTATCCATGTCTTTCCATTGTACTTTGTTTATATATGTATTCTTTGCTATAAGTATGTTGTCATATTTAATGCAATACATATATTGAATTGAATTGAATTCAGGCTTGCCACTACTACCGTAATCCATGATCAAGGTACAGTGAACGTGAGGATGCCTAGCAACACGGACCGGCAATCGGATAATATTAATGTGAAATAATACATTTACAGGATAATATTGATGTGAAATAATACATTTACCGGATAATATTGATGCGAAATAATACATTTACCGGATAATATTGATGCGAAATAATACATTTACCGGATAATATTGATGCGAAATAATACATTTACCGGATAATATTGATGCGAAATAGTACATATACCGGATAATATTGATGCGAAATAATACATTTACCGGATAATATTGAGGCGAAATAATACATTTACCGGATAATATTGATGCAAAATAATACATTTACCGGATAATATTGATGCGAAATAATACATTTACCGGATAATATTGATGCGAAATAATACATTTACCGGATAATATTGATGCGAAATAGTACATATACCGGATAATATTGAGGCGAAATAATATATTTACCGGATAATATTGAGGCGAAATAATATATTTACCGGATAATATTGAGGATTAGTAATACATTTACCGGATAATAATGAGGCGAAATAATACATTTAACAGATAATAGGGGCGAAATAATACATTTACCGGATACTATTGAGGCGAAATAATACATTTACCGGATAGTAGGTGAGAAACAATACATTTACCGGATACTATTCAGGCGAAATAATATATTTACCGGATAATAGGGGCGAAATAATACATTTACCGGATAATACTGAGGCGAAATAATACATTTACCGGATAATAGGTGAGAACTAATACATTTACCGGATAATAGGTGAGAAATAATACATCTACCGGATAATAGGGGCGAAATAATAAATTTACCTGAAATAGGGACGAAATAATAAATTTACCGGAAATAGGGACGAAATAATACATTTCCGGATAATATCGAGGCGCAATAATAAAGTTACCAACAAGTAAACATAATATAATTATAAGATCAACTAAAATCAGACTACTATGAGACTTAGCGTAACAGATATTTCATTGAATCGCAACATAGCTGACCCACATGGAAAAGTGCTTAGTCCTCGAGTTAAACAAATGCAGATACAGAGTAATGGACAGAACTGAACCGGTAGCGACGATAAATAAACGTAAACACACTTTCAACTGAAAAATACACTCTGATCTAATCTTCATAATTATTATGTGATTATGTATTTCTGGACAACTTTAATACGCTCGTGTTGTCGGGTCTGGTGTACTTCAATAGCAGCCTTGTTAGTGTGTCTGAAAGGATATTTAATTTAGGTGGATGTTTATTTTCTATTATGCTTGCCATTAGCTTTGCCTTGTAAATTGATAATTTATCTGTTTGCCTTTCCATGAATCAGCGTTCTGATGGATTTACCACTTGATACCAGAGCATTTAAAAGCAACTATGACCTGGGTATTTCTAAATCTGCATTCTAATTTATTACTGTATACAAAAATGTGTTTAGCTCGATTGCGAAACAAGTTCTTACAACTTATATTAGTCACTCTCGAGACCTCATTCCTGGTGGAATCCATCGCCACGAAGGAGAGAGAATAGGCAATGTGGAATTTAAATGTCTTGCCTAAGGGAACAATCGAAACGGCTCCAGCGGGGCTCGAACTCCGGGCCGTTCACACCTGAAGCGAACACGCTACTACTGCGTGATCACAACTTCCTTCCACTAATTGATTTATTAATGTAATTTTTGTCGTTTAAGTTTACGAATTAGACAAAAATTGATTTCCCTTGGTTCATAAACTCCGATAGGTGTCGTTAGTATTTGAAATTTAGAAAATTTCGTGCGTGTATTTTAGCGTGTAAAGTACATTCAGCCTAGGGTTACAGACCGGTAACGACGTATAGACTTTATTAAGTTTCTGGCTCTAAAGTTTGTTTCATTTATAGTAAATATGGAAAGTTAATTGTCCATATTCCATAATGTATAATGGCATAGTGGTCATTATTATAAGGTTTAATACATTAAGGTTATGAAAGTCAATGTTAAGTACATTGAGTTATTGAATTTTGTAAATATGAGGGTTTTCTATATTTATGATGTTTTGCATTGCATAAATGTATTGATCGATATGAAAGTTGGAAAATGAATAAACGGACGATATGTTGGTACCCACAAGGCTTATACCAAAACATAGTTTGGAGTTTGTGTTCTTCTTTCCGAAGTTGGGAACATGTGTGTGTTTGTGGTGAATGTTGTAATAGCATCGTGTTGTAGTTTGAGGCTATTGTAACATTCACTCGCAACGTAACACATGTTCTTGATGTAACATTCACTCGCAACGTAACACATGTTCTTGATGTAACATTCACTCGCAACGTAACACATGTTCTTGTGTTTTGGTTGTTTTGTGTTTTGTTGTTTTGTGTTTTGGGTTGTTTTGTGTTTTGGTTGTTTTGTGTTTTGGTTGTTTTGTGTTTGGTTGTTTTGTGTTTTGGTTGTTTTGGTTGGGGGTTTGGGTGTGGTTGTGTTTTTGTTGGGTGGTTGGGGTTGGTGTTTTTTTTGGTTTTTGTTGTTTTTTTTCCGGCCACATCGTAATAGCGTAATGTGGGTCTCAATATCGTAATCATTACGCCGATATCGTAATGCTTGGCATCTCTGGTTTTGGCTATCGGAGGTGTTGGGCATAAGGGAATCTAAGTTATTGTATCGGAAGTTATTTTTAGTATTCATGTAATATTGCATCAACGTTTGTGCTTGATAGGTTCCATGGCAGAAATGCGGTTTGAAGTTTGCTACCTGGATACATCCACAAACACGCCCCACGTGGCAGCACATCATTTATACAACAGGACAATAATCAGGTTCCGAGGAGAGCGTTAAATGAATTACAATAGTGACTACTTTGAATCATCCATGGCCTAATATTTTACAATATTCTCCATGTAGTATTCATTATGAGGAAACACCCCGGCCTCGGCTGCTAGCATACGTGAACGTATGGAGTGGAGGGGTCCCCGTGCCAACTTCAGGGCGTTTTATTCCGGACAATGCTTAGCTTGAGCTGTTGTAGCACAATAATTAATCTACACACAATAATATATCTAACGACCTTATTAAAGAATAACCAATATTCAAGCAGTATATTTTCTGAACCAAAGTATGTTCCACTTTACATATTCAAACAGTTCAAGTCCATTTATTTTTAAACTTTATTTATTTTACAACGATTGAGAAGTAAGTTTTAACAACTTATATTGATCACTCTCGTTGGCGCGGATGAAAGCGTAAAAATGGTCATTCGTGTGGGAGGAAACCGGAGTACCCGGAGAAAACTGTACCATCTCATATACCTCCCGGTCCGAGGATCGAACCCGTGTTGCATTGGTGAGAAGCGAGCGCGCTAACCACTGCGCTAATCGGGCAGCCAGTTCAATTCCGTTGGATATCGTGTAACCAAATCCGTAATATATTATAATAATAATAATAATAAAGACTTTATTTAACGAGAGTACTCATTTAACAAACGTTAATCTACCATGAGGCCCTCAACATATATACAATCAAATGCAATCAAAAGATAGCACTATAAGTGAGAACTGCACATTGGAATAATATAGTAATGTAAAAGCTGAAAAATAGAGAAACTATATTTAATATGTAATGGAATATGATGATATATGGAATTGGCTAGCAGAGTAGAAAATGGGAATGAGACAATTAATGATACTAGATCTATCTAACAATGTGCAGATTTGACTTGTAGTGGTATCTTCAAAATATGTATGAAATCAACTTAAAGACAGCAATTTTCCGATTCTAATAAATATAGCAATGGCAATACACGTTTATAATAACAGTAGAAGTACGCGATTAGTTTGAAGTATTGCGTGATGGGTAACCATTCGCCCAAAACAGCACATACATGTGAACATTTAAATGGTGGACATTCAAGTTGTGTTGCTTACAACAGAGTTCTTCAATCTCTCATGTTTTTCGCATCCATTTAGAGAATCAAAATAGCTTGTTCATATAGAGCTAGCTGTATCAAGTCGGATCTTAATTTCCAGGATGCTGATGGACTAGCAAAGTATCTAACAACACTATTGGAGACTATTTGGGATATCATTTATGAGCAATGGTGAGAGAATCTCGCCCCGATGTCCCGCTCTGTCAAGAGTTGCTTTTTCAGAGAGAAAGCCACGATGTCCCGCTCTGTGAAGAGTTGCTTTTTCAGAGAGAAAGCCACGATGTCCCGCTCTGTCAAGAGTTGCTTTTTCAGAGAGAAAGCCACGATGTCCCGCTCTGTGAAGAGTTGCTTTTTCAGAGAGAAAGCCACGATGTCCCGCTCTGTGAAGAGTTGCTTTTTCAGAGAGAAAGCCACGATGTCCCGATGTGTCAAGAGTTGCTTTTTCAGAGATAAATCCACGATGTCCCGCTCTGTCAAGAGTTGCTTTTTCAGAGAGAAAGCCACGATGTCCCGCTCTGTCAAGAGTTGCTTTTTCAGAGAGAAAGCCACGATTTCCCGCTCTGTCAAGAGTTGCTTTATCAGAGAGAAAGCCACCGACACGTTCTTGAATATTTATACTCTCATGAAAGGCTCTGATATATTGAACGTAAAAACCGTTGCTGCCATATGTTTTTACAATATTAAGTACTCCCAACTGCCATATAAGACCGATACGGTAATTATATAGATAACAGATTGCTGGAGTCGAGCCAATTTATGCAAAGTGCTCCGTCTCGTTCGAATGCTAGATGGAATGGGTTTTCTATTCAATAGTATATATAAGCTTACTTTAACCATTCTGCCAATCAATTACCCTTAGTGGGATGCAATGCTGATATGCCTATGGGATTTGGAATACTATTTGTTTGTTTGTGAAAGGTTATCACAAACGCATCATAATGGATAAGCCATACTGCTGCATAATTGATCATAGATCTTCAGCCATGTGTCTAAACTGGAGGTATGGGATCCTGCTCAGTTCTGCTGTTGAATCGCGTCCACCACTATAGCACAATCGTTATTCGAACACTGAACATATAATATTTAAAGGATTACCATTTTCCCCCGCCAGCCTATTTGTTATACTTACGTGTTGTGATTCAAAATCCCTTTGTAATGTTATGATCACTTGACACATGCTGTTAATGTTTTACCGGTCATTTAGCCATGTCAAGCGACCTAAAACAACATAGATTTACTATCGTAGTGGTGGTACATGATTTGAAGCTATGCCTACAAATCTGTGATCTTGCTATGCCAGTAAGCCTTATCCAAAACGGCAATTTCGAGCGATACGAGGTTAAACTTTATTTATTTTACGATTGTGAAGCAAGTTTTAAAGCAGCATTACATCGTAATAAAGGATGTTTTGGGTAAAATATAAATACTAATGTGTGTGTGTTTACAAAAATCGAAATAGTCGCTCAGAAACGATAACATTCCAATAAATTTAAACCGTCGTATACGCGAATTTGTTTATCAACACACGAAATGTAAACACACACACAGCGCGCATGCGTGAAACAACAGTGGATGTAGAAAACAACTTATATATTTTGAACATGAAAGACTATCTATCTATCTTCCTCTAATGCCGAACCCCTCGCGGGGATGTAGAAATGTCCCTAAAATACTTAGCTAACAGAGGTATGAATCAACATATAAGTAATTTAATTAAAAAAGACAATTTGGGACAAATGAGGACGATGTATTCCGAATGTAAACAAGTGCGGACAATGCGTTCCGGTTGTAATCAAGTGCGTGACCGATCGACTCGGAAATTCCTACTTTGTCATCGGAGTCAATACTAAACGCGAGATAATGTCTTTTAGAGACAATTTAACTAAGAATAAATATGCATAAGTACACATGTGAGATATAACGGTAAATCTGTACCATAAACCGTGTTATTCAGGATACACGGGTTGCATGTGCAACGCGATATTGAGGACGATACCATTGCACTAAGATATAGTTAAACACGCTTTTATTTTGACTAAGTGATTGTATCTCATTATATCTGGTCGATACCAACTACCTGGATCACCTATATCGTGTTTATTTTACTGGTTTTCTGTTTATATACATATTTCACATATCGCGTTGGACCAGTATCGCATGGATGTTGACCCTATTTATAGTATTTTGTTATGTCAACAAACCGCGTATACGACGTTTGTTGATTAGTTGAAATATTCCGTTTTTGGGGCAAATATTTGGAAAACAATTATACTATATAATAGAAAAATACGTATTCTGTAGAATTTTGCATTTTCACTGATGTAATGTCGCTTTAAACGTATTGGTATGCGATCGGAGCTAAACAAATTATGATAACCACACCATGCCGAAATAACCTCATATGTCGAGTAAGTGATTGTAAGGCCAATTGCCGTCATTGAAATAGTTGACTTATTTGCATTGCTTCTGCTCCATCGTTCATAAGTACTTAATTTGTTTTCCGACCATTTCTCTTTCCTGTTGGTGTACTGGGAACTCTAATGAGTATGATGTACACTGAAGTCACTGATGATCACAACGAATCACAGAGCCCACCAGTTGTTTTAAAATGAGCTTAAGTATTTCTAAAATATCAAGAACGTTCACTATAACTTATCTGTTCAGTCTCAGCTTGTACTTTTATCCATCTGGCACTGTCCGATATCTCTCTTATATACAGAGTCGGTTGTTCTAAATAATTATTTCGATTCTAGCATGACTTGATGAGGTATCTATACATAGGTATTCTCAAGACAAAGGTCATATAAATAACAATGGGCGTATGTTACTTGATTTCTGTAAACAATCGGGTTACCGAATTGTAAATGGCAGGAAAGGAAATGATTTTAATATTGGTAAATTTTCTTTTGTTAACAATAGAGGTTGTAGTGTTATAGATTATTTACTTTGTAAATCAGAAATGTTTGAATATATCGATAGCTTTAATATACATGATCCAAATCTAGTTTCTGATCACTGTCTTATGACGGTGTCGTTCGTCTTTAATTGTGCTACACACAATGTACCTTGTGTTGACTCTGCACAAGAAGCAGACAGTCTTATAGCTACAAGTACACGTGGAACAATGATTTGAAAATGCAATATATCGATAATTTAAATACGAAGAAAACGTACAATATATTAACGAATTGTCAGAAGATATATTATTGTCAACATCAAGTAATGACATAGATTCTTGTATTGAGAAGTTAGAAGTTATGTTTAACAATGTTTCTTCACAATTTGTTAAAAAGATCAAGATTGATCAATTAAATGATTGTTGTGAGAATAACCAACCATGGTTTAATGATGAATGCTATGAAAAGAAATGTATATTTTTAAAATGTTTAAATATGTACAGAGATTGTAGAAATGATATTAACAGAATAACTATGGTTAAAGCAAGGTCTGTTTTCAAAGCAACATTAAGAAAATGTAGATATTACTTTGATAAAGAAAAAACAAATAAACTTATAAATCTCAGGAATAAAAACGCCCGTCTATGCTGGAACTTGTTGAACGATGTATCAGGTGTAAAGAAATCAAATATATCTTTGTCATCATTCGAAACATATTTTAAAGCTGTAAATAACCCAGGCGATAGATTTTTCACGCCTAGTGACGAAATATTGTATTTCATTGAAAGATATGAAGATAATGAATTTAAAGTTATGTTTGAGGAATTAAATATTTCAATTACAACAAGTGAAATAATTTTAGCAATTAGACAGTTGAAACATAGTAGGTCTGGTGGACCGGATTTATTAATTAATGAATTCTTCAGTGTGGGTAAAGATGTTCTAGTTCCAATTTTGTACTCTTTATTTAACAAAATATTTCAAATAGGTTACTTTCCATGTAGATGGTCCGAAGGTTATGTAATACCGTTACATAAGAAAGGAAGTATCAATAACGTTGACAATTATAGAGGCATTACCTTGTTAAGCAGCTTGTGAAAACTTTTCACCCGTATTATCAATAATAGATTGAAGTCATGGGCAGAAGACTATAATGTATATGTTGAGGCTCAAACCGGTTTCAGGCCTAATATGAGCACGGTAAATAATGTTTTTGTTTTAAATGGTCTGATTTCACACTTTCTAAATCAAGGGAAGCAACTCTATGCACTGTTTGTAGACTGTACAAAGGCTTTTGATTATGTCGTACGTGGAAATTTATGGTACAAATTGATACAATTGGGATTAAGAGGAAATATATTAAATATTGTTAAATCTATTTATGAGTCTGTTAAGTCGAGAGTTAAATATTGTAATACACTTAGCCAGGAATATACATGCCTACTTGGGGTTCGACAAGGAGAATGTTTATCTCCCTTTTTATTTTCGATATTTATAAATGATTTGGAAGACATGTTCATAAACAGCAAAATGGAAGGTGTTGATATAAATATGTTTAAGATTTTCTTGTTATTGTATGCTGATGATATTGTGATATTTGCAAATTCAGCAGAACAATTACAACGATGTATACATATATTGAATGATTATTGCAATATATGGAAACTTAAGGTAAATATTGCAAAAACAAAGGTAATGATATTTAAGAAAGGCGGTTCCATACCACGTAATACTGTGTTTTATTATGAAGGTGAAACTATTGAAATTGTTAAATCATTTACATATCTTGGTATTGTATTCACTAGTGGTGGATCTTTTAGTACGGCACAAAGTACTTTAGCAGGCCAGGCACAGAAACCAATATATAAGCTAAATAAATATTTATATAAATTTACCTACATATCGCCAAAACATAAGTTAGAACTATTCGATAAGTTAATATCGCCTATTTTAAACTATTGTAGTGAAGTATTAGGTTTTACAAAGGATCTATCTATTGAACGTGTACATTTGCAGTTTTGTAAGAAATTATTAGGTGTTAAAAAAACACACAAAATGACTTCATATATGGAGAGTTGGGACGTACATCGTTCAAAACAATACACATGTTTAATGTATTAAAATATTGGTTGAAAATTCTCCAACTGAGCAAAAATAAATATGTGTTTATTGTATATAATATGTTAAAAAGGGATTTCGAACTTTTTTTCGAACACCCACGCAGAACAAATTGGTGTTCACAATTAAAAGATTTATTATGTTCACTTGGTTTTGTAGATGCTTGGATCTTCCAAGGAGTTGGTAATATTGATATGTTTCTGTACTTAGTTAAACAGAGGTTAAATGACCAGTTTATACAAAATTGGAATGCAAGGTTAACTGACTCTAGTAGAGCATTGTTTTATAGGAATATTGCTTCTTTCAAATATCAATTATACCTAGATTGTTTTAATGTAAATACATTTTGTCAAGCTCTAACACGGTTAAGAGTCTCCTCTCACAGGTTGCATATTGAATCGGGCAGGTGGTCTAGACCTGAACGCACACCAATTGATGAAAGAAAATGTACTGTATGCAACGTACTGGAAGACGAATACCATTTTATTATTGAGTGTAGAATATTTTTAGATATCAGGAAGCTGTACATACAAAAGAAATATTGGTGTAGACCAAGCATGAACAAATTTATTGAGCTTATCACTTCAGAAAACAAAAATGTAATTAGGAAACTTGGACTGTTTATTTATAACGCATTTTCTATTAGAACTACTCTTTTGTATGCTAATTAGATACGCTGTTTGGAAGTGGACACCAGATAGAGACGGGAATTTCCCTGAGTTATGTAATCTTTATGTTTCGTATGTCATTTTGTTCATTTTTAAACGATATATGAACTGATGGTTATATAGATACAGTTGATTGTGTGCTATAGATCAATGTATATAATGTAAATTTATTGTATTATAATTTGACGTCTGTACAAAATGTTTGGCAAAGGCACTAAAATAAAACATTTATTTATTTACTTAATTAATAAAAAACCTAAGGATAATATTTCGTTTATACATTTACTTACCATGCATGTATGACATATATGCGTATACATATATACTATCGGGTAAGGTATATATGCATGTACATTGTATTATACACGCAAATAATTAAATCATATTGGAAAGACTATTGCACTAAATATGTCTATATTTCAATGAAATAAATAAAATTGCATAAAGCTCCAATGATTTTGGGGTATAACATTACAGGGCCTTCTCTTTGTTTTGTACGATGATCTGTTTTATTATGTGTGTTGTGTAGATTGTCACTACAAAATGTAGTTTCACTGTTCGCTATCTCTATCATGCATATGTTTTGACCTCATGGGCTTTTTAGCCTAATGGTTTTGAATAAAATGTCTGTCTGTCTGTCTTCTAATAATTTTAAAGGAGTATTTTCTTCAAACGCCGCTGCATTTGGCTTTCGAAATGTCCACCCGCGTAAGGGGTGATGACGTTATTTTTAATGGAAAATATCAATCTAGTGCATACATGAACAAAAGTTGTAACTGATCAATAATTTTATTTATTTTGTCAAATAAAACTGTACAGAATAGTAACTGAAACGTTACTTAACAGAAAAACAAGACGGACAATAGATTATCTGATTCTAAAAATAACTCACTTCCGTGAATTCCCACGGTATTTTTTTACAAACATCACGTGACTTTCATTCATAAAACTTTACATGCATTGTATAAATGGAATAGCCAAAACACGGTGCGCGCGCAGCATAGTTCAAGGTAGGTATATTGCAGAATAACCCGAGATAGTATTTACTCTATAAGTATGTATGTTATTAGCTGGGTCGTGTTAGAATCTGAAATAGTCAACATGCATTGTGTTAATCCTTCTGTTCTAGCCATTCATTTGTTATTTTTATGCTGGGACGGACATACATCAACTACCTGATACCATCTCAAGTCAAATGATGTCCCAGAACACAATACAAACTACACAGAGCATGTCATGAAAAGGCAAAGGTGCACTGTTATTACGATTACGTTCGAGTGGACCTCCTTGACTTAGGAATGCATGTATCTTTATTATTTCTCAATGGGTTACCCCCAAAGATCAAACATTTGATTTCCATCTGACACAAACAAAATAAGCTCCATTTTCTCACCTTTTGGGTGTGTGAGATCAATCGGTCAAACAGAATAGACAAGGGACTACTTTATGCTAATTAATATAGATATCACGAACAAGTCCGGTAGTTTTCGTTTATTTCCGCGTCCAAATGTATATCATTTCATTGGATAACGGTAAAATCCGACCACTGCCGTGAAGTTACGTTATAATAACAGCGAAACGTCATCGATGTCGCAATCACTGACGTATTGCTACCATTCATGTGTTGTTCACGTGCCTACTATTACAATTTGACACACAATGTACTTGCATTGTTTGCAAGCATCCCGCATCTAACCACAGGGCTTGAAAACAAATGCTGGATTACATTAATTCTCATTCGACCAACCGCAGCAACAAACATAGTGAAACTTACAGTCATTTTGTTAATTACCGTATTAGGATATTCTTACAAACCACAATGGGGGAGAATAGCTGGTTATCTTCCCCTGCCACCCGATAGGTGGCGCCACTGATCCCGGTCCATCAGTATCCCGTATCGATTAGCATAATTCTGAGAGAAGTCAAAACAAACGTCCATACTTTAACAATGGAATCTAAGTTCGGATCACTTACAATTCCGCAACTGAAAGCAGAATTGAAGAAAATGGGTGCTAGACTTTCTGGACGCAAGAATGAATTGGTTGAAAGGTGCGTAAATTTACCGTTATTTTAGAGATAAAAAATATTTTGAAAACGAAAATAGAATGCCGTCGCGGCAAAGGTCAACATTTATTTCGCTTGTAATTTGCTATTTACCATATTTTTGAAGACTAAAGTGTAGATTTATTTAAAAATCTAAATCTAAAATAGTTTCCTTTATTCCTTGATATTTTCTTTATTTCCAGAGATGTTTATTTTAATTGTTTACGTTATTGCTCATACACCTGTGAGTGGGTGGGGTTTGCTTTTAACGTTTTCATTACGAATTTATCGTTCTGCCATGTTATACATCTTGAAACATTTCCCTATTCTATTTTCAGATTAGTGTCTTACGAGAGAAATAAAAACTTTGGAAATGTAGAGACTTTAGAGCCTGAATACAACATGACATTACCAGATCCCACAAAATATGCGGATGTCAACTCGGATTCAAAATTTTCGAAAACAGAACTAGACAGTGTGCATAAGTATCTGGCACAGCATGAGAAGACCCTGGGTACTTGTATTCAACGACTATACAATGAGCAATTTTTGAAGTATTTCCGTATGTCACCCGGAGAGGATGTTGTATATATTAAATCAAGTTGTCATGCAGAGATGAAGAAAGGTGTGTGCTACACTGTAGATGTTGAACTTAACTCTGGGGGGTCAGTTATTGAGGCACAGTGCGAATGTGCTGCTGGTATGGGGCCTCAAGCCCACTGCAAACATGTGTGCACAGTACTTTATGGTGCAGTAATGTTCTCCCAGAAAAAGACAGTAAAAACGGAAGAAACATGCACACAAAAATTGCAAAGTTTCCATAAATGTAAAAAATATTTAGGAAGTCCATTAAAGGCTAATAAACTTGATATGCCAGGTGCAGCTGAATTAACAAACATTGACTTTGACCCAAGACCAGAGCAGTTTAGAAATTCTGTTAACTATGAAGACCATTTCAGAAATACATGCTTGAATTTTCCTGGCATTTCCAAAATGCCAATATTTCAAACTTTTGAGCCGGCAAACACTAAAGCTGTTGCATTAGATCATGACTATTTAAAACTTTCGCCAGAAGAAAATTTCCTCGAAAAGATTAGCGTTACCAAAATCAGTGATGAAACGGTTATCGACATCGAAAAAAAAAAACAATGGGTCAGAGTGCAAATAAACTATGGAAGGAGGAACGTACAAAGCGTCTACCATCCTCAATGTTTGGTAAAATATGCAAGTCCACTGACCGGACCGATAAAGATAAACTAGCCAGATCTTTAGTTGATACAAGAGAAATAAAAGCGCCCCCCTTGGAACATGGACGCAAACATAAAGCAATCGCTATAACAAGATGTATGGAAGACACCGGCAACACTGTGCATTCCTGTGGCTTAGTGGTCTCGAAACAATTTCCATTTTTGGCATCTTCACCGGATGGATTTATTAATGCAAAGCATGTTATTGAAGTAAAATGTCCTTATGCTGCAAGAGACAAAGATATATCTCCTGTCACAGTGCCTTATTTAAATTGTAACGACTGTGGGCAATATTATCTTAATACGAATCATAATTACTATTATCAAATCCAAGGCCAGTTATTGTGCACTGGAGCTGAACAATTTTTTCACTGATAATCTGTTCAGCAGATAACCAACCTAAAGGTTAGGGACATCAAATATTTTGATATTGAAAAAAATGACACTTTCATATTAGGAATGGTTGACCAGTTAAAAACTTTCTTTGAAAGCAATTTCAAAGGGGTCTTGCTGGAAAAACATTTCTACAAGCCATACATAGACTGAGTTCATAGTTATTTTCCAAGTTTAACTACAGGAATAAACACAAAATAAAGTTTAAAATTTTAACTTGTTTTTAATCTCTTGTTTAACTCACATGACCAAGTTTCATGAATTTTCATGAACAAATATGTTTCTATTATTTGACCTAGTGACCTACTTTTTGACCAGACATGACCCATATTCGAACTTGACCTAGGTAACAATTCTGAAAAAGTTTCATGAATTTTCCATTGAAAAATGAAGCTTATATTGTGTATACAAGGTTGTTCTAAGATTCGACGTAGTTTTTAAAACAACATGCCCCAGTTTCGAACTTGACCAAGCGGTTATGAAAACAAATATTCTGACCAAGTTTCATGGAGATTGGATCAAAACTGTGACCACAAGTGTTTTTTAAGATTTGACCTAGTTTATGACCCGACATGACCCAGTTTCGAACGTGGCATATATTCTATGGAGACAAATATTTTGACAAAGTTTCATGCAGATTAGATCAAAACTGTGCCTTCTAGAGTATACACAAGCAAATTGTTGACAGACACCGGACATTCAACTATCAGAAAAGCTCGCATGATCACTTCGTGCTCAGGTCAGCTAATAACATGCAGAAAGTATTCAATATGTATACACATTTCTCGAGAGTGATTAATATAAGTTGTAAGAACTTGTTTCGCAATAGAGCTAAAATAAATTTGTATAGATAGATGTATACACATTTATTACATCAAAGTGTTGTGTTCTCTTTAAAACATCAACAATTATCAACAGAAACTCTGTTGGACTCAATGTACTAGTCTAAGCATGTTTTGGAACAATACATGTTTTGAAGTTACACAACATAAAACAGACATAAGTTATATGAGATGACAACTTTGTTTCTGTACCCGTTAATGGACACGTCAAGATCTTGTAGGTTTTCCCTAGTCCAATAATTCTCTCAATATGTACTCTTTTACTGGATATTTTCCGGTCCTTAATAACTACTTTACCAGACATTCTATTTTTCCTTTCTGAAGAATGTTGGTACATTTACGCGTACATTAGCTGTTGCAAACAAATCTTGCACATTAAAACCTTTATCGGCCATAACACTATCACCAGGGTCACATGCTGTTGCTTGTTTTTTAATAGGGCATTCAGTTCCATCAATAATGATTCTTGTATTTGGGAATTTTAATTTAAAATCAGACGGCATAAAATATCTCACTAGATTCTGACTTGGCCATATATTGGCTTCCCTCCACTGTTTGGACATAAATATAATCCATGTATAAACAATATTTTTCACACTTGATTCAGAAACGGAGAAAAACGTTGACAGTTCAAAGTTGATTGAATATCACCTTAACTTAATCAAAGTCATCAACAGTTGGTTTTCAACATATATACCTGTTATTTGAAAATATATGTATTTCAAACAGTATGTTGCGGGTCCCAAAGTATTCAACACAAACATAAATTGAGCATGTGACTCCAGACCAGTATAAAAATGTATCAGCTCATTGTTCGAAGAAAATCGCTCAATTGAAAACATTGGCGTCTCATCAGTCTGGGTCATACAGTTTGTTACAGTGAATTCATCTTCAAATAGAGGAGTTGCAATCAATGTCTCAGAATCTATTACTTCTTCTGTGCAATCAACATGTTCAGTAAAACTTTTTTCCAATTCCATTTTACAAGACATATCACATAAACTTTTTGTAAAATCCCGCCTCAAAGCTCTTTCATTCCTATTTTTTGCTGTCTCCCCTTCCTCTGATGTCCAAGGAAAAATACTAGGCATAGCTGTTGCGAGAAGCCGTTCATATCCAGGTTTCAGTCCTGAAAATAAAGACTGGCAATGAGGCTCGCTGTGTACTCATGGAGTCCATTATGTAAGTACTCCCAAGTTTTGACGTTTAAAATGCCAGTCACAAATATAAACAATCTGAATGTTGAATTATTTTGACTAAAAGCATCTCAGACCAGAATGTCAGGCCCTGATACTGAATGATAGATTGAAAGACAGTCAATCATGTTACATACCTAACAAATAACCCATTATGTATGATGAAATAAATAAGAAGAACTATTGACACAAGCATTACCCCTCCCACAATATCAAAATATTCGACAGGTGACAACAAAATTCATTCAAGTGGCACGAAATCTCGTGCACGAAACTATAAGGGTGCAAGGAACCAATGAAAACAGTCATCTCTAAATATTATCCAATGACTGAATGACACCAATATGACTGTTGCCTGACTGTACAAATTAAGATGCTAACGACTTAACATGAGCAGCGCTTCAGTCTTAATTAAATATTTTAATGGAACTAAAATCTACCAATTAACCTTTGCTTCTGGGAAAAACAATCAAGACGAGGATGATATTAATAAGTTTTAATGACCTACATACGTGTCACCTATTCAATAGATTTGAGTTAAACTGATATGCCCACTCAATCCGCCAAACCCCGGCCAAATAAACGCTTCCAAAACTAAGCAGGCAGCATTAATTAAAGCTGAATCCTTTAGTGTGAGAATACAGTTAGATAGTATGTAACTTTGTAACCCACAATGAACAACTTCAGAATATGCAAGGTAACAACAGCAACACTCACACTTTACGTTGTAGCTTAACCGAATTCAACAACAAATATATCAAACTACATGCAATCCTACCTTGTCTGTAGACATGTAATGACACAAACTGGACAACACCTATACATTTACATGAACATACATGTGTATATATGTAATACTGTATAACAAGTTTAATATCACTACGCTACTCTGAACAATAGTGCTGAACTCAGACCGATGTCGTGTCAAAGCACCTGCACTTCTAACGATCAGCCCGGCGTAAAGATTAAGAAACTCCCACCAATTTAAATACATCTAATACGATAATGTAGAAATGACCCGATGATAAAAGTGTCCTAAACGACCAGAACCCTCCGTATTTAAATGCAGACCACCATCTAACTTGGCAAAAAGGTAACGCCTTGGCTGTCCCTTGAAACAAAAGGGACGATAAGTTCTAATAAATTTGAAGTGCAAATCCTTAGACATGACATTATCTAGGATACGATTGAATTCTTTAATTCGCCCATCTGTAAGCGCATGATCTACTGGACGTGGCAATATGGCAGAGATTATTATGTGTATATAACCACGGCGACGACGAATCAATGCAACCAAATTTGCAATGTCTGCAGTCATATGTGCCACCGAACTACGATTATTAATGTTATTCGTTCCCACATGTACTATGACATAATTAAACTTGGACAAGTCTACAAGCGTTTTGTCTATACACTGGCTTAATCTACCGATCGTGGCCCCCGGAAATGATTTCACCACTACTCCCTCCATCGGTGGAATGTTCTTAATGATGGAGTCGCCGATAATAATCACTTTGCGGAATTCTGTAACAATTAAACATGAACTCAACATTTGTATATGTGTAATGTAGCATGTCAAATAGATGGTAATAGAGGCACTATATAGTATATACCATAGTATATTGCAACACAAATCTTTAAGACCGTCGATACCTATTAACTACATGTATGCAGCCCACATACCTGTAATAGTAGAAAACGAAAATACTAGGTGAGAAAAAACTGTCATGGAACTTATGCTGACTTGTGAATGTCTATTCTGTTCAGATGGTGTCATCGTCCAAATTGACAACAGAAACTTTTCTCGGCTAGGACGAAAAGCACAAGACATGACAGCTATTTTCAACCAGAATATTTGGTTTTCCTAACACAGTATACCGTAAACATATGTAATTCAAATGTTTTATTTGAAACAACCACCATGGAACTTATGCTGACTTGTGAATGTCTATTCTGTTCAGATGGTGTCATCGTCCAAACTGACAACAGAAACGTTTCTCTATAAGGACGAAACGCACACGACATGATAGCTATATTCAACTAGAACACTCAGCCTTACTATAGTAACAGTATGTCAATTAAACATAGATAATACAACGTTTTATTAAACACAACTACTGTGGAACGGTGTTGTCACAATCCAAACTAATAATAGTACAAGGCAATTACGTTATCTCTTACATAGAGGAATCATCGTTAGTAATATTAATACCAATAAATCTAGACACTTTGAATTTATCCTGTAGTGAATATTGAATATAATTCTTGTATGCATCAGAGCGCCAGTCTCCCATTAATTGAATAAGATTACCTGGAATATCTAACCTGAAGGCAAGGGTAGCCAGACCTCTACGAAAGGAATGAAGGGTAGAAAACTGAGAAGGTTCTAGTCCAATATCAACGATTACCGATCTCAACTTTGATAAAAACATACTATACGAAACTGGTTTGCCGGAACTTAATATAAACAAGGGAGACAACTCTTTAGCTGGAACTTGCTTGATCATATGCTTGAAAGCGGAGACTGGGCACAAACAACAATCAGGAATAGCTGTTAAAGGAGTTCTTAGAACCCTCTCTCCCGACTGAATTGTTTTAGTCCATCTCATGGACACTATCAAGTCCTTCCCTGAGAATTCGATATCCTTTCTTAACAAGAATTTAGGATTCAACAAATCCTTGCTAGAGGTAGGTACCAGATTTGATTTTCTTGCCATGAGAAAGAATGCAAATAAAAACAAACACCAGAAAGTAGTATCGTCTTTGTTGGAGACATTCATTACTAAAAATATTTGTTGAAGAATATCAGGAGTTATGGGCTCTGCTCGTTTTACCATATGTAATTTTAGCTTTGATAACCCTTTAATTGTTAGATTAACCAGAAATGTGTTTATCTGATCAATATTAAATCCCATTAACAAGTGTAGGATCCTGATACCACTTATATAATTCCTGATGGACTCTGTAGATTTGAAGGTTCTACCAAGAAATTGGGCATATAACTGTAGTGTCAGTGTCGACACGGGTAAGAAACCCAATCTAAAGTATGTGCAAAATAATAAAAAAGATTCCCACTGTATTTTGAGATTTGTTCTCGAGCTCACTGCATAAGCTCGTCTGTTAGAATCCCTCATATCCCTCTTCAAAACACTCAACTGATTCTCTGAAAATACATAACATTAAAAACCCACATAGACTAACTGAAGTCTATACTAACACATGGGCCACAATTACTGAATATGTTCAACACAACTAAACAAGTCTACAGCGACTATTAAAAGTATATACGAATACACCCCCTGATCCACTACCATTGTATTGCTATGTTTATCCTTGTACTCGTTACTACCAATCGTTAGACAACACAAAATCTGCTTCATTGACAATCCACTCTGTTAAATTAAAACCCTTGGTCAAACTACGGACATTCAACTCATGCTTTTCCCCTGCATGCCATCTAGATAAATGATCGGCTATGCGATTCTCTTCAGATGACAAATGCTGGGCCCTAATTTCAAATTCATTAATAGCTGCATAATAGCTAATTTCCCTGAGACAACTCTGCAACCATGGACATCTAGCTTTACCCGTGTTCAGTGTGACACAAACAGATTGATTATCACATAACACGACTATCTTCATATGTTGCAAATGCTGGCCCCATAAATGAAGACATAAAACTAAAGACAGCATTTCTAGAGCTCCAATATGTAACCTTTGTCTTAAAATGTGTTCGGGAAAGCGAGAATGAAAGAAGTGTCCATTCCAAAATCCACCGCAAGCTTCCAAGCAAGCATCAGAAGAAAAAATTGCATCAGGTGATGACCAATTTCCAAGTGACATAAGTGAAATGCCGTTATACTTTGGTAAAAACGTATTCCACCACACAATGTCCCTCCGTACCTGTATCGGGATATCATGTCTATCCTGTTTTTCTAACATATACAACTCCCTAAGCCAATTCAACAGACGACTAATAAACACTCTACTGGATTTTACACAAGCTCCAATAAAATTCAATTTCCCTAACAGTGCTTGTACTTCTCTCAAGGTAGCTTGATCCTTATTCAACCATGTTTTTAGTAGAAATCGAATTTCCTTCATTCTATCAGGAGTGATTTCCATTGACATTTGTAATGTATTAAATAATACACCCAAAAAGGACATTATGGTAGAAGGGGGGCAACTCTTATTTACTGACTCCTCAATACCACACTTTTGTAAGACACTACCTAATACCCAGTATGCGTTGTTGCCAGGTCTGGCTTCTCGACCCCTGCAAAATCATCCAAGTAATTAAGGATAGCAATTCCTAGATTGTACATGATAAAAGCCACTGCATTAGTTGACAAATGGCAGCAGCACTACGCAATCCCATAGACAAAACTGTATCACAAAAGATATGTGTTTGCCATACATAAGCAACTAAATTATACTGAGATGGACAAATATTTATTTGTCTATATGCACGACACAAATCTTTCTTGAACAGTAAACAACCTTGCCCTTTCGCCAGTATAAGATTGACAAAATCATCCACTTTTGGAAACAACAAATCCCAGATAACTCGCCCAGATAATTGTCCTTGTCTATAAAATTATTAACTGCATTCACAGTGGAACTACTTAGATCTAAAATAACTCTACGATCTGTCACAGCTTTTTTAGGCACCGAATTTAATGGAGATATGAGTAAGTTATGTGTAAACGGGTTGTTCTTGAATATGTCAATAATCGCACCATAGTTCATTTCTTTGACTAGATAATTTCCTATTTCTACTGGATAATCTGTAGCACCTTTATAATTTTTATACTTCCAAATTTCCTTAACAGGTAACATAGTATCTTCATTACCCGTAAAGCCCAATGGAAAACCAAATTCTATCAAATCACAAACTAAATTATCATTGTAATCAAATAACTGCAACAAGGAACGCAAATATTCTGTATTAATTGTTTCATTCACTCTGATGCGACAGCTTTCAAAATTGTATTTCCCGGATCTTTTGACCTGTTCATGCAAACTAATTTTGTCTTCAACTAACGAAAAGGAGGGGCACCCTTTTATGTTGGAACACGTCCGACAGGAAATATGGTGATCTGTGATATGTGGACAATCTTGAATATGAGCTGACGCTATACTGTCCTTTTTAAAACAAAATGATGGGATGAAGATATCTTCTATTTTGTGCTCCTTTGACCATTTGTTCATTAATGATCTATGTCATGCCAACGTGTGCGGGCAAGCCGTGGAGCTTTCCGGGTGTGCCAGTTTAACTTTGTCTTTCTGCCAGCAGGTTGCACAGATATGTTGTGCAAACTTACGATTACCTCTAATAACAGTGGTGTGACTAAATTTATGATCACACCTGTTCCTTTGATATAAGGAGCAAAACCAAATGTGGGAATCTGCATCACCTTCCGGATCCAGTTTGTTAAAGGTATTATAGGATGTGACCCCCGAGGTTCTCTTATAGGGCTTGGCACTCTGATACATAGAAGATCTTCCAGCTGACCTATTTAACAGCACAAATTCATGATATGTGAAGTCATCTGACCAGTCTTTTTCACCCAGTTCAATTTCTCTGAGCACGGCTGTATAATATGTTTTTAAGCTTTTGAAATCATGCGATGTATTTAGGTACATAATTCTTTTTAATAAGGCAATACGGCTTCTATGTTCTATGGATTTAATTTTTGTGTTTTTTGAGATTGTTTCTAGTTCCCCCACTACAAATACATTTAGATCTAAACTTTCAAAGGAAACGTGTTGACTGACAAATTCATATCGTAATTGGGAATGGGGGTAGTTTTGTCTATGTTTTACTTTGTCTGATGACTTTCTACAAATACCTGATTTTTTCTTGGAATGAATTTGTGTTTTGCTTTTCTTTAACATATTACAATGCACAGAGGAATTATCGCAATCTGTGGCATCACTGAAACTATCGGTATCCGAACTATCGGAACTGTCCGAATGTGTATGACTATCCGAATCCAATAGGCCTAGATGTTTCACTTGACGCACAACTTTCTTTTTTAAAGAATTAGATTGTCTCAAATCTTTTAGTGTAATACATGTATCTTCATTTTGCAATGCTCTAGACGTATTCGTGGTTTTTAAAAATAAATGTGAGTGTGGTAAACTCAAACCTTTCAGGTCGCTCACTTCCTTCCTGGCTTTCTGCAGTTCCTGTCTGAGACATTGTTTCTCCTTCTCCTTCTGCAAGGCCTGTTTTTCTTTTTTAAGCTGCTCTAGCTCGTTCCAACATTTCCGCCGTTTCCGCATCATCTCCCGACTCCGGATCACTTTCTGGAAAACAACTTGGTAAACCTGGTTTTTCCTCACGCACTGGAGAAAAACCAGATTCACCTCGATCCGCCCCATCTTTACAAAGTTTAGTATGCGACTCATACTGAATCCCGTCACCATGATGTAACTGTTTGTAGTCTACACGACCCCCGTTACGTAAATTTTGTGCCATAACTAGCACACTTTAGACAATTTTGACGAAATTAAAGACAATACAGCTGAACTGTCTGCTAAAGAGCAATTAATAATAATGCAACTAGATATGGTCAATAATCAATTTTTCAAATGAAAAGCCGCTAAAGCGTTAACTAACGTATTCCTTTTTGATTATTCCATATTAATATGTTGCAAACCGAAATAATTATAAAAGTTCCAATTTTCCACAGAACACTACCACAAAGTTACGACTCAAGTATCAAAATATTCGACAGGTGACAACAAAATTCATTCAAGTGTCAATATTATCCAATGACTGAATGACACCAATATGACTGTTGCCTGACTGTAAAGATTAAGGTGCTAACGACTTAACATGAGCAGCGCTTCAGTCTTAATTAAATATTTTAATGGAACTAAAATCTACCATTATAAATAAATTGTCAGTGTCACTGTGGGTACTTTCGTTTCGAAATAAATCAAATAGCAGCAATGAAACATGTTACAGGTGAGAAATTATACAGTTTTTAAAATATTATCATACCGAAAATAGTCTCCTTTATGTAGTCATCTGGTGTGAAGTGTTTCTTACATACGACGGAAGACTTTGTTGGTGTCCACATTTTCATTGTATTTTCATCACCAAGTCGTCGAACGGCCTGTACCCATTTCGCCCTTCTTATAGGATCACTCGGATACGCATGTCCTCCCTTTTCATGACAACCCGGTACGGAACAACACGTTTGCGGCATATTAATAATTAATAACTGTATTTTTAGAACATGGAAGTAAATTTCCTTTGTTTTTTGCGAGATAAATCTAGAGGTAATCCGAATGATGGACCGGGACACATTGCGCCACCTAGGAAGTAACGACAACTCGCTGCTATCGACCATTGACGCCCACCTTTTCAAATTTTGATCACTTAGTACATACTGCGTTGAATATGGAAATGTTAGACATCAGTTTCATAGTTCGAAGGGTATATGTGGCTTCTCAAAATAGTCAACAGGTATGGCGAAATCCATTATCCGAATTGTTCGTATGATTATTATTACATGAATACGAAATACGAATGATTCTATCAAAGATATATCACAACTGTATTACAAAACACAAACTGAATAACTAAAAATATTCCAAAATGTTTAAAACTAGTTATTGTTTTTCATGTAAAACACACTTATCGGAAGTGTGCGTTTTCTATGTTCTCTAGTATATTATGTAACGGTGCCATGTCGGGATGCGATGTCGAGATGTTCCTGATATCCCGAATGAACTTATCGTGTCGAGAAATACATAGTTTAGATAATATCAGGGGACGTAACTTCTAGCATGAACTTGATCAGATGAATGTCATGCTTATCTCTCTTAGAAAAAGTCATAAGTCGTGTAAGGTAACTAATAATGTTAACAACTTTAGTATTACATATTCGTGAGTTATCTCCCGTCAATAGGTGAGGTGACATGAGAATATTTTAATTTTAAATTCAAAGTCTAGCAATTTCACTTATTTGAATACGAGTACGATGTGGCTGTATATGTTACAGTTGCTCATATCATAATGAGTGAGCCCAGTCAGTAGGTCCAGTAACTGGGTTTGTGGGTTCTTAATGTGGCAACTTCGTACTTAATGTGGCAACTTCGTACTTAATGTGGCAACTTCGTACTTAATGTGGCAACTTCGTACTTAATGTGGCAACTTCGTACTTAATGTGGCAACTTCGTACTTAATGTGGCAACTTCGTACTTAATGTGGCAACTTCGTACTTAATGTCAGAAACAATACCATGCCTGCATGTGTTTTAGCACAGGAACATGAAATTTTATCCATAAGCCACCAACGGTATTGTACCTCTATCCTAGGACACCCCCTCTATTAAAAAACGTTTTTTAATAGAGGGGGGGGGTCCTAGGATAGAGGTACAAGACCTTTGGTGGCTTATGGATAGAATTTCAAGTTCCTGTGGTCATAGGGTGCAATTGTTGTTAATAAATACAAAACTCTTTGAACACATATATTCGTTTGTCATTTTTGCCCTATTTGAATCAGTGAGTTGAAAACGTTTTAACACCTTCAGTTTGTTTGTAACGTAGCATATGTAGTACAGTCTGATTATTTAGGGCAGTCACTTGTATACATAACAGACGGATACGTAGTCCAGTGGTAACACGCTGGACTGGTAATCCAGGGATCGCAAATTGTTTTATCATTGTCGTCACTACTGAGGCGGGTCGTCCGATTGTCTGTCATGTGAATGACAGCTTTTGTCTGGTGGTCGGAACTTGTTTCGATTTTAAATATTGACACTTAATTGATTACTCAATTTAGAACTTTAAGCAGCTACCCATAGCAGGGCAATACCGAAATAGTTGTTAAATAATAAATATCGTAACTTTTGTCATTAACGTTAACGCTGTTAAACTGTGAAGAGATCTTTAGAATATAATAGAGTATAGTAATATAAGTGAATTGTGAGATTGCCTCCACCTAGACGGATCTGTAGTCCAGTGGTAATACGCTGGACTGGTAATCCAGGGATCGCAGGTTCGATCCCCCGTCTGACCATAATAAAATTAACAGTCTTTCAGATGGGACGTTAAACGGAGGTCTCGTGTCGGTGCTTTACACCGTGCACGTAAAAGAATCAGAGGAGACTCTGGAATGGGTCTCTGTCTGTATCATTGTACTCTCCTCCAAAATCTAAAATAACTAATCTCTCCAGGAGGCATCACTCATATGGGCAACCGGTAGCGACGATAAATAAACGTAAAACACACACATAACATTCGAAAACCAAAACAACCATTGTTGAACCATGAACCATAAACATAGTTGTCTGTAAGCCTGCAGCTTTGACCACTCGGCCATCCTGTCATGTGTGATAATTCGATACATTTTATATTATTCAATCAGTGTTTTAACTCGCCAATGTTTATCAGCATGTTTTTATACAAGTGACTGGCCTGATTAATCGAACTGTACAGTGTAGTATATAGTTTTAGTTATAGGCATTTCTAACCTATTCTGATGACGAGATGAACATCGGGCTCATGTTTGTATCATGTATGATGCACTGAGTGAATACATTTGATGATTTGATGAGGATGACGATACAATATTGGGGTTTTTCTCAAGTTTATTGTACAATATACAATTAATGCATGGCTGTAGCAAGGGGTTATTTATTTTGTGAGGCGTACACTATACTGTGAACTGTACATTACTGTCCTTTGTAGTTGGCATGACTGTGTAGGATTTCTATATGGACTGTTGCCTTCTATTTATCTGGGTTAGCCATGCCAGTAAAATGAAAACCCCATACATCCTAGCCAACTTGTAACGACAATAATTCAAAGAAAGAAATCGGATATAGCCATACTATTTTATTTTATTTCTTAAAGAATCAGTTCCATTTGCTTGCGCCTACACACAACGAAACACATATGGACACCGTTTTGGACACCACATTTCTGGGGTTTCTCCACACAGTACCAACACATCTATAACATTTGATATCTGCCATAGCATTCTCTACGCGCACTCTGTATTTTGTGATATATCTATTTAGTTTACGACAATTTTGTCTTTCTCCTGGCTGCTTTCGAGGTATATGCGTTCATAACATAATCGCGATTAGGGTAGATTTGTGTCGCTTAAAATAAGCAAATCGTCTGGAAAATGTAATTCTGGTCCAACCTGTTCCATCAAGCCGTATTGTTGGGCATCGTCAAGATGACCTAGATATCCACTCTCGATGTGTCGATGCACATCAACCACCACCTGTGAGTGCATGCAATGATAGTTACGGTGCCCCGACTAATACCGTTATTGTGGTTCCATTTCTTGTCGATACATTTGATGGGACGTGCGATCTATAGCAACCACAGCCATAGGCAGTTTGGCCCATGTACCCTCCATAGCCATCCAACCACTGTCGGCCAAACAACAAAATGCCTTAACTTGTCATAAATCAGTGGGATAATATGTCTGACTTCAAGACTCACAGTGCCAACACTTACACCAAACATAGTGGCCAACACATGGTATGTTGGATATGTTCTTGCCCAAATCATAAACAATAATGTTCTGTTCCTTGAGGACAGCAAGACGGTAGTCTAAAGGATATATATATAATTTACACATCCCCAATCATGATAACCAGCCCGTGCCAGTACAGGATGATAACAAGCCCGTGCGAGTACAGGGTGATAACCAGCCCGCGCCAGTACAGGATGATAACCAGCCCGTCCCAGTACAGGGTGATAACTAGCCCGCACCAGTACAGGATGATAACCAGCCCGCGCCAGTACAGCGTGATAACCAGCCCGCGCCAGTACAGGATGATAACCAGCCCGTGCCAGTACAGGATGATAACCAGCCCGTGCCAGTACAGGATGATAACCAGCCCGTGCCAGTACATGATGATAACCAGCCCGTGCCAGTACAGGTGATTTACCAGCCCGCGCCAGTACATGATGATAACCAGCCCGCACCAGTACAGGGTGATAACCAGCCCGCGCCAGTACATGATGATAGAGGCCAAGAGCAGACGGCCGTGCCCCACGGAGGGCGGGTAACCAGGTTGCCCGTGCTCCTTAAAGAGTGGCTGGTCGTCGTGCTACTGCAGCCGGAGATCGTCGCGACAACATCGCTGCGAATCTAAGTTCTGACGATGAGCAAGTCGAGCCCCCGCGTCGTCGGTGACGACTGGCGGATCTAATCCGCGAGAACAAGGAATTGCACAATGACTTTATGAGAAACACATTACACTACTACAAGATTATGGATTGGATTAGAATTGAATAAAAAAAAATCGACACCTGCTTATTGATTTATATTTTATTTGAAAGAAACCAGTGTTTATTTTGGCTTTGCCTAAACGCTTATTAAATTTATATTTTGAGATAACCCCTACACAGCCAGGTGAGTGCGTCCTTAATCCGGTGTACATCTCGTCATCAGAATAGGTTAGAAATGCCTTATTGCCTAATAGTTAAAATAAGTGACACGTACATTTGACCTGACACATGACAATATTTAAGCACGTGGTCTTTACTAACTAATCACTGCATGCCTATGATACGCCCGCCATTTTCACAAAACATAAACAAGACGTCATTAATTATGTGCTACAAATAATCCATATTATGTAGGGATATATATATATATACCTTCAGGTAACTATTGCTACTCGTTTCTACTACCATCTCGATAACATATTATTCATGTACATTGACTGATAACCTGTTAGATTTTGATAAATATCGATCAGATGTAAAGACTTGATTTGATAAGTTAAACTACACCATCGTATATTGTATTTTTTTAAAAATCTGTCAATGCAATTGTCGTCATTATATATGTCTGATGATATGGTATAACTTATATGATTGTTAAGGTAATTTGATCAAAACAAAATGGCTGTCAACTTGAAATAGGGTCTGAGTTCTAATTAGTCTTTGGCGTCTTTTCAGGGCAATATTTTGGTATTGAACTAATCCTGTTCAATTGTGAACTATATTCAGTGATATTCAAAGACAACTATTTTAGAATAATGCAATTAAATATGTTCAGGTACCTACCACAATATGTCCAATTTGTGTGCACATTTCCTGAAGAATAGTCTTCACTTATGCTGTAACAAGTACACAGATAGTCTTCTATGATGTCTCCTTTAAGTGCTCCATGTATTAACTTCTACACATATGGAAGTATCACTTCAAAATATCCATCAGTAAACAACCCCTATCTGGGGAAATCCAAGGTTAATGGCAAAACACATCTGTCAAAATGAAAATAGTGCATGGTCAAGGTATGGTGTATATAAGTGGCCATCTCTGTACATGGTAATGTGTGAGAGTGTGAATATAAACTGAAAATCAAATTATTGAAAACAATTTCATGTTGGGATATATATTTCAATCATTTACGAGATTAAAATAACAGGCTTTGTATTAGTTTATATTAGTATTTAAATATTAGTATAAATTTAGTATGTCATAATGCTGTAACATTTGGATGTCACATAATCTGGCTAAGTTAATTCTAAAGTATTAATTGAAATGAGCAGTGTAAGAAATTATCAGAGAGCTGGATTCATATGTTGTCTTTTGTTGATCTGACATGCAAAAAGCTATCAGATGCAGAGATTTAACACTGTCCGTTTTCAAGGCATTATGGCATGTAAGAGACTACCATGATATTTCAATGTTCCTGGCTTAGAGCCTCCTACAACTGACATGCAAAAACCTATCAGATGCAGAGATTTAACACTGTCCGTTTGCAAGGCATTATGGCATGTAAGAAACTACCATGATATTTCAATGTTCCTGGCTTAGAGCCTCCTACAACTGACATGCAAAAAGCTATCAGATGCAGAGTGCTACTAACAGACGTATTGATAATCTCTGTTGTGGCATTCCTACCTCCGTACAGAACAAAATACAGACAAATGGAAGTGTTACCTATAAATCACTAAAGCACAAATTGCCATCATCGTAATCTTTCTGTAAATCGTTTACATCATACAGCTCATTATCATCTTTGTACTGGATTTGATACACTGCAATATCAGCACCATCTTTGCCAGACGTTACACCAAGAACTATACCGCTGTACCATTCTTCCTCACCATGTTCATTATCCCACCTATGTGTTATCCTTCTGCCAACAAACTTAGCGTTTGCTTTCCGTCTTGTCCTGCAAATGATGTATACACAACATATTTTCATGTTTTAATTATCGAGACTGTTCACAATATAATGGAATGGTTAATTTATAAAATGTCACTTATACATTTCTTTCGAAATGTGTACAGATTGTTGGTACCTGCAGTTGTCTAATTATTAAGTTAAGACTAAGAGCAGTATATTCATTCGCATGTATAAATAATATGACATGTGATAATTTTTCTAATACATATGTAAATTAATTTACACACTAATACCTTGATTGCAAAAATGGCACAGTGGCTTGAGATGTTGAAGGTTGGTTGATCAAGGGCACTGTGGCTTGAGAAGTTGAAGGCTGATTAATCAATGACAGAGTGTCTTGGGAGGTTGAACGCTGGCTATTCTTACTGACACGGATGTTCACTGCACTGGAATCCGATACATTAACTGACTGTGTGTACTGAAATAGTAAAATGTGTTACAAAATACTGCCTTCACGCCTGTGAAACATTTAAAGAAAAATTCTGAAAACGGTACATTCAACATAAATCGATGGTAAATAACTTAAAGACGTACTATGCTTAAAATTTTACATACGGGTTTGGTAGAATAGAATTCAATAACCGATTGACAAAATGTTATCAATCTAATGTAGGACCGTTAAAAACCTGATAAGCCCTTTGGTCTATTTAGTTTCATTATATTGATTGAAAAAATCCCACCGTATAGAAATATGTTACTTTGTTGGGATTGCATGTATAATGCACAGTGCATTATAAGTTTTAAAAATATCTTCTATGTATAGGCCTAAACGGAAGCAAAGGCACAGAGTCACTAAATATGTGCATGTAGCTGATAACATCTAAAAATATTCATAGATTATGGCTAGATATAAATATATCAAGGCTTTAAATACATTATACTGTAAAATAGGCTTAAACTTTAAATTTACACACCCATGGAAGTGCTGGCTTTCTGATTCCAGAGACAGATTTATGTCTTGGCACTGCTAGCTCAGGTAGCAAATGAGATAAATAGAATGCTCTCAATTTGGGTACCATTTTATTTCTCCACAATTCCTGATCTCTAAATATCCGCTCAATATATATGTCATATGGATTAGTCCTCCTAACTATGAAATCACACCATTCTTTTTCTAAAATGTTCAGTTGACCTTGGACTTGAAAGTAATATTTGTGTGTTTTCTTTAAGGAAGGTTTGCCACTTTTATTAATACCAAGACAGAATGTTTTTTCTTTCCTTGCAGCTTCTTCAATTTGTACATCCATGTTTTGTAACAAATTCTTAATTTCTATTAATCCTGTGGTGCCATCATTCAAATGAACAATCCCATCGCTAGATGTAGCGAGGAATGGGTTTTCAGCAGAAATTTGGAGTCCGGGAACATTAATGGTTAAGATGACATGTCTCCCTTTAATTTGTATGTTTATATATTCTTTACGGCTATTTTCCTCCTCCATCAATCCCTTGCGTGTATATGCATTTCCTCCACAATTTGAGTAAAGAAGACGCTTGGTGAGTATTGGACTATTATTATTCAAACCCCGACTAACAATGTCTCCAAAAATTGAACTTGTCAAGCGTTTTCTTCTTTCATCTTTCCACCTATTATTAACTGACTGACCTCTTGTTTCAATTTCTATAGCTGTTGCCTCAATTTCTGAAACTTTCACATTTTCTTCATAATATTCATCACACTGTAATTTCAGTTCAGTTGAAGATAGATCGGTGCTGTCCTGAAGTACATTAGGACCATATGCATGTTTTGCTTTTTTTGAATTTGAGACGTTTCCTTGTTTAGTGATCATTTTACGTTTGTAGCGATTTGTTTTGGTTTCTGGCTTTTGCTGTCTTTTCATTGTGCGTATGTAATGTTTTGATCGTTGTCTGTATGTTTGGATGAATATGTTATCTGGTTGCTTCCCTGTCACTTTCCCATACACCATAGGTGACCATGCTGGTCCTCTGCTTGACCGTAATCAACCTCTATAGCAACGAGCATAAAAGGACCCTCTGAAACAACGGTTAGTGACCTTACCACCATCAAATTTACATCTTATGTTCATCCAACATTCTGCTAAATTGCTGGTGAAGTTTGAGATTAGTCTATCATACTTGTTGGCCATTCTATTTAAGATGAAATATACATCTTTCAGAAGGTCTTCGTGTTTGGTCCCTATTGACTCTCCTCCAGTCCTTAATCTATTCTCTTCATCCTCGGACATCTCCTTCATAGTGTCAGTCCACATTTCACTGGCATCTTTCACTGCATCCCCATCCTCATTACTACGGTCTTCTACATCTACATCTCCATCAATAAGTGTGGTCTTTTTGTTCTGAGAGAATTTACAAAAATCTGTAGAGCATTTGTCATGAATTCCTAGAACATGCCTTCCACAGTGTTTAATGTCATGTCGAAGTTTGACTTTGGCTAATGCAACATTACTGTCATTGCTTCTCATCTTAATGGCACATCTTACGCCCTGCACTATTCGCTTTCTATTTAAGACGGACAGTTTTCCCTTTCCTTTGTAGTGTGATTTGTCTGAAACTAACTGTTCTAAGTGAGCCCTTTAAACACTTGCATGCATGATTGGCACATTCAATTTTTTCCACATATGGACCCCAAACAGCAACATTTTCCACAATACTCGAATACACGGAACTGTCTCCATCAGCAATCATTTTCATGTATCTCACGCCATGTACCTGCTCGCATTCCAAGAAACCTTCTAGAATTATATCGCTTTCCATTGACTGTGCCGAATCATTCCAGTTTTTGAAGCATGTGTGCTTATTGGGTTCAACATCTTTGGATTGAGCAGCACTGCATATATAACACAATCTATTTCTGATGCCAATGTATAGAAGTTTCTTTGCATACAATCCAAAGATAACTGCAACTCCAGCATTGGCATTATACGTGTGTTTGTGTGATCTCTTACACCACCCACCATCACATACAACAGACACAGCAGGTACACCATCATAATACGAACCAACCTCAATGGCATGCTCTCTCTCTTCCCTTCCCGCTTCTTTCATATCTTCTTGGAGAACTTCTCGCCACCACTCTCCAATCTGCTCTTCAGTCTTTGTGTACCTGACTGGTTTCATTCCAGGAATTCCTAAAGTTCCCATGAACTCGTTCATTACAGAGCAACCACCACCTGTTACCATACTGCCCCAGACAGCTTTTACATTAATTTCCGAGAGGTCTCCATCTTTACAACGGACAGGTTCACTGTTAGGTATACAAAATACTTGGCCGCAGCCTCTACATTTGGCATTTATAATGCACTCCAAGCCATCCCTTTTTTCATCACTGGGTCTATTCCATTAATTGCCTTTTCTCGGGCCTTTTCACATAAAGCCGAATGCCTGCTTATTTCACTGACATGGTCCATCAATTTACCCAAACTAATTATACGGTTTCCAGACAGGTCTTTTGGTTCTTTTATTTGCAACCTTATGTGTATTGTGTTGTTGTGTATTGTGTTGGTATGTGTATTGTGTTGTTATGTGTATTGTGTTGCTATGTGTATTGTGTTGCTATGTGTATTGTGTTGGTATGTGTATTGTGTTGTTGTGTATTGTATTGTTATGTGTATTGTGTTGTTGTGTATTGTATTGTTATGTGTATTGTGTTGTTATGTGTATTGTGTTGTTGTGTATTGTGTTGCTATGTGTATTGTGTTGTTATGTGTATTGTGTTGTTGTGTATTGTGTTGCTATGTTTATTTTGTTGTTATGTGTATTGTATTGTTATGTGTATTGTGTTGTTATGTGTATTGTGTTGTTGTGTATTGTGTTGTTATGTGTATTGTGTTGCTATGTGTATTGTGTTGTTATGTGTATTGTGTTGTTGTGTATTGTGTTGTTGTGTATTGTGTTGTTATGTGTATTGTGTTGTTGTGTATTGTGTTGCTATGTTTATTTTGTTGTTATGTGTATTGTGTTGTTGTGTATTGTGTTGTTATGTGTATTGTGTTGTTGTGTATTGTGTTGCTATGTTTATTTTGTTGTTATGTGTATTGTGTTGTTGTGTATTGTGTTGTTATGTGTATTGTGTTGCTATGTGTATTGTGTTGTTGTGTATTGTGTTGTTATGTGTATTGTGTTGTTGTGTATTGTGTTGCTATGTTTATTTTGTTGTTATGTGTATTGTGTTGGTATGTGTATTGTGTTGTTATGTGTATTGTGTTGTTGTGTATTGTGTTGCTATGTTTATTTTGTTGTTATGTGTATTGTGTTGCTATGTGTATTGTGTTGTTATGTGTATTGTGTTGTTGTGTATTGTGTTGCTATGTGTATTGTGTTGTTATGTGTATTGTGTTGTTGTGTATTGTGTTGCTATGTGTATTGTGTTGTTATGTGTATTGTGTTGTTGTGTATTGTGTTGCTATGTGTATTGTGTTGTTATGTGTATTGTGTTGCTATGTGTATTGTGTTGTTATGTGTATTGTGTTGTTGTGTATATTGTGTTGTTGTGTATTGTGTTGCTATGTGTATTGTGTTGCTATGTGTATTGTGTTGTTATGTATATTGTGTTGTTGTGTATTGTGTTGCTATGTGTATTGTGTTGCTATGTGTATTGTGTTGTTATGTGTATTATGTTGTTATGTGTATTGTGTTGTTATGTGTATTGTGTTGCTATGTGTATTGTGTTGCTATGTGTATTGTGTTGTTATGTGTATTATGTTGCTATGTGTATTGTGTTGTTATGTGTATTGTGTATTGTGTTGCTATGTGTATTGTGTTGCTATGTGTATTATGTTGCTATGTGTATTGTGTATTGTGTTGCTATGTGTATTATGTTGCTATGTGTATTGTGTTGCTATATGTATTATGTTGCTATGTGTATTGTGTTGTTATGTGTATTGTGTTGCTATGTGTATTGTGTATTGTGTTGTTATGTGTATTGTGTTGCTATGTGTATTATGTTGCTATGTGTATTGTGTTGTTATGTGTATTGTGTTGATATGTGTATTATGTTGCTATGTGTATTGTGTTGCTATGTGTATTATGTTGCTATGTGTATTGTGTTGCTATGTGTATTGTGTTGCTATGTGTATTGTGTTGCTATGTGTATTGTGTTGCTATGTGTATTATGTTGCTATGTGTATTGTGTTGCTATGTGTATTATGCTGCTATGTGTATTGTGTTGCTATGTGTATTATGTTGCTATGTGTATTGTGTTGCTATGTGTATTGTGTTGCTATGTGTATTATGTTGCTATGTGTATTGTGTTGCTATGTGTATTGTGTTGCTATGTGTATTATGTTGCTATGTGTATTGTGTATTGTGTTGCTATGTGTATTATGTTGCTATGTGTATTGTGTTGCTATGTGTATTATGTTGCTATGTGTATTGTGTTGCTATGTGTATTGTGTTGCTATGTGTATTATGTTGCTATGTGTATTGTGTATTGTGTTGTTATGTGTATTGTGTTGTTGTGTAGTGTGTTGCTATGTGTATTGTGTTGTTGTGTTGTTATGTGTATTGTGTTGTTATGTGTATTGTGTTGTTATGTGTATTGTGTTGTTGTGTATTGTGTTGTTGTGTGTATTGTGTTGTTGTGTGTATTGTGTTGTTATGTGTATTGTGTTGCTATGTGTATTGTGTTGTTATGTGTATTGTGTTGTTATGTGTATTGTGTTGCTATGTGTATTGTGTTGTTATGTGTATTGTGTTGTTATGTGTATTGTGTTGCTATGTGTATTGTGTTGTTGTGTATTGTGTTGTTATGTGTTGTTGTGTATTGTGTTGTTATGTGTATTGTGTTGCTATGTGTATTGTGTTGTTGTGTATTGTGTTGTTATGTGTTGTTGTGTATTGTGTTGTTATGTGTATTGTGTTGTTATGTGTATTGTGTTGCTATGTGTATTGTGTTGTTATGTGCATTGTGTTGTTATGTGTATTGTGTTGTTATGTGTATTGTGTTGTTATGTGTTGTTGTGTATTGTGTTGTTATGTGCATTGTGTTATGTGTATTGTGTTGTTATGTGTATTGTGTTGTTGTGTATTGTGTTGTTATGTGCATTGTGTTGTTGTGTATTGTGTTGTTATGTGTATTGTGTTGCTATGTGTATTGTGTTGCTATGTGTATTGTGTTGTTATGTGTATTGTGTTGTTATGTGTATTGTGTTGTTATGTGTATTGTGTTGTTGTGTATTGTGTTGTTATGTGTGTTGTGTATTGTGTTGCTATGTGTATTGTGTTGCTATGTGTATTGTGTTGCTATGTGTATTGTGTTGTTATGTGTATTGTGTTGTTATGTGTATTGTGTTGCTATGTGTATTGTGTTGTTGTGTATTGTGTTGCTATTACTTGATATGTTTACACTCGGTAACATGACTAAACATCACAAATGTACCATAGCCGTCATGCCTTCATGCAGATTCAGGGGGTCGTATCCTGCATTTACCACTATCCTCATTGTTTTACACTGCACACCGCTTTTTCTATACTCACTATATGTTTCAGTTTTATCATCTGCATGCGTTGAAAGAGAAATCAAATTTCCTCCAAGAAAGTTCCCACCGGGAGTACATTTTAATGCCAATGTGCTTTGCACATTATATTCTCTGTTGACGCTTAGTCTGGTTATTGCTTTAAGTTGGCTTGATATACTGTTAATTATAGCCGGCGATGTTCACCAGAATCCGGGACCAAATTCACACATATCATCTGTAGTTTCTTCAATTTCCAGCACGATGTCAGATGCTCTCGAAATATCCAACCATCTCTCCTTTGTTCATTTAAATATCCAAAGTCTGCAACACAAACTGGACTTGCTATATGCAGAACTTAGCGAATTTGATGTGCTCGCCTTTTCCGAGACATGGCTGAACAACTCGATCCCAACATAGGACCTCATGTTTCCAAATTTCCATAAACCTGAACGAAAAGATCGTGTTGGTGATGCCCATGGTGGTGTCATAATATACGTTAGAAATAGTCTACACTATAAGCGCAGACCAGACATTGAGCTAAATCGCCTTGAATGTATATGGTTGGAGCTAACACTCTGCAATAATAAGCATATCCTATTTGGTGTTTTCTATCGCCCGCCAAATTCTGATTCAATCCACAACAGCCTTGTTGAAGATCCAATTGGACTAGCAGTTGAAACAAATATCACTGATATAATCATCACTGGAGATTTTAACTACAATGCTCTCAACCCAACTACTAATCGAAAAATTACCTCCATATCTCAACAGTATAATCTTCTACAACTAATCGACGAACCAACACATTTCACCGAACATTCAGAATCCTTGATTGATCTTGTTCTTGTTTCAAATAGTGAACATATTCTTCATTCTGGAGTTGGTGAACACTTTCTACAAGACCAAAGGTACCATTGGAATCTTTGGAATCTTAAAATTTCGGAAACCCAAGCATAAATGTTTTGACAGACTCATCTGGAAATACGATCGAAGTAATTACGACCAACTTCGTTCTGACTTCAGTAACTATGAATGGAATGGCTGTCTTCATGACGATATTGATACATATGCATATAACATCTCCTCTAAAATTACAGATATTGCTAAACAAAACATACCAAGTCAAACCATAATAGTAAGACCATTAGAACCACCCTGGATAACTACCGACATCAAAAAACAAATACGCAAGCGAAAACGAGCATACAGGAAAGCCAAGGCGACTCAATCGATCTATCAATGGCAGAAATTCAGACAAATTCGCAACGAAACGATTCTTCGTATTCGCCACGCCAAATCTGCACATTTCTCAAAGCTCTCTGATAAACTTAAGAATGGATCATTTTCTTCTAAAGACTGGTGGAAAACTCTCAAATCATTCATGTCTAATCATTCTAGCAACACAATTCCTCCATTACAGCACACAGACACACAACTACCGACCTTCTCTGACTCTGAAAAGGCAACTCTTCTTAACAACTACTTTCAGGAACAGACAAACATCGACGATGACAACAGACAAGTACCAGATCTGGGCCCACCGCGTTCCATGATTCGACTGCATGAAATAAATATCGAAGTAGATGAAGTTACTGATGTTTTAAAGTCTTTACAAGTCGACAAAGCGGCAGGACCAGACGGAATAAGCAACAGAATCCGCTACGAATCTTCTCAGGAGCTATCCAAACCACTATGTGATCTTTTTAATTTCTCATTGCAATGCAGACGAGTTCCAACCAGTTGGAAAGAAGCCCACATTAATGCTGTATACAAAAAGGGAGATGCATCACTCCCTAGCATTTATCGTCCAATCTCTTTGTTAAATACAATTGAAAAAGTATTTGAGCGTCTCATATTCAAACATCTTTTCAACCATCTTCGGGAAACCCAGTTTCTATCTTCTGCTCAATCAGGGTTCATACCGGGTGACTCAACTGTAAACCAGCTAACGTACATATACAATACACTATGTAAAGCTCTCGATGATGGTCTCGAAGTGAGAACGGTCTTCTTCGATATAAGCAAAGCCTTTGATAAAGTCTGGCATAAAGGTCTACTGGCAAAACTATTACACGCAGGTATATCCGGTCCTCTTTTACAATGGTTTTCAGATTATCTGTCCAACCGAAGACAAAGAGTTGTTCTTCCTGGAAGCAAATTGACATGGGCAAATATAAGAGCCGGAGTTCCACAGGGGTCAATCCTAGGTCCTATGCTTTTCATCATTTTCATCAACGACATTGTCGACGACATCTCTTCCTCTATCAACTTATTTGCAGACGATACAAGTCTCTATGTGATCGTTGAGCAACCTCGTACAGCTGCAGACCGTCTCCAAAACGATATAGTCAGAATTTCTACATGGGCTAACAAATGGCTTGTAACTTTCAACCCAGCAAAGTCCGAATCTGTTCTCATCTCAAGGAAGCGAAATCAGCAACTACATCCTCCTCTCTTTATGTTTGACCAACGCATCCCTGAAGTTCCAGACCATAAACATCTTGGGATATTTCTATCTAACGACTGTAGTTGGCATTCGCATATAGACTATATTATCGAGAAAGCATGGAAACGAGTCAATATTATGCGGAAACTAAAATTCTCGCTTGATCGTAGATCACTTGAAATTATATACCTTTCCTTTATAAGGCCTCTCCTTGAATATGCTGATGTTGTATGGAGCAACTGTACCAACTATGAGATGGAACAGCTGGATAAAATCCAAAACGAATGTGGCAGAATTGCCACTGGAGCAACTAAGCTCGTTTCTTTGCTAAACCTACACCTGGAAACCAGATGGGAAAGTTTAACGGACAGAAGAAACAAACACAAGCTTATTATGTTCTATAAAATGAACACCAACCAAACACCTGACTATCTCTCCTCATTGATTCCCCGACAAGCAGAAACCCGGTACAATTTAAGAAATTCAGAACATATCCACGGAGTGCATTCCAGAACGTCACTATACTATAATTCTGTCTTGCCTTCAACAATTCGGAATTGGAACTCTCTGCCTTCTACGGTTCGTAACTCTCCCTCAGTACAGACATTCAAGGCCAATCTCAATAGAAACAAGAGTAAAGTCCCTCCATACTTTTATGTGGGTACACGAACACTTCAAGTCCTCCATACACGCCTTCGTACGAAATGTAGTGGTCTTAACTATCACCTTTTCCTAAAAAATATTACTCCTACAGCTTTATGTAATTGTGGTCAAATGGAGACAAACTTCCACTAATTCTTTGAGTGTAGAATGTACAATGTTTGCCGTACAACTCTAAATAACAATCTTCACAATTTCAACATAGATCTCGAAACCCTCCTATCAGGAAATCCGGCCCTATCCGACCAGGAAAACACTCTCATATTCACACATGTTCATACCTACATATCTGATAGTAAGCGATTTGAATAATAGTATTAATAACGATTATTGTGACATGAGGCACACATTCTCTCCTCTCTTATCACCTTCTTCTCACTACATTCTTCTTTCTCTCGCTCTCTCACTCACAATCCACTATATTATGATCTTTATTAATGTTTAACATGTAGTTATTTTCGCATGTTTTCATGTTAAACCTTTCCTAACTCTATAACGCAATTGCAAAAGCCAACCGAAATACATACAATCTTTGCAGAGGAGAAGTATTATATAACTCTGTCTTCCATTCTAATCCTGTTTCTGTATTCTGATTATGCGTGGTGTATGCATATAACACAACACCACAACACAACACAACTCAACACAACTCAACACAACACAACTCAACACAACACAACTCAACACAACACAACACAACTCAACTCAACACAACTCAACACAACTCAACTCAACTCAACGCCGTCGTCGTCGTCGTCGTCGTCTTCATAACAATCATCATCATCGCCATTGTCACAATCATCGTCGTCATTGTCACAATCATCTTCATCATAATCATCGTCGTCGTCATCTTAATCCTCATGATTATAAAGACGACTACGACACCGAAGACGACGATAACGTCGTATTAGCGGATTGTTTTATTACGTTTAGCGGTCCTATGCCGTTCAGTGGTGTTCAGAACGGTTAACGGTGTCACATACATCCAGTGGCTGCCGGTTCATGGGGAATAGTTGGCTAATAGCCAGGGGCCCCGGGCCCAAAGTGGGCCCCCGAAGACCAGAAGGATAATGCGAGATACATCATACTTAGAAATGGGCAAACTGTCAGATGATGGAGACGATTAGAGCATGTCGGCAGCCGGAGTAGCAATGTTGCCTATACATTGCCTTTCAATAATACAAAGCTGATAAAGTTAGTCGACTTGAAGACAAAGTTGTGTGAAGGTTATCTCAATGTTTATAAGTTATAACAAATCAAATGGCAGCTCGCTAAGTGCGCTGGGCAAGCATGATTGTGTAAATACAAGGTCTACTGTAAGTGTGCTGGGCAAGTAGGATTGTGTAAATACAAGGTATACTGTAAGTGCGCTGGGCAAGCAGGATTGTGTAAATACAAGGTATACTGTAAGTGTGCTGGGCAAGCAGGATTGTGTAAATACAAGGTATACTGTAAGTGTGCTGCGCAAGCAGGATTGTGTAAATACAAGGTATACTGTAAGTGTGCTGGGCAAGCAGGATTGTGTAAATACAAGGTATACTGTAAGTGTGCTGGGCAAGCAGGATTGTGTAAATACAAGGTATACTGTAAGTGTGCTGGGCAAGCAGGATTGTGTAAATACAAGGTATACTGTAAGTGTGCTGCGCAAGCATGATTGTGTAAATACAAGGTCTACTGTAAGTGCGCTGGGCAAGCAGGATTGTGTAAATACAAGGTCTACTGTAAGTGTGCTGGGCAAGCAGGATTGTGTAAATACAAGGTATACTCTTGTTTGCAAAATTTGCATCTACGACACGAAGAAGGATGTGTATATTTCTGGTGGTCAGTGGGAGCCTCATATAACGAACATGCTACTAGATGTACTCAAGCATTGCAAATAATTAACATTCGTCGATATTGGTGCTAATATAGGTTATTTTAGCTTATTAGCGGCGTCTCTTAGACATTACGTTGTAGCTGTTGAACCACGGGAGCACGTACACAAAATCGCTCAGTCCATACACAATTTTCAAGATAATATTACAGTTCTTAGAACTGTCTTGTCTAATTATCATGCATAGATATACATCTTGCTAAAGTAGAAAAGTTTAAACTTTATTTATTTTACAACGATTGCGAAGCAAGTTTTAACAACTTATATTGATCACTCTCGTTGGAGCGGATGAAAACGTAAATGTGGTCATTCGTGTTGGAGGAAACCGGAGTACCCGGAGAAGATACACCTGTCAGATCTGGCGACCACAGTACAATCTCACATATTTCCCGGTCCGAGGATCGAACCTGGGTTGGATTGGTGAGAAGCGAGTGTGCTAACCACTGCGCTAATCTGACAGCTAAAGGAGATAACCAAGGTGGCGCACACTTATTGTCCGACAAAGTAAACGCATCTGCTATTGACAGGAATCTGCTATTGACACTATTACAACTTCAACTATTCAGCTGGACTTAGCGTCATTACTACTCACCATAGATATTATCCTCAAGTTTCACATTGGTAAATATAAGAAAACATTTGATTGTCTGTGTGTTTTACGTTTATTTATCGTCGCTACCGGTTGCCCATATGAGCGACGCCTCATGAAGAGATTAGTCAATTTAGATTTTTGGAGGAGAGTGCAATGATAGACAGTGACCCATTCCAGAGTCTCCTATGGCGTGACCGGATCAACGTCAAAATACGAGTAATTAATTAACGTCACGTCATTCTCAAATTTCCTTACTTCAATGTCACATCTTCTCAAAATACTCGCCCTTGTACCGCAAACATTTCTCCCATCTATTTATGTTAGAAATGATCTTCTGAAACTATCTTTCGGGATGCTTTTAAAAACGGAACAGACAGTGTTTTGAATTTCCTCTATCGTGCCCATTCGTCTGCCACGAAGTTCAGCTTTCAAAGTAGGGAATAGATAAAAGTCATTTGGTGCCAAATCGGGTGAGTAGGGCGGGTGATCCACAGTTTTCATATTATCCATCATCGCCTGTGTGTATGCAGACTTGTGACTGGGAGCATTGTCTTGATGCAGAAGGTAGTCATTTAAGAGCCCAGGTCGCTTCTTTCTCATCGCTGCTATGAAATTTCTGCTCAACACCTGAAAGGTAATTGCAAAAATATCACAACCCGCCGATTTGTGAGGCAAAAAAACGAGAAAATAATGTATAAATAATATAGATTGTACTGTACATACCTTTGATTCATGTATTCATTATTGAAGTTGGCAGTTTTTACGGAGGTTGGTGCACCCAAGTATGGTTAACCGTGAGTGCCGGAAAGGTTTGTTAAGTAAATGCCCGCCGGGATATAGCCCAAATGTGCTGATGCGGCGTAACCGAAATATAAATATCAACTTTGAATAGTACTTGGAGGTAATTGTAGTCCCCACAGGTACGGCATGATTTAGGACCACACCTCGCACGTCGTAGAATACGATAAACATCTGCTTCTTCGCTGAGCGGACGACACGTGCCTTTTGTGGTGATGGGGATGCCGGTGTTTTCCAAACTGACGACATTTGCTTGGTTTCAGGACCGAACGTTGATACCCATGTTTCATCAACTGTCACTATTTTATTTAAATATCTCATGCCTTTTTTACGAAAGTTCTGTAGAAATTGTGTAGCCGCCGCCATTCTTTTCTCTTTGTGTTCGCTTGAAAGTAACCGAGGTACCCATCTAGCTGCAACACGACGCATATTCAAATTATCCGTAACTATAGAATACGCACTTCCCGTTAAAATATCCAATTTATTAGCTAAATCCCTGACACGTATACGTCTATCCGAATCCAGAATGGATTTGGCCCTACAGATGATTTTATCGTTTTTCGACGTTGCAGGACGTCTGTCTCGTTTTACGTCCTTTAGTAAATCGACGCCGTCGCTGAATCTGTTGTAGGCTACTATTTATATATTGCAGTTTTCTTCAAAGCATTTCAACATATGTTTTAGTAATATCAGTCACGGTTTCTGATTTAGTTTTCTTTTGCAAAACACAACATTTTATTGCGTAGCGCTGTTCTAACGACATCGTGATGTGAATCCGGTCTGCTAATAGACGGTGCGCACGTTGAACATGTGTTGACGTCACAAATGACGTCGTAATAGTCTACCGACGTCACAGTATGAATGTACGGGAACCGTATGTGGTCGTGAGGTAATTTTAGAGAAAATCAATTAGCGCATACAAAAGTAATGAACATTTGGTAACATTCCAAATAAATTGGTTAAAATACGAAAAGTGATCCGGTGACGGTCGATGGACGTTACTGTAGTAACGATACAAATAACATTATTATGAATACATTGCTGTTTTTCGGTAAATTAATTAGGAATATAAAAGGGTTCACTATGTTAAATTTCAAGTCATATAGAAGACAAATAAAGATTTTATAAGCACTTTCCGCGAACTTTTTGAACATCCCTCGTACGTCGCCATTGTTTTGACCTAGATCAACATAAGTTTAATATTGTATTACATTCTTTATATTGAAATACACAATATGGGCATGGTTTCTCAGACTTATGTCGGAATCTAAATATTTAAAACAATTAGACGTGTGTAATGTTTGAATAATGCAAATTGCATAGTACACATTGTTCAACATATGAAGGTTTAAAAAAAGTTGAAACTTTATTTATTCTACAACGATTGCGAAACAAGTTTTGACAACTTTATATTAAACAGTGAACGATATGCAGCTTGTCTATACGAGAACGACTGCAGGAGTAGTCGTGTTTCTTGTGATGTGTTTCGTGTTTCTAATTAGAAATTTATTTATTATTTATTATTATTGCTATATACGATTTTAGTCTGGGGGAAAACGTAAATGGGTTTTGCAGCTACAAGGTTTGACAACATTATTTACAGCCCTCCCCATAAATAAATATGTTCATAAAGTGAAGGTTTGTCTATAAAATAGGAACATTCTATGAACGTCCAGACGGATCTGTAGTCCAATGGTTGGACTGGTAATCCAGGGATCGCAGATTCGATCCCCCGTCTGACCATAATAAAATTAACAGTCTTTCAGATGGGACTTTAAACAGAGGTCTCGTGTCGGTGCTTTACACCCTGCACGTAAAATAACCAGAGGAGACTCTGGAATGGGTCTCTGTCTGTATCATTGCACTATCCTCCAAAAATCTAAAACGACTAATCTCTTTAAGAGGCTTCGCTGATATGGGTAACCGGTAGCGACGATAAATAAACATAAACAATACAACGTATCTTTTTCAGATATATTAGTGATAGGGACACTATGATGGATTATACGTTCGTACTGCGATGATGCCAAATACAACTTTCCTAGGAATGGGCAGCCTGCGACCTGCAGCAGAAGATCAGAACATGGCTGCATCAAGAGTAGCAACGTTGCATACATTGCCTGTCAATAATACAAAGTCGGCATCCGGTGTAGCAACGTTGCATACATTGCCTTTCAATAATACAAAGTCGGCATTCGAAGTAGCAACGTTGCATATATTGCCTTTCAATAATACAAAGTCGGCATCCGGCGTAGCAACGTTGCATATATTGCCTTTCAATAATACAAAGTCGGCATCCGGCGTAGCAACGTTGCATACATTGCCTTTCAATAATACAAAGTCGGCATCCGGCGTAGCAACGTTGCATACATTGCCTTTCAATAATACAAAGTCGGCATTCGAAGTAGCAACGTTGCATATATTGCCTTTCAATAATACAAAGTCGACATCCGGTGTAGCAACGTTGCACTCATTGCCTTTCAATAATACAAAGTTGATAAAGTTCCCCCGACTTGGAGACAAAGTTGTCAAAAGGTTTTCTCAACTTTTATGACATAACAAATGACAGCTCGCTAAGTGCGCTGGGCAAGCAGGGTTGTGTAAATGCCACGTTTAACCGTGTTTGCAAAATGTGCATACAATTATATGCTACGAAGAGGGGTGTGCATATTTCTGGATCCTTGCGTGGCGGTGGGCAGTGGGGAGCCACATATAACGAACCTGTTACTAAACGTACTCAAACATAGCAAACACTTAACATTCGTCGATATTGGCGCTAATATAGGTTATTTTAGCTTATTAGCGGCGTCTCTTGGACATTACGTTGTAGCTGTTGAACCATGGGAACAGCACTTAAAAAAATTCGCTCATTCCATATACATTAACAATTTTCAAGATAAGATTACAGTTCTTAGAAATGCTGTGTCGAATTACCACAGAGTTGGATACCTGGATATACATAGTGCTGACATAAGGGTCAACCTAGGGAACATAAAGTTATTGAACGCATCTTCTAAAGGCACAATCACAACTTCCACAATTCAGCTGGACGATTTAGCGCCATTAATAACCACAGAAGAAATTATCCTCAAGATTGACATAGGTAATTATAAGAACACGTTTATAATTATTGTAATGTCATAGGTCGAAAATAAACATTCAATACGTTAGTTTATACAAATTTGTTTTAGCTCGATTGAGAAACAAGTTCTTACAACTTATATTAATCACTCTCGAGACCTCATTCCTGATGGAATCCATCGCCACGAGGGAGTGAGAAGAGACAACGTGGAATTTAAATGCCTTGCCTAAGGGCACACTCGTGGCGGCTCCAGCGGGGCTCATACTCCGGACAGTTCATGATGTGATGTGATGTGATGTGATGTGATGTGATGTGATGTGATGTTCATAAGAGGTGTCTCATAAGTCAGAAATGACAGGCCCTTTAAATAGGGGTGACACTATAATAAATAAACCACCTCCGTGGTCGAGTGGTTAAGGTCGCTGACTTGTATACCACTGTAACCTATCATCTCTGATGGTCATGGGTTCGAGCCCCGCTCAGGCCGTGTCTCATTTATATGAAAAAGTTGGCAGTTTCTTACGGAGGTTGGTGCACCAAGTACTGGTTAACCGCTGGAGCCTGCCCAGGAAAGGTGTTGTTAGGTAAACTGCCCGTCGCTCAAATGGGAAACCGGTAGCGACGTTAAATAAACATAAATAATAAATAAATAAAGAAGCACTTTACTTTACTTTTACAGACCTGATGACTCTTTATTCAGTATCAGTGTCTAAACAGAGACAACGAAGAACACTTTAGGCATTATGGTATAACTCGCAAGGATATCGCAGTTTATACCGCAAAAATTCGCAGAATTTCGACGATAAGCTGGCTGAGCCAACATGCGGCATCCATGGTCCAGTGATAGAGCGTCGGATTTGGAATCGATCTACCCACGATTCGATACTCGGCCACGCCACGTATGTAGTGTCATTGTGCAAGGCACCTAGCACACATGTGGTCCAGTAGAGCGTCGGATTTGGAATCGATACCCAGGGCTCGATACTCGGTCACGCCACGTATGTAGTGTCATTGTGCAAGGCACCTCGCACACATCCGTGGTCCAGTGATAGAGCGTTGGGTTTGCAATCGATACCCAAGGTTCGATACTCGGTCACGCCACGTATGTAGTGTCATTGTGCAAGTCACCTCGCACACATCCGTGGTCCAGTGATAAAGGGTCGGAGATGGAATCGATCTGCCGCCCCAGGTTCGATACTCGGTCAGGCCACGTATGTAGGCCTAGTGTCATTGAGCAAGGCACATCACACACACTGCTTAGTACTGGTTAACCGCTTAGGTCGGCTAAGTCGGAAAACATGTCCACGTCCCCACAAGGGGTTTGACATTAATGGAACATATAATATACATACATGCTTGTAGTGGCGTAAAATAATCGAAGGGAGATAATCGTGCACACTTTCGTACTCAACCGTGCTCAATCACATAGTTTTATACGACATTTGTTTAGTAGTTGAAATACTCAGTTTCTGTTGCAACTATTTTGGAAATGTTATCCAATATAATAGGGGAATTACATTCTGGATATATTTTCTTTTTTCACCGATTTTGTGTCGCTTTAAACGTTTCAGAAATGTTTATATTACAGTCTACATCCGTTATGTCAACGTCGTTTATGTCGAATTATCCGGTTATCTCGAAGTCGGATCAAAGTCCTGTTCCAGACACTATCATTTACATATAACTGGCTCCGTTTAGATCGAATTTAGTTAAGTCAAACTTCGGTAATGTCGAAGTATGTTGTTCGGTCCAACGGAATTCGACATAACGGATGTAGACTGTGCATGTAGTTCGCATCCAAATAGTCCAAATAGTTAGAATTGAAAAGTGTGACATTTTACTATCAAGACATTTTTCAAAATAACGGATCCAATTTTTTTATGTGTGTGTTTTTACGTTTATTTATCGTCGCTACCGGTTGCCCATATGAGCGATGCCTCCTGAAGAGATTAGTTATTTTAGATTTTGGAGGATAGTGCATGATACAGATTCCAGAATCTCCTCTGGTTCTTTTACGTGCACGGTGTAAAGCACCGACACGAGACCTCGGTTTAACTTCCCATCTGAAAGACTTAATTTTATTAGGGTCAGACGGGGGATCGAACCTGTGATCCCTGGATTACCAGTCCAGCGTGTTACCACTGTACTACATATCCGTCTGTAATGTTTTTTTATGTACAGGTCTTACTAGTATATATATAGGACTAGATCCAAATACGATTAAACACGAATTTAGCATGTTATCTAAATGAACTAGTTTCTAACAGTAGTGGTCATGTGCATAGTACGATTAATATGCAGTGCATCATAACTTGTAAATATAAACATGACATGTGTAATGCCGGAAGCTTAAAGTCCGATCCTGTATACATGCAAACTTGATAAAATTAAAAATGATTTGGAGACCAAATCAATACTACCCCCATATAGAATTTCTGAGTATTCAGATATAGTTTAAAAGTTTTTTGGAGGATAGTGCACTGCTATAGACAGAGACCCATTCCAGAGTCTCCTCTGGTTCTATTACGTGCACGGTGTAAAGCACCGACACGAGACCTCGGTTTAAAGTCACATCTGAAAGACTGCTAATTTTAATCATTGCACTATCTTCCAAAAATCTAAAATGGCTAATCTCTTCAGGAGGTGTCGCTCATATGGGCAACCGGTAGCGACGATAAGACAATAAATAAACGTAAAACACACACATAACCAATGACACTGGCCAGGAGTGACTGGTACAACGTCTAGATATGTATAAAGTTTAAACTTGATTTATTTTACAACAATCGCGAAACAACCTATATTAATCACGTTAGTCGGCTGAAAAAAGCATATAATTATGTTGTCATTCGTGTGAGTGGAAACCACCGGATAAAACCACCTGTCCGATCTGGCGACCACCGTAACATCTCACATACTTACCGGTCCGAGTTATGCATATCATCGGTTCCACTCCATTGATTATTCCTTGAGTTATGGCCCTTTGATTGTGCAAATTGTGCATCAGCTCGTTTCACTCCAAAGAGTTTTGAGATATGGCAATAATATCGGTGTTATGCGCTCCAACGATTCATCATTGACCTATGGTCCTTTGATTGCGTCTGTCCCGTTATTCCAATAAGAATAATGTAACATCTAAACATAATGTTATGCTAAATATTAATACAATATAACGTTTTAAAACAAAATATTAAGTTGTGTTCGCCGACAATTTGTAAACATGCAGGTTAGGCATTTTATATGAGGACCATCACGATCGGTGAAACTGATAGTCCTAGGTCGGACACTCATACACAGCTTTCACGCCAATTCAGCTGGCTTATTGATGCGGCTTATCTCCCTTGAAAATGACCCGAAAACCAATTATTGATTGTCTTATCGGCCAATTTTTGAGCAATAGTTTATATAGGGAAATTATTTTCAATCGTTTATTTAGAAGACACCTTTTAATTTTTATAAATTTTAACTCATATGGCGATAAAGATTAATTTGTTCTCTTTAATGTGATATAACAATGGTTGTTCTAGGAGTAAAACTTATTGCTTCCCTATTAGATTTAAATGTATCACTGCTACTTTTATTGGTATACAGTGAAATGTCAAATCGTTAATGTTGTGATGTTTAGAGGCACATAATTCATCTTTCCCATAAAATGAGAACTTTTTAACTCTAGCGACGGCGGGGTATATCAATTCATCGAATTGTTGTATAAAAGTAATGTGTGTGTGTGTTTTACGTTTATTTATCGCTACCGGTTGCCCATATGAGCGACGCCTCCTGAAGAGATTAGTCATTTTAGATTGTTGGAGGATAGTGCAATGATACAGACAGAGACCCATTCCAGAGTCTCCTCTGGTTCTTTTACGTGCACGGTGTAAAGCACCGACACGAGACCGCAGTCCCATCTGAAAGACTGTTAATTTTATTATGGTCAGACGGGGGATCGAACCTGCGATCCCTCGATTACCAGTCCAATGTGTTAACCACTGGACTATAGATCCGTCCGTAAATTGTTTGTTTATTATAGTGTCACCCCTATTGAAAGGGCCTTTCATATCTACCTTATGAGACACCTCTTATGGACATCAGTACTTCCCGAATCATATTCTTTAAGGCCAATCGCTAACCACTATTTAACTAGCTTGCGGCTCACCAAACGGCAGTATCAGAATGAACCACTGACGAGGTTCGAAATTTCGACCTCCCACTCCGTTGGCGGATGCCTTAACCACTCGGCCACGGAGACGGTATATGTATGTTGGTATAATGTCGAATGGTACATTTTTATAGAAATAATATGTTCACTTGTATGCTGTATATATCCTATCTCTGTTCTTCATACTTGGTAGTACCGTAGCCAGAGGCAATCTAGGGGGTCCGGGGGCATGTTCCCCCTTAAAATTGTGTGGACATAGAAGAGATTTCCTGCGTTTTTCTGATTTAATAGGTGTAGATGTATAATTATGTATTGACCTTTCAGCTTTCTAACAGTCAACATGTTATACATATATAAGGGATATATTTTGCATTTTTATTTATTTAATTTTTTGTTGTTGAAATTGTAACCCCAGACAGCTGCCTCGGTGTACCTCAGTGTGGCTACGGGCCTGCTTGGAGGAAATAAAGGTATTCATATTGTTATATTATTATTAAGAAACATGTCCAAGAGTGATATACATCAGATAATCGTTATTCTAACTCGACCCAGCTAATAACATACATACTTGTAGAGTAAAATCTACCTCGGGTTATTCTGCGATATACCTACCTTGAACTATGCTGCGCGCGCACCGTGTTTTGGCTATTCCATTTATACAATGCGTGTAAAATTTTATGAATGAAAGTCACGTGATGTTTGTAAATACAACCGTGGGAATTCGCGGAAGTGAGTTATTTTTAGAATCAGATAATCTCTTGTCCGTCTTGTTTTTCTGTTACGTAACGTTTCAGTTACTATTCTGTACAGTTTTATTTGACAAAATAAATAAAATTATTGATCAGTTACAACTTTTGTTCATTTATGCACTAGATTGATATTTTCCATAGAAAATAACGTCATCACCCCTTACGCGGGAGGAAAATTCGAAAGCCAAATGCACGGCGTTTGAAGAAAATACTCCTTTGATTCTCGTCTAAAATGATTAGAAGTAAGTCTTGTTAGAATCGAAATAATAAGTATCAACCGTGGTATATCGCAGAATATAAGAATTATTTCTTAATTGAACAATTACTATAATTTAAGTGATAACCCTTTTTGATGGGTAGGTTGGGGAGGTCGAGTTGCCCTCTTTGTGGCGACATATGATGATTGCGCATTAGCATTACTGTTTTGATATGTGTGAGTATAATGTTTATATAAATTGTTATTGAACAATTACTATAATTTAAGTAATAACACTTTTTGATGGCAGCGTTGGTGGTGGATAGGAAGGTTGGGGAGGTCGAGTTGACCTCTTTGTGACGACTTTTGATGATTGCGCATGCGCATCGGCATTACTGTTTTGAACGGTGTTAATACAATGTTTATGTAAATTATTATTTTGAACCGGAATTATTTGATAATTTTCTTTGATATGAGTAAATACGTCATCATCAGTATGCCTTGGAGATGATTCAGTTTGTAACATGTCATAGTCGCATCTTGTCGGCGCAACAACTACAGCAAGAACGTCGCATGATAACGCCATTGTTTGGTCAGCGAATGTGAGATAACCTCCGGTAATCTCCGAGTTGAATCGTAACTTTTCGTACGATGATGATTTCATGTGTTGGAAGTCGAGAGAAGTGGAAAGCTCCCGTGAAAGTCCCCCTTCACTTTTACTCCTGTACATGGAATGACCCAGACTTTGTATTTCGCTAGTAGACGAGCAGCCTTTCATTGCTAGCACAGTCTTTGTCATGTTTAAGTCGTCATCTTTCGCGCAGCCGAGGCTATTTTCGAGCGATTTATTTTTCAGCAGTTTTCTCACCCCCGTGAACGGGCTACGCGGAGATTGCTTTGATGGAGCTAAGTCTCCAAACGGCCTATTCAACCTTTCTGGATCGATTTGCATCTCCTGTAGCGTATCTGAACTTCTGTTCTGAAACAAGCGTTTTATCCTGGTAACTGGACTTCCGTTTTCTTTGCCGGAAGTCGTAGAACTGTGTTCAGTGCGCAGGTCACTCGTGGATTTGCTAATTCTCATTCTATTACGAACTTCACCTCCTTCTATATCCGGAGTGCTTCGGATGATACGTGGCGTCTTGTTCTTTACAAAGCGTCTGATGGCTGTGAACGTGCTCTCTGGCAACTTCGGTAAAAGTTTCAATTCTTCAACCTGAAATGTTTCAATTAAAACACGTATGTCTCTATGCCATACCAAAATGAATATTTCTGCATGTAAAAGAACCGAAGGAAGTTCCCGAACCTCAGGAGCTGGGCTCGGTCCGTATAATTAAAATAACCCCCAAATACGCCAACATAATATCTAATCTAATGGCGTCGTCATGTTGGTAACCTGTAGCGACGAAGTAATGGCTTTATGATATTATTTAATATATATTTACCATTTAATGGCTTTATAACATTATTTAATATATATGCCCTTTTAATGATTTTATAACATTATTTAATATACATTTACCATTTTAATGGCTTTATAATATTATTTAATATATATATTCCATTTTAATGGCTTTATAATATTATTTAATATACATTTACCATTTTAATGGCTTTATAACATTATTTAATATATATACTGAGTCAAAAAAGAAACGATACCAAACTAAAAATGACGTAAAACGGATAAAACCATAGAAAGGTTTAATATATTATTACGTATCAGTACCGGGTATCTTATTGCAACGTCAGCCAACCATAAACACAGGTAAATAAACACCCGATAATCTTGGAACGCCGAATTTCCGATTTGCACGTGCTCCTCAACAAAGACAACTTCCTACACATGTACAAATCGGAAAACCGGTTTATTGTACTGGTATTGCATTATCATCGAGGAAAAACACCTTACATACCCATTGTTACCTCTAACAAAATGCCTAGGCTAAACCGCAATCAGAGAATGCGTGCCATTGGCATGATTGACGGCGGTTTACGTCAGCGTGACGTCGCAAATCGACCAGGGGTTACGCGGATCACGATAACACGTCTACTTCGACGTTATCGAACACATGGATCGGTGGACGACCGTCCAAGATCTGGTCGACCACGTGTGACGACGCGTGAACAGACCGTCACATTTACGTGACCGGTTCCTACCTGCTACGCACACAGCTGACGTTACTCCTGGGATGACCAACAATCGCATCAGTGCACCAACAGTCAGGAACCGGCTCGGTGAACGTGGCATTCGTGCCTATCGGCCATACGTTGGACCCATCCTGACACGACGTCACCGTGACGTACGGCGGGAATGGACGACGGAACGTGCTCGCTGGACTCGGTTACAGTGGAATTCGGTGATGTTTAGCGATGAATCACGGTTCTGTTTGCGTCGAGCGGATGGCAGAGAGCGAGTATATCGCAGACGCGGTGAACGTTACGCCGACGCATGTGTACGTCAGGTCGATCTGTTCGGGGGCGGAAGCGTTATGGCGTGGGGCGGTATCACCTTCGGCAGTCGCACTGAACTGTTAGTGGTGGACGGGAACCTAAACGCCCAGCGGTACTGTGATGAGATCCTTGCGCCAGTTGTTATGCTGTTCTTTAACGCCAACAGAAACGTCACACTGTTCCAACAGGACAACGCCAGGTGTCATACTGCTCGGATTTCCACCACATTATTGGAGCAGAACAATATTGAAACCCTGCCGTGGCCTGCTTTGTCACCAGACTTGTCACCCATAGAACAGTTGTGGGATACGTTAGACCGCCGCGTCAGACGACGTCAGCCGGTAACGTTAAACCAACTGAGGGATGTTTTGCGTCAGGAGTGGACAAATATTGACCAGCAAGAGATTCAGACACTCTTCCGTTCGATGCGACGGCGGTGCATTGCAGTGAGAGACGCAAATGGTGTCCATACTCGGTATTGACGTCTGTGTGAAAATCCATTAGACCCCTGTCCGACGAATTACGTCATCACGCAGCAGACAGTTTCGGAGGCTCATTATGCTTTATGTGCTCCTCTTTCAAACATGTTGGACTATCATATCATCTGATGAATTTTCAAAGAATTTTCTTAATAAATGTTGAAATTATAGACACATAAACACCAGGTATCGTTTCTTTTTTGACTCGGTATATATTCCATTTTAATGGCTTTATAACATTATTTAATATACATTTACCATTTTAATGGCTTTATAACATTATTTAATATACATTTACCATTTTAATGGCGTTATAACATTATTTAATATACATTTACCATTTTAATGGCGTTATAACATTATTTAATATACATTTACCATTTTAATGGCTTTATAATATTATTTAATATACATTTACCATTTTAATGGCTTTATAATATTATTTAATATACATTTACCATTTTAATGGCGTTATAACATTATTTAATATACATTTACCATTTTAATGGCGTTATAACATTATTTAATATACATTTACCATTTTAATGGCTTTATAATATTATTTAATATACATTTACCATTTTAATGGCGTTATAACATTATTTAATATACATTTACCATTTTAATGGCGTTATAACATTATTTAATATACATTTACCATTTTAATGGCTTTATAATATTATTTAATATACATTTACCATTTTAATGGCGTTATAACATTATTTAATATACATTTACCATTTTAATGGCGTTATAACATTATTTAATATACATTTACCATTTTAATGGCTTTATAACATTATTTAATATATTACTTTTAATGGCTTTTTAATATTATTTAATATATATTACCCTTTTAATGACTTTATAATATTATATAATATATAATTACCCGTTTCGGTCCTTCGAATTCTGGGCATGTATTTTCAATGTTAGACGCTGCTACTACTTTGGCTTGTTTAACAAGGGGTTTCTGCTTTAGATTTCGTCTTATGGAATTAGGTGGCATAAATATCTTGTCCACAGGAACCGACATAAGCGGTACGAGGTCTACACGGGGGTCCTGTAAAAACCATAGCCATAATATGTGTATAATAATGTCAACTAGAAGGTATCGAGGTCAACAACATAGGAATAAATATCGGGTAATTTCGGCAATACATAAATCGTGTACATGTACACAGAACATAATTAAATAAATGTGCAGCAATAAACCAATTTAATATAACCAGCGTAATTAAAAATATATTTGCATAATCATAGGATATTACACTCGTGGTGATTTCATAGCATATTTTGCTGGTATATTGTATATGTACAACGTTACGGCTCTTACGTTTCCGTAAACATCTATATTGTTACGGCTCTTACGTTCTCGTATATATACACGCTACTGTTCATACGTCCCAGTATATATGTACAACATACACAGTTACGGCTCTTACCCTCCCATATATCTATAACGTACAACGTTACGGCTCTTACGTTCCCGTATATCTATAACGTACAACGTTACGGCTCTTACGTTCCCGTATATCTATAACGTACAACGTTACGGCTCTTACGTTCCCGTATATATATATAACGTACAACGTTACGGCTCTTACGTTCCCGTATATATCTATAACGTACAACGTTACGGCTCTTACGTCCCCGTATATATCTATAACGTTACGGCTCTTACGTTCCCGTATATATCTACAACGTACAACGTTACGGCTCTTACGTTACCGTATATATCTACAACGTACAACGTTACGGCTCTTACGTCCCCGTATATATCTACAACGTACAGCGTTACGGCGCATACGTTCCCGTATATATCTAGAACGTTTCCTGCTCTTACGTTCCAGTATATATATACAACGATACGGCTCTTGTGTTCTAGCATATGTCTGCAACGTTGTTCTTATGCTCCGGGGTATATCTACAACATTACTGCTCTTACGTTCTCATGTATATCTACAACGTTGCTGCTCTTACGTTCCCGGGTATATCTACAATGTTACTGCTCTTAACATATAATATAGCTATATAACGCTACGGCTCTTAATATATTCTCGTAATTATATATCTAGAACGTTACGGCGTTACGTTCCAGTATATATATATATATAATACAACTATACCGCTCTAACGGATCTGTAGTCCAGTGGTTAACAAGATGGACTGGGACTCCATAGTCGCAGGTTCGATCCCCCGTCTGACCATAATTAAATTAACAGTCTTTCAAATGGGACTTTAAACCGAGGTCTCGTGTCGGTGCTTTACACCGTGCACGTAAAAGAACCAGAGGAGACTCTGGGATGGGTTTATGTATGTATCATTGCACTATCCTCCAAAACTCTAAAATGACTAATCTCTTCCAGGAGGCGTCGCTCATATGGACATCCGGTAGCGATGATAAATAAACGTAAAACATATACTCTAACGTAACACACACATCTTCAACTACTGGGCTCTAATGTAAACACAACGTATCTGTGTAAACCTACATTGATTCTTTCCAACGTAAACTGGATACTTTTCGTTTGAATTCCGTCGGCCTCTTCCAGTGCTTCTACCAGAAGCTGTTGGGCAACTACAGTTCTTTTCAAGCCAATATTCGCTAATGCCAGATTATGCAAGATCTGGGAGAGAAAAAAGTAAACCATGCTGTATAATATACTCACACGAAAAAGAAAGTGTGCACTTGGTTAGAGGGAAATTTTTATACTTATATTCACACACGTAAAACAATGTTCTGATAATTATCAAATTTCAATTAAAAGTAAAACATCGTGTAGCCAATACATTTGTGCACATTTTGATACCAAATTTGCCTATATTTTGCTTCCATAGATCTATATAAGTATAAAATTCTCACTCTAACCAAGCCAAGTGCATACGTTCTTTTTCGTGTGAGTATATATTAATGAGACGCACAAATGTGTATTTGGTTTGTATGGGGCCTCCGTGACAGAGTGGTTAAATCACTTGCCACTCACCGCTGTAGGTATTAATCTCACTGGGGGTGTCGAATTATTTCAACCGGGGAAGCTATCCAGCGGGTTTGCGATTGGTCGGTGGTTCTACCCAGGTGCAAGTCGGTGAGTGAAATAGTGCCCGGATGGTCATCCGGGTCTTTCGCCACGAAATACTAGCGGGGAAGTCGCCATATCACTTACGCTGTATTTGCGATTTCGATTTGATAATATTGTATTGCTCTATATACATGTATATAACCATAACAATCGTATAACCGATACATAATTAGAAAATGGGTTGGGCCACAAGTTCTGACAACATTAGTGATTGCCCCCCTCTTCAGATGTCGCTGTGGGATAGTGTAGGATAGTGACTCGTACATAAGGTAGGCCTACATAAGGCGCTCGCTTCTCACAAATGCAACCCAGGTTCGATCCTCGGACTGGGAAGTATGTGAAATGGTACGGTGGTCGCCAGATCGGACTGGTGGGTTTTCTCCGGGTACTCCGGTATCCTCCCACACGAATGACCACATTTACGCTTTCATCCGCGCCAACGAGAGTGATTAATATAAGTGGTTAAAACTCTGCTTTGCAATCATTGTAAAATAAATAAAGTTTAAACTTTATTGATCAATTAGTCGTTTCAGTTTTGTCGCAGCGGAACAAGCATAACCATCACTGTTTCGTTTAATAACAGCATCGGTCTTTCACGGCGACACAACTAAAATACGTAATGGCACATATCAGCTACCATGCCCCTGTTGTGCAATGGTAACGGCTTCCGCCTAGTAGTCGATGGGTTATGTGTTCGAGCCCATTCAGATCCAGGATAGTAATGTCGCTAGACACTCCTTTCTCGCCCCCACATATATCAGGAATGAGGTCCCAAGTAAGGGGGAACATGTTCCCGGAACCCCCCTATATTGCCTATGTTGAAATTTGTCTCTAGCTACGGTACTGAACCTAAACTGCTCACATAGTTTACTGTGCTCGAAACAAGATGATTATTATTAGTTTAAACTTTATTTATTGTACAACTATTGCGAAGCAAGTTTTAACAACTTATATTAATCGCTCTCGTTGGCTCGGATGAACGCGTAAATGTGGTCATTCGTGTGGGAGGAAACCGGAGTAACCGGAGCAAATCAGGAATGAGGTCCGGAGAGCTATTACTCTAACGCTGACAGGACATGTTTCACAATCCAGCTAACATAATTGAGTACTACTGTAGTATCGCGGCAACAAAACTAATAGACGACATGGCACATATCGTCCACCATACATATGATCTAACCTGACATCTATGCAGTCTGCACTGCAGCCCAATTGGCTTATAGTATATGTGAGAGTTGCCACGTAGCAACGTTCTAGCCGTCTCTAGATCTTTCACCGCCATCACAGCCCTGTAAATATATGACACAGTGTTTGATTTTATGCGCTATGCTAATAAAAAATGTATCATTGTTATGTGTGTTTTACGTTTATTTATCGTCGCTACCGGTTGCCCATATGAGCGACGTCTCCTGATGATATTAGTCATTTTAGAATTTGGAGGATAGTGCAATGATACAGACAGAGACTCATTCCAGAGTCTCCCCTGGTTCTTTTACGTGTACGGTGTAAAGCACCGACACGAGACCTCGGTATAAAGTCCCAGCTGAAAGACTGTATTAGGGTCAGATGGGGGGTCGAACCTATCAGCAAATTAAAGTATGTAAAATATGTTATTTCGCAGTGAGTGAAATAACACAGTGTTACTAGTATTCGCCCTGTTTTACTCTCTTTCTTGCCTTTTTGTTGTTTTTTGTAGGCTTATTTTACAATAACGATACATAACCGAACTTTTCTCAACTGTCAATTGACTTTATGTAATTAAATACTAAACGAAGTAGCAATATTTATATCCTTAAAGCGACACTACATCAGTGAAAACGCAAATTTCTAAAGAATGTAATTTCCTATTATATGGTATATATTTTTTCCAAATACATGTAGTATTTAAACTAATAAACAAACGTCGTATACGCAGTTTGTTGACATAAGAAAATAATGTAAATAGGATCAACATCCATGCGGAATACAATGCGTGTATCTTGAATAAATCGATTTATGGTACAGATTTACAGTTATATCTCACATTTGTGCAAATGCATATTTATTTGCAAACTAATCTTAGTTGAATTATCTCTAGACGACACAGTATCACGCGTTAAGTATTGACTCCAATAACATGTAGTAATCTGAATAACGATCTATATTTAAACCACCTAAAGGGTGACCCAGTGTGTCAATGTGGTTTTAAATATGAAGACGCGGAACATTACCTTTTTAAGTGCCCACGATTTCATATGCAAATAATCGATTTATTTAGAGCTACGAGGCAATTTCATCCGCTAAACACACGAATGTTACTATTTGGAGATGATAGACTGTTACCTGAAGAAAATGAACTGATTTTTTCATCTGTTCATAAATATATAAAACAAACTCGACGATTTTAATTATATCATAAACGACAAAGAAAAATAATGTTACTGACAATACCCATGTACATCTTAACAAAATACCCTGTGCCCTATAGTAAATGTTCATTGTGACAGCGTGACACGGAACAGGACATCACGTTGGTATAAACACATGTACCTCACATGGTTAATCTCTACTACTCATCTTCCTTCTCTTTACTAAGTTACCAGTTTCGCTTTATTTTTTGTTAATTCTTTTCTACATTCCACCATATTTGTTTGCTTCTTTGCTGAATGCCTGATTGCCAATTATTCATTTATTCTTCTTGGGGAGGGCAGTTTACTAATGTTGCTAGACCTTGTTGCCCAACCCAGTTGGCATTTTATCACATATAATGAATGTTAAGTCTATATGTACTATATATGTACAATCCCAAATAAAATATGATTAAACTCCAATAACAAACAAACGTCAATTCAGGAGCATGGATGGCAGTTATATGAAATCCTACTTTCATTTTTGAAAGTTTGTTGACCACAAAATCACGTTTATTGATTCAATGTTAGTATTCGAATGTATTCAGAAGAATTTGTAGTAGCAATGCATGTATACGTTAAGAAATGCCTTTTGTTTGGCTTTTTGCGATGTCGCTTTAAATACTCTATCATAGGATAACTAAATGAAGTCGCAATGTTCATATAATTAAATACTCTATCATAGGATAACTAAATGAAGTCGCAATGTTCATATAATTAAATACTCTATCATAGGATAACTAAATGAAGTCGCAATGTTCATATAATTAAATACTCTATCATAGGATAACTAAATGAAGTCGCAATGTTCATATAATTAAATACTCTATCATAGGATAACTAAATGATAAATACTCTATATAGGATACTAAATGAAGTCGCAATGTTCATATAATTAAATACTCTATCATAGGATAACTAAATGAAGTCGCAATGTTCATATAATTAAATACTCTATCATAGGATAACTAAATGAAGTCGCAATGTTCATATAATTAAATACTCTATCATAGGATAACTAAATGAAGTCGCAATGTTCATATAATTAAATACTATATCATAGGATAACTAAATGAAGTCGCAATGTTCATATAATTAAATACTCTATCATAGGATAACTAAATGAAGTCGCAATGTTCATATAATTAAATACTCTATCATAGGATAACTAAATGAAGTCGCAATGTTCATATAATTAAATACTCTATCATAGGATAACTAAATGAAGTCGCAATGTTCATATAATTAAATACTCTATCGTATGATCGAAGATCGGACCCGGGTTGCATTGGTAAAAAGAGAGCGCGCTTAACAACTACGCTAATCGAACAGCCCATCTCATATCATGTCGTGTCATATAGGCCTAATGTCGCTTTAATTGTTTAACGATAAACTTTCACAACGTCGTATTAATATACAAAGTAATACAGTAAACTGTTTCTATATTTCCATAGTATTTATAATAGGTTAATATCTAGAACATGCTAGAGTCACGCAGTAAAACACTTATTGTACCAATATAGACGAGGTATGAATAGTTAAATGCCCGAGTCACGCACGCTGAAATGAAACCCGATATACGTGTATATGTTAATACAAGTATTGAAAACAGTTTTGTAGGCCCATCACAGACGGATCTGTAGTCCAGTGGTAACACGCTGGACTGGTAATCCAGGGATCGCCGGTTCGACCCCCGGTCTGACCATAATAAAATTAACAGTCTTTCAGATGGGACGTTAAACGGAGGTCTCGTGTCGGTGCTATACACCATGCACGTAAAACAACCAGAAGAGACTCTGGAATGGGTCTCTGTCTGTATCATTGCACTATCCTCCAAAAATCTAAAATGACTAATCTCTTCAGGAGGCGTCGCTCATATGGGTAACCGGTAGCGACGATAAAAAAACGTAAAACACACATTTGATACTGGATCTAACCACTAATGTCGTGATGCTGCATTAGATAAAATGACCGCACTTTGGGAAACATTTTAAGCAAGTTAGAAAATTATGCATACAGTACATAGTATTTCAGATCAACGAATAGACAGACATATGCAAATTAGACATGCATTATATATGTACAGTTTTACGTGGATTCTGACGTATTTGTCATGATCAATGTTTTGTTTAATCATATTGTATTGCAAATCAATAGCAAATATGTCATACACCTCAATACATAGCACTAACATGCACGGGTTTGTGCCACACGTGTTAACATTAGACAACTAACAGCTTTATTATGCTGCACATGTATTTGCATTTAAAACATTGTCATGACGTCATACTTTTACAGACGGATCTGTAGTTCAGTGGTAACACGCTGAACTCGTAATCCAGGGATCGCAGGTTCGATCCTCCGTCTGACCCTAATACAATTAACAGTCTTTCATATGGGACGTTAAACCGAGGTCTCGTGTCGGTGCTTTACACCATGCACGTAAAAGAACCAGAGGCGACTCTGGAATGGGTCTCTTTCTGTATCATTGCACTATCCTCCACAAATCTAAAATGACTAATATCTTCAGGAGGCGTCGCTCATATGGGCAACCGGTAGCGACGATAAATAAACGTAAAACACACACTCATACCTTTGTACTTTCAGTCCTTTATTATTAATATTGGACTGTTGTCAAAGGGCAAGAAAGAGTATACGATCAAATCCTAAGCGTACATGTACGAAATTAACAATTTTAATTAGTAGGATGTTGTTATATAAGTGAGTGTTTTAAGTAAGATATCAACCTCAAACGGATCCAATATGTAAACTATTGGTACTGTCTTCGGCGCTACGAGCTTCATACAGTCAAATATGTATACAAATTGGATCGTTTTCGGCTTATATCCTATACATACATGTATATATAGATAGCAGGGGCGAAGAAACTATTTGAATATTGTTGGGGACAATGGCTAGCCTGGGTGCCAGTCTCGATTTTTCACTTTTTAACTTCTGGCAAAATGACATGATCAGAAACTCAATACGGCCAAATTAATAAACTCTGTGTTAAAATATATTTATTTGACTGACCAGGCAAAATATATCGACGCCTGTTCCCAGGCCTGTGGTTTTGTGAAACACACGTAGGAAAGTTTGAGTTTGTGTGCCACCGTTCAACACTATATTATCTATTCTATCATATTATAGTCATTTCGCTATTTTTAAATATCCTCTGGTTCGATTACGTGCACCGACACGAGACCTCGGTTTAACGTCCCATCTGAAAGACTGTTTAATTTTATTAGGGTCAGACGGGGGATCGAACCTGCGATGCCTGGATTACCAGTCCAGCATGTTACCACTGGACAACAGATCCGTCTGTATGTTTTCTTTGACTAACCTTTGTTCTTGTAGATACAGTGTTCCTCGTTGAAAGAAAGCTATCACTAAATTATTGTCCTTGTCTACAGCAGACGATAAACTCTGAAAATACGCATAACTCGTTAAACTGGTTAGAATATTTAGCATCAATATATACAGACGGATCTGTAGTCCAGTGGTAACACGCTGGACTGGTAATCCAGGGATCACAGGTTCGATCCCCCGTCTGACCCTAATAAAATTAACAGTCTTTCAGATGGGACGTTAAACCGAGGTCTCATGTCGGTACTTTACACCGTGCACGTAAAAGAACCAGAGGAGATTCTGGAATTGGTTTCTGTCTGTATCATGCACTATCCTCCAAAATCTAAATTACTAATCTCTTCAGGAGGCGTCGCTCATATGGGCAACCGGTAGCGACGATAAATAAACGTAAACACACACTAAATAAGCACATACAAATAACAACAACCCAACAAGACAAGTCAATCATTTTAATTTCACACAGCTAGCAGGGCGAAAGCATGCATGCAAGTAGCCGGTTTCAAACAGTGAATTATTGCTACATTATACACTCTCACGTAAAACACATAGCATCAATATTTTGTTTAAGAAAGGTGAGTGACTATGAATTATTTGTTTACACCACTTGGCAGTGTGAATTCCAATCAGCAACCGTTGCTGGAAGAAGTGAGTTTGCATAGAACTCAGTACAGGCGGGTAGTGGACGTATGTTTACTTTGCTGCTCTTTCTCCAAATGATAAGCTAATATTTATATTTTCCAACGCAGAAATTATGAGATTAAGTGCCAAATCTTGTTTTAATATTCTACAAAGACGTTATTTTTACCTTTGTACATAATGCTTCAATTTTTCTTAATAATCCAATGTATTTTTAATACCAGCTAATAGTCTATGCTAATCAGTTCAATTCTGATCTGATCAGAGTTGATATTTGCTTTTTGAAAACATTTTTAATATGCGCAATAGTGCTCGCATACAATCATCAGCATTTTGTGATATCATTTTGATTGCAAGCTTATTTTAGGTTAGATTAGCGTAGGCTATTCAGATTTATCATGTGTTGTTTACATATACATGTATGTATGTATATACATGTGTTATATCATACTATATTATTACAACTGCATAATGTGATGTGTTTTATACTTTGATAAATACCGTCTCTTGAAACTCATTTATGAGTGGCAATGTACTATACCATGTATTATTTTAATGTTGTTCTGTTATTGTTGTACATTGATGAGACATAAATAAATAAATAAATAAATATATAGGTTGGTATGATTTCTTAATGGGGTTTGTGTAACATTCCAGACATATTTGAAATGGAGACTATTATTGTTTCACCAATGTGAGTGGCGTCCGTGATCCAGTGGTAGAGCGTCGGATTTGGAATCGAACGCTCCCGGGTTCGATACTCGGTCAGGCCACGTATGTAGTGTCATTGAGCAAGGCACCTCACACACATTGCTTAGTACTGGTTAATCGCTTAGGTCGGCTAAGCCTGCCCAGGAAAACATGTCTACGTCCCCGCGAGGGGTTTGACATTAAAGGAACATACATACAATCTCCACATTTATCTTTGTAATTAGATATCCCTTGAGGTGGTGTTGATTTACATAAAGTTAGTTTTTAATTTCGTTAGGGTACGTTATATACCAGATCTGCCTATGATTGCTGGTAATGGATATGCACTTTTCATCTCGTTAGTAAGTTTTACTTAGCAATAGACGCGTAACTAAGATACAGCCAAACCTGTGTTGGTGGTTACCTCTATTAAGCAACCAACCTGTTGTATGTGAGATGGTACGGTGGTCGCCAGATCGGACATGTGAGTTTTCTCCGGGTACTCCGGTTTCCTCCCACACGAATGACTACATTTACGCTTTCATCCGCGTCAACGAGAGTGATTATATATATAATTATATATAAATTGTTAAAACTTGTTGTAAAATAAATAAAGTTTAACCCCCCCCCCCAAAACAACCTGTATTAAGCATCCAGTTTCAAGATTCCCAAAATGTTGTTTTACTATACATTTGATCTCTATTGAGCGTCCACCGATGCTAAGCAGCCAACCTTATGTTTTAAAGGCAAATGGAAATACATGTCATTTAATTGTTTCACATAATTTAGAAAAAAGGGAAGAAATGAATAAATTACTATAAATTATTGTGTGGCCTTCGTGGTGTAAAGGAATATGACACATGCCTTGCAACCGAAATTATAGGTTCGAACCCCACACACACACAAAACAATAACGGGGTTGTTCATAGCCATAGCACTTAATGTCTCAGGTCATTTATCCCCTCAACTCAAGACGAGCATTCTATAAGCCGCAATGGTGACAGTACATGCTCGTATGCAGGAGCGCTTAGAACTGTTGTTGGATGGGATGGTGTTTCCAGGCACGAATTCGATCCTTGCACAATGTATATGTGTTTAGTGTGATGTTATTAAAATGTCTGTATCATTTCCAAATGTTTGTGTAATTGGTGAGATGGATGGGGGATAATTCTAAAACCCATAAAACCATTTGAAGTTGTTCGTGAAAATCGACACCGGGCACATTATAGTAACATTAACAGCATTTACATTGACATTTACATTTTACAATGTCAGACTACATAACAACAGCATACAGCAAGTAAACGGTGTGTTTGTGGTATATATATCTGGGGGTTTAATTCTTTCACCGCCAATGTCGCATAAAAGCGACTTTGTAAAAAAGTAGAGAATAGAGAAAAATAGAGAACATGCCGTCTGATCAGGCTATATGCTGATTGCTCTTCAGACAGTGGAGCTGAAGCACCTGTCCGAATAGCAAACAACATAGATCCTGATCAGACGCGGCGTTACGCCGCGGCTGATCTGGATCTATGTTGTTTGCACATGCTCTGAATTTATTCGGCGCTGAAAGAGTTAAAGTCGCGCCAACAAATGATGCTATATGGCGAATCTTCAGTTATTATGGTTGGGGTGGGGGAAGACCCCGAGTTGGAGAGGGGAAGACCCGAGTTGGAGGGGGGAAGACCCGAGTTGGAGGGGGGAAGACCCCGAGTTGGAGGGGGAAGACCCCGAGTGCCCCTCCGAGCATTATTTCAGACACGAACTGGCGCCCGGAGAGAACCACCGACCTCACACAAGCCAGCTGAAAAGCTAACTCACATGAAACAATTCAACACACCTAGTTGGGATTCGAATAAACGTTGGTTAGGTGCAGACGATTCGTTGTCAACGACCGTAACCACCAGGACACGGAGGAAAAAAGTGTAAAACGAGAAGAGCATGAAGACTAAGGCAATGGCTAAGTTGCCTGAACTTATGTTCGGGTTTAACCCTTTCAACCCCACAGGCCTCTAAATAGGCTTATGAAAAGTGTAGATCCAGATGAGCCGGCTCGTGACGAGCCGTATCATCAGGATCTGCACTTTTTTGCCAGTAATAATTATTACTATTTTTAGATAAAATTACCCATTTTGATAAATGAACTGGTCCAAAGGTAATGTTCTTATTAATTTATTGGTCTGAAAATATCACGCACCAGTCCATGTCAGTTACTTGGGGTTGAATGGGTTAAAGTCGACTTACCCTGATCGCCTTGTCTGTGTTGTTCAGCTTGATATAAGCACATGCCATATTGTAGTACATTCTAGCAGACAGTTCGGATATTTCCGCGTAAGCGCGTAACGCCGCATCGTACTCTCGGCGAGCGTGCGCCGATACAGCTGTGCTCCATTTACTCATTGTTTCTACCGTTGCTTGATTCCCGTCCATGTCGTCGATAGGTGTATCAGCTCTGATTGCTTACGTGCAATCGGTGATTTACTGCTTAAACTTCTCTTGTTGGCAATTTCTCTTAGACTTCTCTTGTTGGCAATTTCTCTTAGACTTCTCTTGTTGATAATTTCTCTTAAGCTGCTCTTGTTGGCAATTTCTCTTAGACTTCTCTTGTTGACAATTTCTCTTAGACTTCTCTTGTTGGCAATTTCTCTTAGGCTTCTCTTGTTGGCAATTTCTCTTAGACTTCTCTTGTTGGCAATTTCTCTTAGACTTCTCTTGTTGACAATTTCTCTTAGACTTCTCTTGTTGGCAATTTCTCTTAGACTTCTCTTGTTGGCAATTTCTCTTAGACGTACTGATTGTTAGTAAGCGTTCACCCTAGACAAGCCAGTTATGTTAAATGTATTTATTTAATGCTTTCCAATGAACTATAGAAATCTATCCGTTAAATAAAATGGTACAAAATTAAATTACCCATAATCAAACCAAAATAATAACCATCCCTTTATTATGTAAAATGTTGCTTGTCTATGGGATATCCTATCTCCGTTGTACATGTATTAGGATAAACATCAACACACACACAAATTTTAGCAATATTCCGCTTGCTGTGTGTAGATACGTTAAGAAACGAATGAAGTAATTTATATATGCTACGACTTATAAATATCAACCGTCAGTACGCGTAAACCCAAAAAATACGATCCATCAGAAGTTAAATAACTGTGCTGAATTAAATAAATATATACACTACTCCGCTCCGCTTTAAATGATTTTACTTTCTCGATGACCCGCTTAAGAATGAAGCATGGCACATAAAGTCACGATTGACGTACACATGCATACTCGCGTCACTCAGTTTATGCAGACTGTCTTTTGAAATTGGATACACGCACTAAGTACAAAATGTGATTATTATTAGGTTTAAACTTTATTTATTTTACAACGATTATTATTAGGTAAACCGTGCGCATTTACCTTATAGTGTATATTACACTTTTTTAAAACAATAACGTAAACTAGAGATTCGTACTCGAGATGTTCTATGGCGTGCCGTTTTGCTATTTATTCGTTATTTATTTATGGATATTCATAATTAGATTTATGGATATCTATAATTTCAGGTGCGCCGTTATTATTCGTTATTTATAGATATCCATAATTTTAGGCGCGCAGTTTTCTTATTGATTCGTTTATTTATGGATATCCATAATTTTAGGCGCGCAGTTTTCTTATTTATTCGTTATTTTTGGATATCCATAATTCGATATATGGATATCCAAAAATCGAATAAATAGCCAAAAGGCGCCCCATATAGTTCTACCAATTATAGTATAATTATGTCGTCCATTATCAACGTTATAAACTATTCAAATGTAGGCCTCGGTTGATCTTATGGCGTACATGTAATATGTACACCTACTTCTCGACTATGTGAACCGTGAACGCAGTGTCAGTGTTTTCTTGTGTCTTTTCAAACTGATCATTTTCCCATACTGTGCGTGTGTTTTACGTCTATTTATCGTCGCTACCGGTTGCCCATATGAGCGACGCCTCCTGAAGAGATTAGTCATTTTAGATTGTTGGAGGATAATGCAATGATACAGACAGATACCCATTCCAGAGTCACCTCTGGTTCTTGTACGTGCATGATGTAAAGCACCGACACGAGACCTCGGTTTAAAGTCCCAACTGAACGACTGTTAATTTTATTATGGTCAGACGGGGGATCGAACCTGCGATCCCTGGATTACCAGTCCAACGTATTAACCACTGGACTACAGATCCGTCTATTTGTGCCCATACATGCCCGTATCATTCATTTAGTACCGCCCCAGTGGTCGAGTGCATGGTTATGGTCGCCTGACCCTTAGGCAAGGCATTTAAATTCCGCATTGCCTCTTCTCTCTCCCTTGTGACGATGAATTCCATCAGGAATTAGGTCTCGAAATTGATTAATATAAGTTGTAAGAATATGTTTCGCAATCGAGTAAAATAAACTAAGCTAAACGAACACAGTAACTATAAACATATTTCGTTGCTACAGACAAAAAGCACGTGCCTCCAAAACATCTATTAACATCTATTTACATTTAGCCAAGAGACGTTGTCGATATTATTAAGTACATTAATTACATAGCAATTAAATGTATGAATAATGTCATTATTTCTTTGTATTTTTAACTGCATTTTTTAAAAATCTGTAATATATCTGCTAATCATATTCGCTATGATCTGGTCAAAACTTAGTTTCATATGAGCAATTCTTAATCAGTGTGCAATGGTACAGATTTTGTATTTCAGCATTATATAATTGTTGTAGAGCAGTTTTTAATATCCGATTAGCAGGGATATTGCAGTTTTATCCGTAATATACTGTTATAAATGATTGTGTATAATTCTGTTCATCTCTTATAACTCCATGTTGGAGTGGCATTGTACTTTTATTATGTAAACCGTACATGTAATAGTATTGTAAATATTGTTCGTACAATGATGAGATGTAAATATCCCAAAACGTTTTATATTTAATTGTATATTTATTGCTGTATATGAACAATTATATTTAACTAGATTCAAGTGTCTTTATTGGTAAAAGTCAAAATGGCAGCTGAAAATCGGTAAAACGGCCGCACCTATATACAGAACAGAACAGAACAGAACTGTTCTGTAAATAAAGCTTACGACTACATGTACTGTGGTCGAAAGATAACACATTCCACTGTCCTATAAATTCGACTACCGCTGTCTGTAGACTGTCATAGAAAAAATATCTCCCAACAGTTACTGTAGTATGTCTAAATGGTTTAATCCTTTTATTCCCACTTGCTGTTGTCCAGTAGACATATATGTCATATGCATACAACTTAAAGTTATGGCGAATGCACAAGTTCAAATTGAGTTTGTCCGCAACAAATGCAGTGGACAAAGTCTTGTTGTTGGTGGTTACAGGTTCATGGTATGCATATATATAGTTGTTGTCTGTCTGCGTGTATGTCCGTCCGTTTGATTGTATTTGATCTTAAACACTCTTAAACACATTCTGTCTGTCTGCATATCTATCCGTCCCACACCCGTTTTTACCTAATTTTATATAAGTGGGAACAATAGTACTACACCGTCTAAATGTATTGATACAATAATGTATCACATTCAGTGTAATGCAGTCATCTCATAAATCATTGTATGACCACACGTTTAATAACACCTGGAAGGATTCTGATTGGTCGCAGCATGATATTGGCAGCTGGCAATAGCCATTACATGTTTGGATTCAAGCTTTATTTGTTGAAAATCAACTGCTAAATCAGTAAAACGCTAAATATGAACTAGATGAATACAGTGATTAAAATTATTATGTCGCTGATTTGCGTGATGTTGCTCGATTATCAGGAACTATTTACTACGGCGTACGGGTGCATCTTAATGTAATAAGGCTAAAACATATACTGGCAGACAGAAACGTATCTTTCCTTCAAATTTGTGGTTGATGTTGCTATGGTAATGTGATAAGAAGGATCTTACACTAGTGGTGATTTCATACCATATTTTATGAAACTTGTTAATAATAACATTCCAAACTCGTTTCCTAAAATATGGTATGAAATCGCCACTAGTGTAAGATCCGTTATATATGCACACGTTACTGTGGTTTTAGCAGAAACTAAACAACAGTTACTGTGTGCATTTCAGTAAGGATCTAGATCAAAACAGTCAACTGACACTTGACCTCATTCACTTGCTATATTTCATAGAAAGTAGCAATGCACTTGTGATACTTTCGATTTGCAAAAAGCGTTTGATACAGTAATCCTTTCTAGCGTGTGAAGTTGTGTGTGTGTGGGGGGGGGGGGGGGTAACCGCTGTCATTTGGTTTAGATCTTACCTTAGCCTGGATGCCAGTGTGTCGATTTTTCACCTTTTAACTTCTGGCAAAATGTCACTATGATCAGAAACTCAATACGGCCCAATTAATAGTCTCGGTGTTAAAATCTATTTATTTGACTGACCAGGCAAAATATATCGACGCCTGTTCCCAGGCTAGCTGTCAATATACCAATGCATGTTATTTGAAGAGTAAATGAATGTCTAACCTTACCTCTCAAATAGACATAACGTTGTCCATATTACTTGCTTAATCCTCTTCATACCTTATAGGACATAGGGCCGCCACCACATTTCTTGTCCGAGTTGATTCTGCGTTTTTCCGTGGTAAGGGTGTTGGCCTTACGTATACCACTGGTTTCAAACCCGGGCTAGGGACCAGTCATGACGGAGTTAATGTCCTTATTAATGTAATAACTCATATGTCCTGAGGCATAGACATAAGACTTAAGCTGTGGTGTACCTCAATGTAGTATTCTGTGCCCACTCCTATTCCATAGCTATTTTAAGGATATACTATATATTTAGCCACCAGTATTGACCCTGAATGCAAATTAATTCTTTATCATATTGTACATACATGAAGTAGAAGTCGTCATAGCGCAGTGGTAGCGCGTTCGCTTCATGTGCGAAAGGTCCGGAGTTTGATCCGCGCTGAAGCCGTTACGAGTGTGTCCTCAGGCAAGGCATTTAAATTTCACGTTGCCTGTTCTCTCTCCCTCGTGGCGATGGATTCCATCAGGAATGAGGTCTCGAGAGTGATTAATATAAGTTGTAAGAACTTGTTTTGCAATCGAGTAAAATAAATTTGCATAAACTAAACATACATGAAGATCCACCCAACATCGTTTCACGCAAATTAAGTACAATTCTAAAATCATGATTCCATTGTTGGTTGATAACTGCATTTCGCATGTTTATTGTTGGCTGAAAGAGGAGACACAAGAAAGTAGGTAGTTTAGTACCGAAACGAGATCTGGATCTGGATAATTACATCACAGGGCCGTTTAAGGCATGTAACGCGATGGGAGAGAGATGCGTCTTCTTGTTTATTGACACTGGAGAGCAGATTGGAAGCTGCTCACTGTTGCTGCGCACACAACATTGTTATTTAGTTTGTTCCAATCAATTATTGTTTGAGGAAAAAAAGAGTTCCTGAACTGTTCAGTTTTACATGAGATTAGATTAAAACACTTGGAGTTGTTTGTCACATGTTTACTTAGTACATTTGTTGTAGAATAGTCGCTGAATGTTTTAAGTTTAATGTTTCTTTTTTCTCTAATGGGGGTAAGTATGTCATGGCAAGGTAGAGCTGGCACCTGCCCCGCGACCACTTTGTACATGAAGGTCAGCCTGTTGGATCTCCTTCTGTCCTGGAGGCTCTGCAGTCCATGGTACTGGAGCATGTTGGTGACGCAACCCCCCTCTCTGGATTTGTAGTCGCCGGTGATTAATCTGGCTGCTTGTCGTTGGACCTTCTCAAGTTTGTCTATGTCTTTGGTGTAGTATGGGTCCCAGACACTGGAGCTATACTCGAGAGTGGAACGTACAAGGGCCAAATAGGCAGTCTTCCTGCATGTCAAGGGGCAGTGGCTTAGGTTACGCCTAATGAAACCCAGGGAGGAGTTGGCTTTCTTGGTGATCTTGGATATGTGGCTATCCCACTTCAGGTCGGCATGTATACTGACACCTAGGTAGGGAGTTTCGTTGACAACTTGGAGAAGGTGCTTGTCAAGTTCGTAGAAATGGGACGACTTGCTGTTGATGCTGAGGATGTAGCATTTCTTGGCGTTGAAGCGCATTCCCCATGTCTTGGCCCAAGTCTCCAGCGCTCTCAAGTCCTCATGTAGCACAAGATGACCATTGGTTGTCTTGATGTATAGCAAACAGTCTGACCTGCGACTTGACAGCTTCAGATAGATCATGTATATGACACAAGAAGAGGAGAGGGCCGAGGACCGTGCCCTGTGGGACTCCGGATCGACGTGTACCGAGTCTGATGATTCGCCATTGACCACAACATTCATGGAACGATTGGTGAGAAAGTCTCGCAGCCAGTTGTTGATAGGGCCATCAATGCCATAGTTGGTCAGCTTCGAAAGTAGCAGTTCATGGGGCACTGTGTCGAACGCCTTGGAGAAGTCAAGGATGGCCATATCGATCTGGTGGGCTTTGTCGTGGTCTTTAAGTAGGTCATGAATGGTCGTAATCAGTTGCGTCTCACAGGAGTATCCGGATCGGAAGCCATGGTTGAGTGAGGTTAGTATTTTGTGTCTGCCGAGGTAGTCGAGGATGTGTTTGCTAATGATATGCTCTAGGAGTTTGCATGTATTGCAGGTTAGTGTCCGCCTTCGTGGTCGAGTGGTTAATGTCGCTGACTTGTATACCACTGTAACCTATCATCACTGATGGTCACGGGTTCGAGCCCCGCTCAGGCCGTGTCTCATTTATATGAAAAAGTTGGCAGTTTCTTACGGAGGTTGGTGCACCCAAGTACTGGTTAACCGCTGGAGCCTGCCCAGGAAAGGTGTTGTTAGGTAAACTGCCCGCCGGCGATATAGCCCAAAATGGTGCTGATGCAGGCGTAAAACCCGAAATAACATAACATAATTGCAGGTTAGCGACACTGGTCGATAATTCTCAGCTGAGTGAACGTCTCCTTTCTTAAATATGGGGGCAATGTTAGCATCACGCCAGTCCATAGGTAGTTTGCCCGAGTCAAGGGATGTTTGGTAGATTCGTCTTAGGGCGGGGGCAAGTTGAGTTGCACAGTTTTTCAGGATGACGTTAGGGATACTATCAGGCCCCATGGCCTTGGTGGTGTTGATATTGATTAACAGTTTCATAACTCCTTTCGTCGTGATTTTCAGAGGAGGAATGCTTGCTGTTGATCTGCGGCTGGTGCCTTGGGCTGAGGGAGGAGTTCCTTTGGTGAAAACGGAGCTGAACTGCTCTACGAGGATTTGAGCTTTGTCTTTGCTGTTGTTGAAGAGCTTACCCATCTTCTTTATGGGAGAGATTCCGGTGTTATCCTGTCCACGTGATTTTACATAACGCCAAAATGGTTTACTGTTATTCTCCTCGAGACCCTTTTGAATAGTACTGTTTATGTAGTTAATTTCAGCTTTTTTAAATTGTCTTTTGCATTCTTTCTGGAAGATGTTAAAACGTTGCCATTGGTTTGTCTTCTTTGCATGTTTATATAGTCTAGCCTTCCTTTTGGTCATACGCTGGAGAGATCGGTTGAACCAGGGTAGTGATTTCCGTAACTTGCTCATCTTTGAAGGGATATGTTTCTTCGTGATGTCGGTGATGCCGGTCTTGAAGGAGTTCCACAGGTCCTCAGTAGAGGTTGAGTCGATGCTGTCTACAATGTTGTTGGAAAGAGATACTGCATCTGCGTAGATCTTTGGCCAATCTGCCTTGGAGAAGATGTGGATTTTTCTACGTTTCTTGGTGATGACGCTGGGAATAATGTTGATATCCGTGATGACCATGGCGTGGTCACTTATACCCGGGACTGATGTTGATGATTTCACCAGGGATGGGTTGTTTGTGAAGACTAGGTCGAGTAAGTTCCCCATTCTTGTGGGTTCCTCGTGAATCTGGGTAAGGCCATGATCAGCCATCAAGTCAATCAGAGCTTGTTGGACTGCTCGTTCGGCAGCACCTTTCCGGACTGTGCTGGAGGGCCAGTCAATGTCTGGACAGTTAAAGTCGCCAGCAATAATAATTGTTTTGTCCTTATGGTGAGATTGTAGTTTATTCAAAGCGTTTCTGAGCTGGTCTATATCGTTGGTGTTTCTATGGGGCATATAGAAAGAACACAAAAGTATACCACGTTGTTGTTTAACTTTGATTTCACACTCAGTTGACAAATCAGGGAGAGCATCCATGATAAGTTCGCAACTGGCAGCCGTGAACCACCACCTAATCCGGATGATCTGTCGTTTCTATTTATGGTCAAATGTTCAGGAAAGACTTCACTAGATTTAATTGCATTCTTTTGAGGGTCGGTGCCCGGTTTGATTCCATGAAGCCAAGATTCTGTACCGCAGATGAGGTTGGGTTTCAGGTAGTCTATTGCTGCTTTGAATTCGGATTTGTTGGTTCTTATGCTGCAACAGTTTACAGTGAGTAGTCGTATATTGTCGGAGAGGCGTGGTAGGGCTATTCCCGGGTCGGTAGTGGTGCTTGTGGTGGACCGACGAGGCGGTTGGGGCAGGGAGGTTCTTCCTGATGGTCCATGAGTTGAGCTGTACTTACTTGGTCTCTTATTCGCCATATGAGGGCTGCTAGTATGGACTGGGCTGAAGCAGGATGAAGACACTGATACAAGGGATGCATCCATATCGTATAGGGGAGTGAACACGTTTGATGTATGAAGTTCGTAACTATTGAATGAGAAACTATCAATGTTGATGCTATCACACTTGCAGCACATCCAAACTACATTGGACTTCTCCAGATGTGACATGTTCTTCGAGCTGATATCACCACAGGACTTATGATACCAGATACTGCAGTTGTTACAGCACACACCAAGTTGGCTCCAGTTGACTGGTAGGTCGCAGTTGCCACATGGGAATGTAGAGCAGTTCCTTGGGCCTGGGTTTGCTTCCACGTCGCCGCATACGAGGATTAACAGGATGAATAAGCTTTGACTACAGAGGCGTGGTGTGGGCTTCTGCTTGTTGTTTGGCAGGTTAATTGTTTCGGCGAAGGTGGTGGACTTGGTGTGTGGGTGCTTCTGAAGAGCAGTGCAGTCGCGGTGGATGGAGATGACAGTGGCGATGTTGGGCCCATGTAGGTGAGTCTGTACATGACTGCGAGTATGAGCAGCATCGTGAGGAGAAGTTGTGGGGTCGTGGGGTCGTGGGGGCTGCCTTCCGGTCAGCATGGTTTGGTCGCGGGCGGTAACCAGCTCCGAGTGGGGTTTTAGCCGGACATAACTTACGTTAAGAATGTAAAGGATGTGTTTAGTAAGTGTCCAAACCAAATATTAACACCTTTTTCACTGTCTAAATCACTTAATTTAATTAAAGTTTGCCGAATATTTTCAGCTCCAAAAAACGCGACATTTCTGGTTGCGCGCGCATCTCTCTCGCAAGATGCAAATTTCAACCGAGGCAATCCACAGGCACCAGACACAAAAAAATGTTTTTAAATTTTGTTTGGCCTATGGTCATATAGTAAGTAATATATAATATTATATATTACTTACTATATGACCATAGGCCAAAAATAAAATAAAAAGTTGTGTCTGGTGCCTGTTAGGCAATCTAGGGGGTTCGGGGGCATGTTCCCCTTAAAATTGTTGGAGTATTGATGCGATTTTCTGATTTTATGAGTTTAGGAGTACTGACCTTTCACATGTGACTTAAATTATACCGAGCGGGTCTCGTGTCGGTGCTTTACACCGTGCACGTAAAAGAACCAGAGGAGACACCGGAATGGATCTCTGTCTGTATCATTGCACTATTCTCCAAATATCTAAAAATGACTAATCTCTTCAGGAGGCGTCGCTCATATGGGCAACCTGTAAACGTAAAACACACAGAAATAGCCGATTTATGCTGAAATTAAGCCACTCAGTGTTGTTCCCCTTTTCATATTACCCACCATTTGCTACCATTATGATTTTGTTTTCCGTCCATGGTAATAAGTTGTCTATTGTTATGTTTATGAGTGAGTATCATTTCTGCACATGTAAATATTCGAACTTGATTGTTTTACATCACATTAATTTGATTCCACTAAGTGATTTTTAAACTTCATAAATCTTGATAAAAGTTTCTTTATTTTCTAAATCGGATATATGACACCAACAGAACAGCTTACGAATGATAATTTTCCAAACTTACTCCCATTAATTACGGGTTTACATGTATATTGCGAAACTGTTTATATGTTAACCCAACACTCATTAAGCAATACCTGCTAAACGCTTCCTTCATGTACGGATATATTGTATCGATATGTACTTGACTAGTTTGTGTATAGTTGCGGATTTTCGGATAAGTTGTCAATCGGACAATATTACATGTTTCTATTGTGTAGTATATATAGCCGATCAGGCTATTAGAGCCAGATTTTGAGTAATATCCATCCTGATTATTTGGTTTCATTTTATTAACATTATTAGTATAAATTTACATAAAATATTGACCTTTCACGAAAAATCTGATAAATCTAGTAATGTTTGACATTTTTGTAACATTTGCCATTAATTGAGCTATTATGGCCATGCGTGGGGGGGGGGTAGAAAAGTGAGCTACCATGCCTCCTCAGCTACTATAATTCCACCAAAGAGGACACTGGTAGTGTGATAAAAAAAAGGTGCAAAAACCTAACACCTTAAACCTTAAAAGTCTTACAATATGTACATATACTAGAAGTGTGCAAAGAGAGGTTAGTAGTTGTTAAGAACAATATAAAAACAAGTGTGTTCTGTTATGGCTTAGCTCGCCCATATGGTTCGCCGGCGGCGAGGATAAATAAGCTCAATCATCACCTATGGCTTCATCGTCGATGCAGTCAGCGCTGACTTAAATCCTGCGATAGAGTCACCGCTGACTACATGAGATGGCAGTATGTTCCATTGAACAACTGTTCTCGGAAAGTATGAGCACTTGAAATAGTCAACTGTTGTGAATGGAATGTGATATGCCAAATGGTGGTAATGTAATGTCGTGACTGTCTGCTGTAAGGTGTGAGATATTGTGATGGATTGACAGCCACATGATTATTTACCATTTTATAGAACAGAGTAAGCCGTCTACTTTCTAAATTCTAAGGAGTTCCATCTCAGATCATTCATTATATTTGTGACTGGTCCGCCTCCGTGGTCGAGTGGTTAAGGTCGCTGACTTGTATACCACTGTAACCTATCATCACTGACTGTGTCTCATTTATATGAAAAAGTTGGCAGTTTCTTACGGAGGTTGGTGCACCCAAGTACTTGTTAACCGCTGGAGCCTGCCCAGGAAAGGTGTTGTTAGGTAAACTGTCCGCCGGCGATATAGCCCAAAATGGTGCTGATGCAGGCGTAAAACCCGAACTATAACATAACATATATATTTGCCCATTAAGACAATATATATATAACATGTGGGTTCTGACTGATGTTCGTACGATTAAATTTTAGAGGCCATATAATCAAACTGAAATTCCGGTGAGCATGTCCCTGGAACCTAATAAAATGATGGTTTTGGTTAGCTACGTACCTGACTTGTTAAATTTCATGTAGCCTACAATTGACCTACTTTAGCACCAAGAAGTTAAAATGTAAATGTTAACATGATGAATGGAGATTATTTGTTTGTTGTTTTGTAAACACTATTTATTTTACAACGAACAAGCTTTAACAACTTATATTAATCACTCTTATTGTCGGGAATGGAAGCGTATATGTGGTTATTTGTGTGGGACGAAACCGGAGTACCCGAAGAAATCAAACCTGTCCGATCTGATGACCACCGTACTATCTCACATATGTCCTCGAGCAAGGATCGAACCTGGGTTGCATTGGTGTGAAGCTAGTGTGCTTAACTTACTGCATTAATCGGACATCCTTGTTTGGTGTGAGACTCTCCAGCTGTGGAGGAAGAGCCCGGGAGCCCCTCCCTAAATCATGCACCCAGGGAGAACCCCTGACCTTTCAAAATGAAGCTGGAAAGCTTCCTCACAGTCACATGGATATCACTGTTAATGTGCTACATGTACATTTGTATATGTGCATGAAGCACGTGATGCACAAAATAAATCTTAAATTTTGCCATTTCGAAATGTAATAATATACAGTCTACAACCGTCTGACCGAACAAAATACTTCAACATAACCGAAGTTCGACTAAACGAAATTCTATATAAACGGAGCCAGTTATATGTAAAATGATAGTGTCTGAAACGGGACTTTGATTGAGAATTAGACATAAACAACTTTGACATAACGGTTGTAGGCTGTATTGATCTTATACTATAATCATGTTAATTATAAAGAAATGTCACATATGTATATACATGGTTGCCATGGTTATAACAGGTGTACTTGTCACTATTATTTAAATGTTCAAGCCCTCTGAACAATTATTTCAGGATCAAGTAATCCAACCGAGGAGTGATCCGTGTGTGCATCCAGCAATACAGGCGTGTATCCAACCGAGGAGTGACCCGTGTCTGCACCCAGCAATACAGGAGTGTCATAAATCTGTTTATCTAACCGAGGAGTGAGCCGTGCATGCACCCAGCAATACAGATGTGTCATAAATCTGTTTATCTAACCGAGGAGTTACCAGTGTATGTATCCAACAATACAGACATGTAATAAATCTGTTTATCCAACCGAGGAGTGACCCGTGTCTGCACCCAGCAATACAGGAGTGTCATAAATCTGTTTATCTAACCGAGGAGTGAGCCGTGCGTGCACCCAGCAATACAGATGTGTCATAAATCTGTTTATCTAACCGAGGAGTTACCAGTGTATGTATCCAACAATACAGACGTGTAATAAATCTGTTTATCCAACCGAGGAGTGACCCGTGTCTGCACCCAGCAATACAGGAGTGTCATAAATCTGTTTATCTAACCGAGGAGTGAGCCGTGCGTGCACCCAGCAATACAGATGTGTCATAAATCTGTTTATCTAACCGAGGAGTTACCAGTGTATGTATCCAACAATACAGACGTGTAATAAATCTGTTTATCCAACCGAGGAGTGACCCGTGTCTGCACCCAGCAATACAGGAGTGTCATAAATCTGTTTATCTAACCGAGGAGTGAGCCGTGCGTGCACCCAGCAATACAGATGTGTCATAAATCTGTTTATCTAACCGAGGAGTTACCAGTGTATGTATCCAACAATACAGACGTGTAATAAATCTGTTTATCTAACCGAGGAGTGACCCGTGTGCATCCAACAATACAGACGTGTCATAAATCTGTTTATCTAACCGAGGAATAACCCGTGTCTACATCCAGCAATACAGACGTGTAATAAATCTGTTTATCCAACCGAGGAGTGACCAGTGTATGCATCCAATAATACAGGCATGTCATAAATCTGTTTATCCAACCGAGGAGTGACCCATGTCTGCATCCAGCAATACAGACGTGTAATAAATCTGTTTATCCAACCGAGGAGTGACCCGTGTGCATCCAATAATACAGGCGTGTCATAAATCTGTTTATCTAACCGAGGAGTGACCAGTGTCTGCATCCAATAATACAGGCGTGTCATAAATCTGTTTATCTAACCGAGGAATAACCCGTGTCTACATCCAGCAATACAGACGTGTAATAAATCTGTTTATCTAACCGAGGAATAACCCGTGTCTACATCCAGCAATACAGACGTGTAATAAATCTGTTTATCTAAACGAGGAATAACCCGTGTCTACATCCAGCAATACAGACGTGTAATAAATCTGTTTATCTAACCGAGGAATAACCCGTGTCTACATCCAGCAATACAGACGTGTAATAAATCTGTTTATCTAACCGAGGAATGACCAGTGTCTGCATCCAACAATACAGACGTGTCATAAATCTGTTTATCTAAACGAGGAGTGAGCCGTGCGTGCACCCAGCAATACAGACGTGTCATAAATCTGTTTATCTAACCGAGGAGTGAGCCGTGCGTGCACCCAGCAATACAGGCGTGTCATAAATCTGTTTATCTAACCGAGGAGTGAGCCGTGCGTGCACCCAGCAATACAGGCGTGTCATAAATCTGTTTATCTAACCGAGGAGTGAGCCGTGCGTGCACCCAGCAATACAGGCGTGTCATAAATCTGTTTATCTAAACGTGTCATAAATCTGTTTATCCAGTCAAGATGTCCGATCCCCTTTCTACTGTTCAACATCGATGTGAATTGTGCAACATGACCTTTGCTACACTTGAAGCTTTGAATACGCACATGCACATTCATGCGAAAGGGATGACGTACAAATGTACACGTTGCAAAAAAATGGTGTTTGGATCTGGAAGTTTGGCTGATCACATATGCATTCAATACAGAGAGAAGGCGCATAGGTGCACACTGTGCAATAAGACATTCAGGCGTGCTGGAACATTGGCAACCCACACAATGATGTGCTCAAGAAAGAAGCCGTATGAATGTCCAGTTTGCAAAAGGACATTTAGCCGAGCCGGAAATCTATCATATCACGTACGCACTCACCAAGGAGAGAGGCGGCACAAGTGCGGACTATGCAAAATGACTTTCATTAGCCGTAGCAGTTTAGCACAACACAGCTTAATTCACTCGGGAGGGAAACCATATGAATGTCCAATTTGCAAAAAGATATTCAGCCTGTCTAGATGTTTGACACTCCACATGAACATGCATGTTGGAAAAACATCACTTGTGTGTGAACTATGCAAAAAGTCATGCAGCTGTCTTCGCAGTCTAAAACAGCACATGCTCGTCCACTTGGGTGAAAAGCCATATGAATGTTCATTCTGTACAAAGTCATTCAGCAAAGCAGGTGCTTTGAAAACTCACATGTTCAGTCATACTGGAGAGAGACCGTTCGCTTGTAAAATATGCAAACAGAGATTTAGGAGTTCTGATACGTTGACAACTCACAAATTAAGACACTCTGAAGATAAGCCATATAAATGTGAACTGTGCATAAAGACTTTCATCACAGCTAGTAATTTGAAAGAGCACATGGGCCTTCATACTGGCGAAAAACCACACAAGTGTGAATTGTGTAATAAGAAATTCACCGCGGCTAGATATTTGAAATGTCATATGCGTGTTCACTCTGGTGAGAAACCATACGAGTGTGCCATTTGCAAAAGGACATTCCCTTATAGTGGAAATTTGAAACGTCACCTGCGTCTTCATTCTGGAGTTGAAACACATCAGTGTGAAATATGCAAAGCGACATTCGTCTCACCTCAAGAATTGACGAATCACCTACAGAGAAGATATATAAGTGTGCACAATGTAAAAGATCCTAAAAAGATCTGGATATTTAAAATACCACATTAGCATGATTCGCAGACGAGAGAGAGAGAGAGAGAGAGAGAGAGAGAGAGAGAGAGAGAGAGAGAGAAGAGAGGAGAAGAGAGAGAGAGAGAAGAGAGAGAAGAGAAGAGAAGAGAAGAGAGAGCGAGAGAGAGAGAGAGAGAGAGAGAGAGAGAGAGAGAGAGAGAGAGAGAGAGACGAGAGAGAGAAGAAGAGAAAAGAAAGAGAAGAGAAGAGAAGAGAAGAGAAGAGAAGAGAGAGAGAGAGAGAGAGAGAGAGAGAGAGAGAGAGAGAGAGAGAGAGAGAGGAGAGAGAAGAGGAGAGAGAGAGAGAGAGAGAGAGAGAGAGAGAGAGTAGAGAGAGAGAGAGAGAGGAGGAGAGAGAGAGAGAGGAGAGAGAGAGAGGAGAGAGAGAGAGAGAGAGAGAGAGAGAGAGAGGAGAGGAGATAGCATGATTCGCAGACTGAGAGAGAGAGAGAGAGAGGGGTGTAGAGAGGAGGGGTTAGAGGGAGAGGCGATAGCATGATACGCAGACGAAGAGAGGGAGGGAGGGGGAGAGAGAGGAGATAGCATGATTCGCAGACGAGAGAGAGGAGGGAGGGGGAGAGAGAGGAAATAGCATGATTCGCAGACGAGAGAGAGGAGGGGAGGGGGGGGGGGAGAAGAGAAAATGTGTTCACGGTGCAAAAGACCAATCTAGAAGTTTGCATATCACTATGCACGTTCATTCTGGCATCCTGTAGACTAATAGAGAGAATATATAGCATATGAACTACAATTATACAGAGAGATATTCCATTATACATGTATGTGTATTCTGTATGCCATGAAGGCACATGTATACTTGACTACAGAAGTTGGAAAAATAGTTGAATGAAATAATAAACAAAGGAGAGAAACTATATAAGCTCTGCTTCCGTTTTGATCCTTTCCTATTCTTTGATTTTGTGTGCATGTATTGTTTTGTGAATGTATATAGTGGAATAAATATGTTTACACCAAATAATTTAACGTTTTCATGTTTATGGAGTTTCGTGTTATACACATGTAGAATTATCAGATTTCCTTACACACAAAAAAGATCAATTGTGTGTAAATTGAAAAAAAGTACTTTTCTCAACTTCTAAAAGATGTCCGACTTTGCACAAGCGACTTACCATTTTAAAGTTTCTTAACTCTTTCAGCGCCGAATAAATTCAGAGCATGTGCAAACAACATAGATCCAGATCAGCCGCGGCGTAAGTAACGCTGCGTCTGATCAGGATTTATGTTGTTTGCTATTCGGACAGGTGATTCAGCTCCACTGTCTGAAGAGCAATCAGCATATAGCCTGATCAGACGGCATGTTCTGTTCTGTCCGATCGGGTTCTCTACTTTTTTACAAAGTCGCTTTTATGCGACATTGGCGGTGAAAGAGTTAAATAGCATATTCAATTATTTATGCACATGTAGATCTACATGTATTTATATTAATTGTGTTCGATATAATTGCCGATTCATTGTAGCAAATCGTTTTGATTTTTAACGCATATTCCCCTTAATTATTCTGCAAATATGAGAGTTACCCAGCTGGTTTGCAGTTTGTCGGTGGCTCTACCTGGGATCTCATCCGTGCCTCAATAACAGCTTGTAGGAACACTTTTTTTTCCCAACCTGCACGTGCACCAATAACAGCTTTGGAGTCGCCATATCACCTAAGATGTTGTGTGCGACCTTAGCCGCCAAAACAAACAATTGCGACCCATATGTGAAATGTTTTATCTTAGTGTCCTGGAGTCTCAACTAACAATATCCCATTATATTATCAATCCATTACGTACACGTAAAAGAACCAGAGGAGACTCTGGAATGGGTCTCTGTCTGTATCATTGCACTATACTCCAACAATCTAAAATGACTAATCTCTTCAGTAGGTGTCGCTCATATGAGCAATCGGTAGTGACGATAAATAAACGTAAAACACAGACGCTCAAATGGGTAACCGGTAGCGACGCTAAATAAATGTAAAACACAGACTCTCAAATGTGTAACCGCTAACCGGTAGCGACGATAAATAAACGTAAAACACAGACGCTCAAATGGGTAACCGGTAGCGACGATAAATAAACGTAAAACACAGACGCTCAAATGGGTAACCTGTAGCGACGATAAATAAAAGTAAAACACACTCTCAAATGGGTAACCGGTAGCGACGATAAATAAACGTAAAACACACACGCTCAAATGGGTAACCAGTAGCGACGATAAATAAACGTAAAACACAGACGCTCAAATGGGCAACTGGTAGCGACGATAAATAAACGTAAAACACAGACATTTTTATGAAGTTTGTACGTGTACTTCAATATCATGGTTGAACTTACACAGTAGACATCATATCCCAACCCAAGTCCATCAACTATCCATGAACACAGTAGACATCATATCCCAACCCAAGTCCATCAACTATCCATGAACACAGTAGACACAAATCCCAACCCAAGTCCATCAACTATCCATGAACACAGTAGACACCATATCCCAACCCAAGTCCATCAACTATCCATGAACACAGTAGACACCATATCCCAACCCAAGTCCATCAACTATCCATGAACACAGTAGATACCATATCCCAACCCAAGTCCATCAACTATCCATGAACACAGTAGACATCATATCCCAACCCAAGTCCATCAACTATCCATGAACACAGTAGACACAAATCCCAACCCAAGTCCATCAACTATCCATGAACACAGTAGACACAAATCCCAACCCAAGTCCATCAACTATCCATGAACACAGTAGACACCATATCCCAACCCAAGTCCATCAACTATCCATGAACACAGTAGACACAAATCCCAACCCAAGTCCATCAACTATCCATGAACACAGTAGACACAAATCCCAACACAAGTCCCATCAACTATCCATGAACACAGTAGACACCATATCCCAAGTCCATCAAATATCCATGAACACAGTAGACACCATACCCCAACCCAAGTCCATCAACTATCCAACATGCATGTACATATGTTCATATATGAAAGAGTTTGTGTACGAGCCGTTGCTGGTCCGAATCACCACCTTTCAAAATGCTTAGTAGACGGTCAACTGTCTGTGAGCAACACCTACTAGTTTTATTCGGCTCGTCGCAATTCGCGGACAAAGCTACCATCCCTATTCACAGACGCATTAATTAACTGTGTGTATCATTGCACTATCCTTAAAAATCTAAAATGACATCTGTGTTTTTACGTTTATTTATCGTCGCTACCGGTTGCCCATATGAGCGACGCATCGTGAAGAGATTAGTTATTTTAGATTTTTGGAGGAGAGTGCAATGATACAGACAGAGACCCATTCCAGAGTCTCCTCTGGTACTTTTACGTGCACGGTGTAAAGCACTGACACGAGACCTCGGTTTAACGTCCCATCTGAAAGACTGTTAATTTTAGTAGGGTCAGACGGGGGATCGAACCTACGATCCCTGGATTACAAGTCCAGCGTGTTACCACTGGACTACATATCCGTCTGTAAAATGAGGTGTCACCCATATGGGCAACTGGTAGCGACGATAAATAAGCACAAAACACGCACACACCATAGATGCAATTAGGTGCATGTGCTTCGCAGAAGAACCACCAATCAGAGGGCGGCATTAAATAACCAGCAATCGCATAACTCGAGATATATGTGTTTTGATAATGATTTGTCAAACAAGCTGAAATACCCTGAGGGCATAGAAACCAGGGATCAGTTTAGTCGTGTGCAGAGAGTTACGCTCACACTATTGCTCTAGATGACAGTTAAGCCACCTGACTTCAATGGTGTGCAGAGATATAAGCCCACACTAGTGCTCTAGATGACAGTTTAGCCACCTGACGTCAATGGTGTGCAGAGAGTTAGGCCCACAATAGTTCTCTAGATGACAGTTTGGCCACCTGACTTCAATGGTGTGCAGAGAGTTAGGCCCACAATAGTGCTCTGGTTGACAGTTTGGCAACCTGACTTCAATGGTATGCAGAGAGATAAGCCCACACTAGTGCTCTGGATGACAGTTAAGCCACCAGACTTCAATGGTGTGCAGAGAGATAAGCCCACAATAGTGCTCTAGATGACAGTTTAGCCACCTGACTTCAATGGTGTGCAGAAATATAAGCCCACAGTAGTGCTCTAGATGACAGGTTAGCCACCTGACTTCAATGGTGTGCAGAGAGATAAGCCCACAATAGTGCTCTAGATGACAGTTAAGACACCTTACTTCAATGGTGTGCAGAGATATAAGCCCACAATAGTGCTCTAGATGATAGCTTAGCCACCTGACGTCAATGGTGTGCAGAGGGTTAGGCCCACAATAGTGATCTAGTTGACAGATAAGCCACCTGACTTCAATGGTGTGCAGAGATATAAGCCCACAATAATGCTCTAGATGGCAGTTTAGCCACCTGACGTCAATGGTGTGCAGAGAGTTAGGCCCACAATAGTGCTCTAGATGACAGTGTGGCCACCTGACTTCAATGGTGTGCAGAGAGATAAGCCCACAATAGTGCTCTAGATGACAGTTAGCCACCTGACTTCAATTGTGTGCAGAGAGATAAGCCCACAATAGTGCTTTAGATGACAGTTTAGCCACCTGACTTCAATGGTGTACAGAGAGATAGGCCCACAATAGTGCTCTAGATGACAGTTAAGCCACCTGACTTCAATGGTGTGCAGAGAGATAAGCCCACAATAGTGATCTAGATGACAGTTTACCCACCTGATTTCAATGGTGTGCAGAAATATAAGCCCATAGTAGTGCTCTAGATGACAGTTTAGCCACCTGACTTTAATGGTGTGCAGAGAGATAAGCCCACAATAGTGCTCTAGATGACAGTTAAGCCACCTGACTTCAATGGTGTGCAGAGATATAAGCCCACAATAGTGCTCTTGATGACAGTTAAGCCACCTGACTTCAATGGGGTGCAGAGCTATAAACCCACAATAGTGCTCTAGATGATAGCTTAGCCACATGACGTCAATGGTGTGCAGAGAGTTAGGCCCAACAATAGTGCTCTAGATGACAGTTTGGCCACCTGACTTCAATGGTGTGCAGAGAGATACGCCCACAATAGTGCTCTAGATGACAGTTAAGCCACCCTGACTTCAATGGTGTGCAGAGATATAAGCCCACAATAATGCTCTAGATGACAGTTTAGCAACCTGACTTCAATGGTGTGCAGAGAGTTACTCTCACACTATTGCTCTAGATGACAGATAAGCCACCTGACTTCAATGGTGTGTAGAAATATAAGCCCACACTAGTGCTCTAGATGACAGTTTAGCCACCTGACGTCAAAGGTGTTCAGAGAGTTAGGCCCACAATTGTTCTCTAGATGCCAGTTTGGCCACCTGACTTCAATGGTGTGCAGAGAGTCAGTCCCACACTAGTGCTCTGGATGACAGTTTGGCCACCTGACTTCAATGGTGTGCAGAGAGATAAGCCCACAATAGTGCTTTAGATGACAGTTTAGCCACCTGACTTCAATGGTGTGCAGAGAGGTAGGCCCACAATAGTGCTCTAGATGACAGTTAAGCCACCTGACTTCTATGGTATGCTGAGTGATAAGCCCACAGTAGTGCTCTGGATGACAGTTAAGCCACCTGACTTTTATGGTGTGCAGAGAGATAAGCCCACAATAGTGCTATAGATGATAGCTTAGCCACCTGACGTCAATGGTGTGCAGAGAGTTAGGCCCACAATAGTGCTCTAGATGACAGTTAAGCCACCTGACTTCAATGGTGTGCAGAAATATAAGCCCACAGTAGTGCTCTAGATGACAGTTAAGCCACCTGACTTCAATGGTGTGCAGAGCGATAAGCCCACAATAGTGATCTATATGACAGATAAGCCACCTGACTTCAATGGTGTGCAGAGAATTAAGCCCACAATAGTGCTCTAGATAACAGTTTAGCCACCTGACTTCAATGGTGTGCAGAGAGATAAGCCCACAATAGTTCTCAAGATGAAAGTTAAGCCACCTGACTTCAATGGAGTGCAGAGATATAAGCCCACAATAGTGCTCTAGATGACAGTTAAGCCACCTGACGTCAAAGGTGTGCAGAGAGTTAGGCCCACAATAGTTCTCTAGATGACAGTTTGGCCACCTGACTTCAATGGTGTGCAGAGAGATATGCCCACAATAGTGTTCTGGATCACAGTTTGGCCACCTGACTTCAATCGTATGCAGAGAGATAAGCCAACAATAGTGCTTTGGATGACAGTTTAGCCACCTGACTTCAATGGTGTGCAGAGAGTTACGCCCACAATAGTGCTCTAGATGACAGTTTAGCCACCTGACTTCAATGGTGTGCAGAAATATAAGCCCATAGTAGTGCTCTAGATGACAGTTTAGCCACCTGACTTCAATGGTGTGCAGAGAGTTAGCCCACAATAGTGCTCTAGATGACAGTTTGCCACCTGACTTCAATGGTGTGCAGAGGTAAGCCCACAATAGTGTCTAGATGACAGTAGCCACCTGACTCAATGGTGTGCAGAAATAACCCCAATATGCTCTAGATGACAGTTTAGCAACCTGACTTCAACGGTGTGCAGAGAGTTACTCCACACTATCTCTAGATGACAGTTAAGCCACCTGACTTCAATGGTGTGTAGAGATATAAGCCCACACTAGTGCTCTAGATGACAGTTTAGCCACCTGACGTCAAAGGTGTGCAGAGAGTTAGGCCCACAATTGTTCTCTAGATGACAGTTTGGCCACCTGACTTAATGGTGTGCAAAGAGTTGGCCCACACTAGTGCTCTTGATGACAGGCCACCTGATCAATTCAGAGAATAAGCCCCAATAGTGCTAGATGACAGCCACCTACTCAATGGTGTCAGAGAAGCCCCATATGCTAGATCAGTTAGCAACCACAACAACCACACTAGCCTAATGACGTAGCCACTGATCAAGGTTCAGAGTACCCAGCCTAGATGCCAGTTTGGCCACCTGACTTCAATGGTGTGCAGAGAGATAAGCCCACAATAGTGCTTTAGATGACAGTTTAGCCACCTGACTTCAATGGTGTGCAGAGAGGTAGGCCCACAATAGTGCTCTAGATGACAGGTAAGCCACCTGACTTCTATGGTATGCGAGTGATAAGCCCACAATAGTGCTCTGGATGACAGTTAAGCCACCTGACTTTTATGGTGTGCAGAGAGATAAGCCCACAATAGTGCTCTAGATGATAGCTTAGCCACCTGACGTCAATGGTGTGCAGAGAATTAAGCCCACAATAGTGCTCTATATGACAGATAAGCCACCTGACTTCAATGGTGTGCAGAGAATTAAGCCCACAATAGTGCTCTAGATGACAGTTTAGCCACCTGACTTCAATGGTGTGCAGAAATATAAGCCCACGGTAGTGCTCTAGATGACAGGTTAGCCACCTGACTTCAATGGTGTGCAGAGAGATAAGCCCACAATAGTTCTCCAGATGACAGTTAAGCCACCTGACTTCAATGGAGTGCAGAGATATAAGCCCACAATAGTGCTCTAGATGACAGTTAAGCCACCTGACGTCAAAGGTGTGCAGAGAGTTAGGCCCACAATAGTTCTCTAGATGACAGTTTGGCCACCTGACTTCAATGGTGTGCAGAGAGATATGCCCACAATAGTGTTCTGGATGACAGTTTGGCCACCTGACTTCAATGGTATGCAGAGAGATAAGCCAACAATAGTGCTTTGGATGACAGTTTAGCCACCTGACTTCAATGGTGTGCAGAGAGTTACGCCCACAATAGTGCTCTAGATGACAGTTTAGCCACCTGACTTCAATGGTGTGCAGAAATATAAGCCCAAAGTAGTGCTCTAGATGACAGTTTAGCCACCTGACTTCAATGGTGTGCAGAGAGATAAGCCCACAATAGTGCTCTAGATGACAGTTAAGCCACCTGACTTCAATGGTGTGCAGAGATATAAGCCCACAATAGTGCTCTAGATGACTGCTTAGCCACATGACGTCAATGGTGTGCAGAGAGTTAGGCCCACAATAGTGCTCTAGATGACAGTTTGGCCACCTGACTTCAATGGTGTGCAGAGAGATAATCCCACAGTAGTGCTCTAGATGACAGTTTGGCCACCTGACTTCAATGGTGTGCAGAGAGTTACGCTCACACTATTGCTCTAGATGACAGTTGAGCAATCTGACTTCAATGGTGTGCAGAGAATTAAGCCCACAATAGTGCTCTAGATGACAGTTTAGCCACCTGACTTCAATGGTGTGCAGAAATATAAGCCCACGGTAGTGCTCTAGATGACAGGTTAGCCACCTGACTTCAATGGTGTGCAGAGAGATAAGCCCACAATAGTTCTCTAGATGACAGTTAAGCCACCTGACTTCAATGGAGTGCAGAGATATAAGCCCACAATAGTGCTCTAGATGACAGTTAAGCCACCTAACGTCAAAGGTGTGCAGAGTTAGGCCCACAATAGTTCTCTAGATGACAGTTTGGCCACCTGACTTCAATGGTGTGCAGAGAGATATGCCCGCAATAGTGTTCTGGATGACAGTTTGGCCATCTGACTTCAATGGTATGGAGAGAGATAAGCCAACAATAGTGCTTTGGATGACAGTTTAGCCACCTGACTTCAATGGTGTGCAGAGAGTTACGCCCACAATAGTGCTCTAGATGACAGTTTAGCCACCTGACTTCAATGGTGTGCAGAAATATAAGCCCATAGTAGTGCTCTAGATGACAGTTCAGCCACCTGACTTCAATGGTGTGCAGAGATATAAGTCCACAATAGTGCTCTTGATGACAGTTAAGCCACCTGACTTCAATGGTGTGCAGAGATATAAGCCCACAATAGTGCTTTAGATGATTGCTTAGCCACATGACGTCAATGGTGTGCAGAGAGTTAGGCCCACAATAGTGCTCTAGATGACAGTTTGGCCATCTGACTTCAATGGTGTGCAGAGATATAAGCCCACTCTAGTGCTCTAGATGACAGTTTAGTCACCTGGCGTCAAAGGGGTGCAGAGAGTTAGGCCCACAATAGTTCTCTAGATGACAGTTTGGCCACCTGACTTTAATGGTGTGCAAAGAGTTTGGCCCACACTAGTGCTCCTGATGACAGTTTGGCCACCTGAATTCAATGGTGTACAGAGAGATAAGCCCAGAATAGTGCTCTAGATGACAGTTAAGCCTCCTGACGTCAATGGTTTGCAGAGAGATAAGCCCAGAATAGAGCTCTGGATGACAGCTAAGCCACATGACTTCAATGGTGTGCAGAGAAATAAGCCCACAATAGTGCTCTAGATGACAGTTTAGCCACCTGACTTCAATGGTGTTCAGAAATATAAGCACACAGTAGTGCTCTAGATGACAGGTTAGCCACCTGACTTCAATGGTGTGCAGAGAGATAAGCCCACAATAGTGCTCTAGATGACAGATACGCCACCTGACTTCAATGGTGTGCAGAGATATAAGCCCACAATATTGCTCTAGATGACAGTTAAGCCATCTGACTTCAATGGTGTGCAGAGATATAAGCCCACAATAGTGCTCTAGATGATAGCTTAGCCACCTGACTTCAATGGTGTGCAGAGAGATAGGCCCACAATAGTGCTCTAGATGACAGTTAAGCCACCTGACTTCAATGGTGTGCAGAGCGATAAGCCCACAATAGTGATCTAGATGACAGATAAACCACCTGACTTCAATGGTGTGCAGAGATATAAGCCCACAGTAATGCTCTAGATGACAGTTTAGTAACCTGACTTCAATGGTGTGCAGACAGTTATGCTTATACTATTGCTCTAGATGACAGTTAAGCCACTTAACTTCAATGGTATGCAGATATATAAGCCCACACTAGTGCTCTAGATGACAGTTTAGCAACCAGACGACAATGGTGTGCAGAGAGTTAGGCCCACAATAGTGCTCTAGATGACAGTTTGGCCACCTGACTTCAATGGTGTGCAGAGAGATAAGCCCACATTAGTGCTCTAGATGACAGTTTAGCCACCTGACTTCAATGGTGTGCAGAGAGATAAGCCCACAATAGTGCTTTAGATGACAGTTTAGCCACCTGACTTCAATGGTGAACAGAGAGTTACGCCCACAATAGTGCTCTAGATGACAGTTAAGCCACCTGACTTCAATGATGTGCAGAGAGATAAGCCCACAATAGTGATCTAGATGACAGTTTAGCCACCTGACTTCAATGGTGTGCAGAGAAATAAGCCCACTATAGTGCTCTAGATGACAGTGTAGCAACCTAACTTCAATGGTGTGCAGAGATATAAGCCCACAATAGTGGTCTAGATGATAGCTTAGCCACCTGACGTCAATGGTGTGTAGAGGGTTATGCTCACAATAGTGCTCTAGATGACAGTTTGGCCACCTGACCTCAATGGTGTGCAGAGAGATACGCCCACAATAGTGCTCTAGATGACAGTTAAGCCACCTGACTTCAATGGTGTGCAGAGATATAAGCCCACAATATGCTCTAGATGATAGCTTAGCCACTTGAGGTCAATGGTGTGCCGAGGGTTAGGCCCACAATAGTGCTCTATATGACAGTTTGGCCACCTGACTTCAATGGTGTGCAGAGAGATACGCCGACAATAGTGCTCTAGATGACAGATTAGCCACCTCACTTCAAAAGTGTGCAGAGATATACGCCCACAATAGTGCTCTAGATGACAGTTAAGCCACCTGACGTCAATGGTGTGCAGAGATATAAGCCCACAATAGTGCTCTAGATGACAGTTAAGCCACCTGACTTCAATGGTGTGCAGAGAGATACGCCCACAATAGTGCTCTAGATGACAGTTAAGCCACCTGACTTCAATGGTGTCCAGAGATATATGCCCACACTAGTGCTCTAGATGATAGCTTAGCCACCTGACGTCAATGGTGTGCAGAGGGTTATGCCCACAATAATGCTCTAGATGACAGTTTGGCCACCTGACTTCAATGGTGTGCAGAGATATAAGCCCACAATATTGCTCTAGATGATTGCTTAGCCACCTGACATCAATGGTGTGCAGAGAGTTAGGCCAATAATAGTGCTCTAGATGACAGTTTGGCCACCTGACTTCAATGGTGTGCAGTGAGATAATCCCACAGTAGTGCTCTAGATGACAGTTTGGCCACCTGACTTCAATGGTGTGCAGAGAGTTACGCTCACACTATTGCTCTAGATGACAGTTGAGCCATCTGACTTCAATGGTGTGCAGAGATATAAGCCCACACTAGTGCTCTAGATGACAGTTTAGCCACCTGGCGTCAAAGTTGTGCAGAGAGTTAGGCCCACAATAGTTCTCTAGATGACAGTTTGGCCACCTGACTTTAATGGTGTTCAAAGAGTTAGGCCCACAATAGTTCTCTAGATGACAGTTTGGCCACCTGACTTTAATGGTGTTCAAAGAGTTTGGCCCACAATAGTGCTCTAGATGACAGTTTAGCCACCTAACTTCAATGGTGTTCAGAAATATAAGCACACAGTAGTGCTCTAGATGACAGGTTATCCACCTGACTTCAATGGTGTGCAGAGATATAAGCCCACATTAGTGCTCTAGATGATAGCTTAGCCACCTGACGTCAATAGTGTGCATAGGGTTAGGCCCACAATAGTGCTCTAGATGACAGTTTGGCCACCTGACTTCAATGGTGTGCAGAGAGATATGCCCACAATAGTGCTCTAGATGACAGTTAAGCCACCTGACTTCAATGGTGTGCAGAGCGATAAGCCCACAATAGTGATCTAGATGACAGATGAGCCACCAGACTTCAATGGTGTGCAGAGATATAAGCCCACAATAATGCTCTAGATGACAGTTTAGTAACCTGACTTCAATGGTGTGCAGAGGGTTATGCTTATACTATTGCTCTAGATGACAGTTAAGCCACTTAACTTCAATGGTATGCAGATATATAAGCCCACACTAGTGCTCTAGATGACAGTTTAGCAACCGGACGTCAATGGTGTGCAGAGAGATAAGCCCACAATAGTGCTTTAGATGACAGTTTAGCCACCTGACTTCAATGGTGTACAGAGAGTTACGCCCACAATAGTGCTCTAGATGACAGTTAAGCCACCTGACTTCAATGGTGTGCTGAGAGATAAGCCCACAATAGTGCTCTAGATGATAGCTCAGCAACCTGACGTCAATGGTGTGTAGAGGGTTATGCCCACAATAGTGCTCTAGATGACAGTTTGGCCACCTGACTTCAATGGTGTGCAGAGAGATACGCCCACAATAGTGCTCTAGATGACAGTTTAGCCACCTGACTTCAAAAGTGTGCAGAGATATACGCCCACAATAGTGCTCTAGATGACAGTTAAGCCACCTGACTTCAATGGTGTGCAGAGATATAAGCCCACAATAGTGCTCTAGATGACAGTTAAGCCACCTGACTTCAATGGTGTGCAGAGAGATACGCCCACAATAGTGCTCTAGATGACAGTTATGCCACCTGACTTCAATGGGGTGCAGAGATATAAGCCCACAATAGTGCTCTAGATGATAGCTTAGCCACATGACCTCAATGGTGTGCAGAGAGTTAGGCCCACAATAGTGCTCTAGATGACAGTTTAGCCACCTGATGTCAAATGTGTGCAGAGAGTAAGGCCAACAATAGTGCTCTGGATGACAGTTTGGCCACCTGACTTCAATGGTGTGCAGAGAGATAAGCCCACAATAGTGCTCTAGATGACAGATAAGCCTCCTGACTTCAATGTTATGCAGAGAGATAAGCCCACAATAGTGCTCTGGATGACAGTTAAGCCACCTGACTTTATGGTGTGCAGAGAGATAAGCCCACAATAGTGCTTTAGATGACAGTTTAGCCACCTGACTTCAATGGTGTGCAGAGAGTTACGCCCACAATAGTGCTCTAGATGACAGGTAAGCCACCTGACTTCAATGGTGTGCAGAGATATAAGCCAACAATAGTGCTCTAGATGATAGCTTAGCCACCTGGCGTCAATGGTGTGCAGAGAGTTAGGACCACAATAGTGCTCTAGATGACAGTTTGGCCACCTGACTTCAATGGTGTGCAGAGAGATACGCCCACAATAGTGCTCTAGATGACATTTAAGCCACCTGACGTCAATGGTGTGCAGAGCGTTAAGCCCAGAATAGTGATCTAGATGACAGATTAGCCACCTGACTTCAATGGTGTGCAGAGAAATAAGCCCACAAAAATGCTCTAGATGACAGTTAAGCCACCTGACTTCAATGGTGTGCAGATAGATAGGCACACACAATAGTGCTCTAGATGACAGTTTGGCCACCTGACTTCAATGGTGTGCAGAGCTATAAGCCCACAATAGTGCTATAGATGATAGCTTAGCCACCTGACGTCAATGGTGCGCAGAGTGTTACGCCCATAATAGTGCTCTAGATGACAGTTTAGCAACCTGACTTCAATGGTGTGCAGAGAATTACGCCAACAATAGTGCTCTAGATGACAGTTAAGCCACCTTACTTCAATGGTATGCAGAGAGATAAGCCCACAATAGTGCTCTAGATGACAGCTAAGCCACCTGACTTCAATGGTGTGCAGAGAGATAAGTCCACAATAGTGCTCTAGATGACAGTTAAGCCTCCTGACTTCAATGGTATGCAGAGAGATAAGCCCACAATAGTGCTCTGGATGACAGTTAAGCCACCTGACTTCAATGGTGTGCAGAGAGATAAGCCAACAATAGTGCTTTAGATGACATGTAAGCCACCTGACTTCAATTGTGTGCAGAGAGTTACGCCCACAATAGTGCTCTAGATGAGAGTTATGCCACCTGACTTCAATGGTGTGCAGAGAAATAAGCCCACAATAGTGCTCTAGACGACAGATAAGCCACCTGACTTCAATGGTGTGCAGAGAGATAAGCCCACAATAGTGCTCTAGATGACAGATAAGCCACCTGACTTCAATGGTGTGCAGAGAAATAAGCCCACAATAGTGCTCTAGATGACAGTTTAGCCACCTGACTTCAATGGTGTGCAGATAGTTAAGCCCACAATAGTGCTCTAGATGACAGTTAAGCCACCTGACTTCAATGGTGTGCAGAGATATAAGCCCACAATAGTGCTCTAGATGATAGCTTAGCCACCTGACGTCAATGGTGTGCAGAGAGTTAGGCCCACAATAGTGCTCTAGATGACAGGTTGGCCACCTGACTTCAATGGTGTGCAGAGTGATACGCCCACAATAGTGTTCTAGATGACAGTTAAGCCACCTGACTTCAATGGTGTGCAGAGCGATAAGCCCAGAATAGTGATCTAGATGACAGATAAGCCACCTGACTTCAATGGTGTACAGAGATACACGCCCACAATAAGGCTCTAGATGACAGTTTAGCAACATGATTTCAATGGTATGCAGCGAGTTATGCTCATACTACATGTATTGCTCTAGATGACAGTTAAGCCACCTGATTTCAATGGTTTGCAGAGAGATAAGCCCACAATAGTGCTCTAGATGACAGTTAAGCCACCTGACTTCAATGGTGTGCAGAGAGATAAGCCCACAATAGTGCTCTAGATGACAGCTAAGCCACCTGACTTCAATGGTGTGCAGAGAGATAAGCCCACAATAGTGCTCTAGATGACAGTTAAGCCACATGACTTCAATGGTGTGCAGAGATATAAGCACACAATAGTGCTCTAGATGACAGTTATGCCACCTGACTTCAATGGTGGGCAGATATTTAAGCCCACAATAGTGCTCTAGATGACAGTTAAACCACCTGATTTCAATGGTGTGCAGAGAGATAAGCCCACAATAGTGCACTAGACCACAGTTTAGCAACCTGACTTCAATGGTGTGCAGAGAGTTACGCTCACACTATTGCTCTAGATGAGAGTTAAGCCAACTGACTTCAATGGTGTGCAGAGATGTAAGACCACACTAGTGCTCTAGATGACATTTAAGCCACATGACGTCAATGGTGTGCAGAGAGTTAGGCCCACAATAGTTCTCTAGATGACAGTTTGGCCACATGACTTCAATGGTGTGCAGAGAGTTAGGCCCACATTAGTGCTCTGGCTGACAGTTTGGCCACCTGACTTCAATGGTGTGCAGAGATTTAGGCCCACAATAGTGCTCTGGATGACAGTTTGGCCACCTGACTTCAATGGTGTGCAGAGATATAAACCCACAATAGTTCTCTAGATGACAGTTAAGCCAACTGACTTCATTGGTGTGCAGAGAGATAATCCCACAATAGTGCTCTAGATGACAGTTTAGCAACCTGACTTCAATGTTGTGCAGGGAGTTACGCCCACAATAGTGCTATAGATGAGAGTTAAGCCACCTAACTTCAATGGTGTGCAGAGATAAAAGCCCACAATAGTGCTCTAGATGACAGTTAAGCCACCTGACTTCAATGGTGTGCAGAGATATAAGCCAACAATAGTGCTCTAGATGATAGCTTAGCCACCTGGCGTCAATGGTGTGCAGAGAGTTAGGACCACAATAGTGCTCTAGATGACAGTTTGGCCACCTGACTTCAATGGTGTGCAGAGAGATACGCCCACAATAGTGCTCTAGATGACAGTTTAGCAACCTGATTTCAATGATGTGCAGAGAATTATGCTCATACTATTGCTCTAGATGACAGTTAAGCCACCTGACTTCAATGGTGTGCAGAGATATAAGCCCACACTAGTGCTATAAATGACAGTTTAGCCACCTGACGTCAATGGTGTGCAGATAGTTAGGCCCACAATAGTGCTCTAGATGACAGTTTGGCCACCTGACTTCAATGGTGTTCAGAGAGATAAGCCCACAATAGTGCTCTAGATGACAGTTATGCCACCTGACTTCAATGGTGTGCAGAGAGTTAAGCCCACAATGGTGCTCTAGATGACAGTTAAGCCACCTGACTTCAATGGTGTGCAGAGAGTTAAGCCCACAATAGTGCTCTAGATGACAGTTTAGCCACCTGACTTCAATGGTGTGCAGAGAGTTAAGCCCACAATAGTGCTCTAGATGACAGTTTAGCCACCTGACTTCAATGGTGTGCAGAGAGATAAGCCCACAATAGTGCTCTAGATGACAGTTAAGCCACCTGACTCAATGGTTGAAGAATAAGCCCACAATAGTGCTCTAGATGACAGTTAAGCCACCTGACTTCAATGGTGTGCAGAGATATAAGCCCACAATAGTGCTCTAGATGACAGTTAAGCCACCTGACTTCAATGGTGTGCAGAGATATAAGCCCACAATAGTGCTCTAGATGACAGTTTAGCCACCTGACTTCAATGGTGTGCAGAGAGATAAGCCCACAATAGTGCTCTAGATGACAGTTAAGCCACCTGACTTCAATGGTGTGCAGAGAGATAAGCCCACAATAGTGCTCTAGATGACAGTTAAGCCACCTGACTTCAATGGTGTGCAGAGAGTTACGCCCACAATAGTGCTCTAGATGACAGTTAAGCCACCTGACTTCAATGGTGTGCAGAGAATAAGCCCACAATAGTGCTCTAGATGACAGTTTAGCCACCTGACTTCAATGGTGTGCAGAGAGTTAGCCACAATAGTGCTCTAGATGACAGTTAGCCACCTGACTTCAATGGTGTGCAGAGAGATAAGCCACAATAGTGCTCTAGATGACAGTTTAGCCACCTGACTTCAATGGTGTGCAGAGATTTAAGCCCACAGTGCTCTAGATGACAGTTTAGCAACCTGACTTCAATGGTGTGCAGAGATATAATCCCACAATATGCTCTAGATGACAGTTTAGCCACCTGACTTCAATGGAGTGCAGAGAATTACGCCACCAATAGTGCTTTAGATGACAGTTAAGCCACCTGACTTCAATGGTGTGCAGAGACATAAGCCCACAATAGTGCTCTAGATGACAGTTTAGCCACCTGACTTCAATGGTGTGCAGAGAGATAAGCCCACAATAGTGCTCTAGATGACAGTTAAGCCACCTAACTTCAATGGTGTGCAGAAATATAAGCCCACAATAGAGCTCTAGATGACAGTTAAGCCACCTGACTTCAATGGTGTGCAGAGATATAAGCCCACAATAGTGCTCTAGATGACAGTTTAACCAACTGACGTCAATGGTGTGCAGAGAGCTAGGCCCACAATAGTGCTCTAGATGACAGTTTGGCAACCTGATTTCAATGGTGTGCAGAGATATAAGCCCACAATAGTGCTCTAGATGACAGTTTAGAAACCTGACTTCAATGGTGTGTAGAGCGATTAGCACACAATAGTGCTATAGATGATAGTTTAGCAACCTGACTGCAATGGTGTGCAGAGAGATAAGCCCACAATAGTGCTCTAGATGACAGTTAAGCCACCTAACTTCAGTGGTGTGCAGAGAGATAAGCCCACAATAGTGCTCTAGATGACAGTTATGCCACCTGACTTCAATGGTGGGCAGATATATAAGCCCACAATAGTGCTCTAGATGATAGTTTAGCAACCTGACTTTTATGTTGTGCAGAGAGTTACGCCCACAATAGTGCTATAGATGACAGTTAAGCCACTGACTTCAATGGTGTGCAGAGAGATAAGCCCACAATAGTGCTCTAGATGACAGTTTGGCACCTGACTTCAATGGTGTGCAGAGAGATACGCCCACAATAGTGCTCTAGATGACAGTTAAGCCACCTGACTTCAATGGTGTGCAGAGAGTAAGCCCACAATAGTGCTCTAGATGACAGTTTAGCACCTGACTTCAATGGTGTGCAGAGAGATAAGCCCACAATAGTGCTCTAGATGACAGTTTAGCCACCTGACTTCAATGGTGTGCAGAGAGTTAAGCCCACAATAGTGCTCTAGATGACAGTTAGCCACCTGACTTCAATGGTGTGCAGAGATATAAGCCCACAATAGTGCTCTAGATGACAGTTTAGCAACCTGACTCAATGGTGTGCAGAGTTAAGCCCACAATAGTGCTCCCACCTGACTTCAATGGTGTGCAGAGAGTTAAGCCCACAATAGTGCTCTAGATGACAGTTTAGCAACCTGACTTCAATGGTGTGCAGAGAGATAAGCCCACAATAGTGCTCTAGATGACAGTTTAGCCACCTGACTTCAATGGTGTGCAGAATAAGCCCACATATGCCTAGACAGTTTACACCTGACTCAATGGTGTGCAGAGAGTTAGGCCCACAATAGTGCTCTAGATGACAGTTTGGCACCTGACTTCAATGGTGTGCAGAGAGTTAAGCCCACAATAGTGCTCTAGATGACAGTTTAGCCACCTGACTTCAATGGTGTGCAGAGAGTTAAGCCCAAATAGTGCTCTAGATGACAGTTTGGCCACCTGACTTCAATGGTGTGCAGAGAGTTAGCCCAATAGTGCTCTAGATGACAGTTTAGCAACCTGACTTCAATGGTGTGCAGAGAGAAAACCCACAATAGTGCTCTAAATGACAGTTTAGCCACCTGACTTCATTGGATTGCAGAGATTTACGCCAACAAAAGTGCTCTAGATGACAGTTTGGCCACCTGATTTCAATGGTGTGCAGAGATATAAGCCCAAAATAGTGCTCTAGATGACAGTTTAGACACCTGACTTCAATGGTGTGCAGAGATTTGCCCACAATAGTGCTATAGATGACAGATTAGCAACCTGACTTCAATGGTGTGCAGAGAGATAAGCCCACAATAGTGCTCTAGATGACAGTTAAGCCACCTGACTTCAATGGTGTGCAGAGAGATAAGCCCACAATAGTGCTCTAGATGACAGCTAAGCCACCTGACTTCAATGGTGTGCAGAGAGATAAGCCCACAATAGTGCTCTAGATGACAGTTAAGCCACCTGACTTCAATGGTGTGCAGAGAGTTAAGTCCACAATAGTGCTCTAGATGACAGTTTAGCCACCTGACTTCAATGGTGTGCAGAGAGTTAAGCCCACAATATTGCTCTAGATGACAGTTAAGCCACCTGACTTCAATGTTGTGCAGAGATATAAGCCCACAATAGTGCTCTAGATGACAGTTAAGCCACCTGACTTCAATGGTGTGCAGAGAAATAAGCCCACAATAGTGCTCTAGATGACAGTTAAGCCACCTGACTTCAATGGTGTGCAGAGATATAAGCCCACAATAGTGCTCTAGATGACAGTTAGCCACCTGACTTCAATGGTGTGCAGAGATTTAAGCCCACAATAGTGCTCTAGATGACAGTTTGGCCACCTGACTTCAATGGTGTGCAGAGAGATAAGCCCACAATAGTGCTCTAGATGACAGTTAAGCCACCTGACTTCAATGGTGTGCAGAGATAAGCCCACAATAGTGCTCTAGATGACAGTTTAGCCACCTGACTTCAATGGTGTGCAGAGAGATAAGCCCACAATAGTGCTCTAGATGACAGTTAAGCCACCTGACTTCAATGGTGTGCAGAGATAAAGCCCAAATAGTGCTCTAGATGACAGTTTAGCCACCTGACTTCAATGGTGTGCAGAGAGATAAGCCCACAATAGTGCTCTAGATGACAGTTTAGCCACCTGACTTCAATGGTGTGCAGAGATAAAGCCCACAATAGTGCTCTAGATGACAGTTAAGCCACCTGACTTCAATGGTGTGCAGAGATATAAGCCCACAATAGTGCTCTAGATGACAGTTAAGCCACCTGACTTCAATGGTGTGCAGATATATAAGCCCACAATAGTGCTCTAGATGACAGTTTAGCCACCTGACTTCATGGGTGCAGAGAGTTACGCCCACAATAGTGCTATAGATGACAGTTAAGCCACTTAACTTCAATGGTGTGCAGAGAGATAAGCCCAAAATAGTGCACTTGATGACAGATTAGCAACCTGACTTCAATGGTATGCAGAGAGTTACGCTCACACTATTGCTCTAGATGGCAGTTAAGCCAACTGACTTCAATGGTGTGCAGAGATGTAAGCCCACACTAGTGCTCTAGATGACAGTTTAGCCACCTGACGTCAATGGTGTGCAGAGAGTTAGGCCCACAATAGTTCTCTAGATGACAGTTTGGCAACATGACTTCAATGGTGTGCAGAGAGTTAGGCCCACAATAGTGCTCTGGCTGACAGTTTGGCCACCTGACTTCAATGGTGTGCAGAGAGTTAGGCCCAAAATAGTGCTCTGGATGACAGTTTGGCCACCTGACTTCAATGGTGTGCAGAGAGTTACGCCCACAATAGTGCTCTAGATGACAGTTTAGCAGCCTGACTTCAATGGTATGCAGAGAGAAAAACCCACAATAGTGCTCTAGATGACAGTTTAGCAACCTGACTTCAATGTTGTGCAGAGAGTTACGCCCACAATAGTGCTATAGATGACAGTTAAGCCACCTGACTTCAATGGTGTGCTGAGAAAAAAGCCCACAATAGTGCTATAGATGACAGTTAAGCCACCTGACTTCAATGGTGTGCAGAGATATAATCCCAGAATAGTGATCTAGATGACAGATAAGCCACCTGACTTCAATGGTGTGCAGAGATATTAGCCCACAATAATGCTCTAGATGACAGTTTAGCAACCTGTCTTCAATGGTGTGCAGAGATATAAGCCCACACTAGTTCTATAAATGACAGTTTAGCCACCTGAGGTCAATGGTGTGCAGATAGTTAGGCCCACAATAGTGCTCTAGATGACAGTTAAGCCACCTGACTTCAATGGTGTTCATAGAGATAAGCCCACAATATTGCTCTAGATGACAGTTATGCCACCTGACTTCAATGGTGTGCAGAGAGTTAAGCCCACAATAGTGCTCTAGATGACAGTTAAGCCACCTGACTTCAATGGTGT
>CM026396.1:23028123-23097058 GCA_014843695.1 Archivesica marissinica | reverse complement strand
TGAATATTAACCTTGGCGTGAGTGAGCAATATGAAAAATATTACCCCTTGAAAAATGAATATTAACCTTGGCGTGAGTGGGCAATTTGAAAATTATTACCCCTAGAAAAATGAATATTAACCTTGGCGTGAGTGGGCAATTTGAAAATGATTACCCCTAAAAACATGAATATTAACCTCGGCGTGAGTGGGCAATATGAAAAATATTACCCCTAAAAACATGAATATTAACCTCGGCGTAAGTGGGCAATATGAAAAGAATCACCCATTAATTACATACCTAGGGGTGATACTTTTCATATTGTTAATATTCATGTATCTAAGGGTGATACGTTTCATATTGCCCACTTGGTTAATATTCATATATCTAAGGGTGATACGTTTAATAGTGTCCACTTGGTTAATATTCATGTATCTAAGGGTGATACGTTTAATATTGTCCACTTGGTTAATATTCATGTATCTAAGGGTGATACGTTTCATATTGCCCACTTGGTTAATATTCATGTATCTAAGGGTGATACGTTTCATATTGCCCACTTGGTTAATATTCATGTATCTAAGGGTGATACGTTTAATATTGTCCACTTGGTTAATATTCATGTATCTAAGGGTGATACGTTTCATATTGCCCACTTGGTTAATATTCATGTATCTAAGGGTGATACGTTTCATATTGCCCACTTGGTTAATATTCATGTATCTAAGGGTGATACGTTTAATATTGTCCACTTGGTTAATATTCATGTATCTAAGGGTGATACGTTTCATATTGCCCACTTGGTTAATATTCATGTATCTAAGGGTGATACGTTTCATATTGCCCACTTGGTTAATATTCATGTATCTAAGGGTGATACGTTTAATATTGTCCACTTGGTTAATATTCATGTATCTAAGGGTGATACGTTTCATATTGCCCACTTGGTTAATATTCATGTATCTAAGGGTGATACGTTTCATATTGCCCACTTGGTTAATATTCATGTATCTAAGGGTGATACGTTTAATATTGTCCACTTGGTTAATATTCATGTATCTAAGGGTGATACGTTTCATATTGCCCACTTGGTTAATATTCATGTATCTAAGGGTGATACGTTTCATATTGCCCACTTGGTTAATATTCATGTATCTAAAGGTGATACGTTTCATATTGCCCACTTGGTTAATATTCATGTATCTAGGGGTGATACGTTTAATATTGCCCACTCAGGAATACAATATTTATTTTATTATACCGAACCTGAAGGTACAAGTACAGTCAAACCTGTCTTAAGCAGCCAGCCAAGGGAATCACAGAAAGTGGCTGCTTAGCACAGGTGGCTGCTTAATAGAGGTCAATTGTATAATAAAACAACATATTGGGAATCTGGAAAATGGTTGCTTAAAACAGGTTGACTGCTTAATAGAGGTGACCGCTGAAGCAGGTTTGACTGTAGTTGAAAATCAAGAATTAAGTTCACTTGTCTCAGTAGATCGATTTATATACATGTAACACAATAAATAACAAATGATCTGGAATATTAAACTAGTTGAACATTAATCTATCTATCTTCCTCTAATGTCGAACCCCTCGCGGGGACGTAGACATGTAGCGCGTCAAATAAATGCAAAGAAGTTAAAAGTATGAGTAGTTAAAAGCATAATTTAAGAAAGTAATGAAAAATAAGTTGTGGAAAAAGTTTAAAAGCAGCTGCGCAGAACAACTAGGGACTGGCATGATCAATATGGCAAACGGCCGTATAGAATTGCTCTATGGTAGGGAGATGGTCAATGTCAGGATGGAGATGGTTCCAATAGTAGATTGTTCTTGGAAAAAAGGAAAACTTGTAGTAGTCTGTAGTTGCTGTAATTAACCTATAGCTTAAGGAATGGCAATGGCGAGCAGGACGGGAGAGGGGAACTAGGTAATTTTCAATGGGAATAGCAACAAGATCATTATGAATTTTATACATAAGGGATAACCTATTGTCAATACGCCGTTGATATATTCTAATAATAGCAACATACATGTATATGTCAGCGTCGTGATAAATAATATTTCGGGCAAAATCACAAATCTAAAACTAGCGTTTTGCTGATTCAGACCGGAAGTGAAATCATTCTTACCATAGGTCCATTGCGTATAGTAAGAATTATTGACTGTTTGCCTATGGACATTTAGCATTGAGTAGTCACATGAGGTATAGTACAAGTAAATATAAATAGTCTGATTTACAGTCTACATCCGTTATACAGACGGATTTATAGCCCAGGGGTAACACGCTGGACTGGTAATCCAGGGATTGCAGGTTCGATCCCCCGCCTGACCCTAATAAAATTAACAGTCTTTCAGATGGGACATTAAACTGAGGTCTCGTATCGGTGCTTTACACCGTGCACGTAAAAGAACCATAGGAGACTCTGGAATAGGTCTCTGTCTGTATCATTGCACTATCCTACAAAATCTAAAATGACTAATATCTTCAGGAGGCGTCGCTCATATGGGCAACCGGTAGCGACGATAAATAAACGTAAAAAAAACAAAATACATCCGTTATGTCAAAGTCGGTTATGTCGAATTCTCCGGTTATCTCAAAGTCGGATCAAAGTCCCGTTTCAGACACAATCAATTTAAATATAACTGGCTCCGTTTATATCGTATTTCGTTACGTCAAACTTCGGTTATGTCGAAGTATTTTGTCCGGTCCGACGGAATTCGCCACAACGGATGCAGACTATATAATTATATTATAATAGATGGGCGTCCTAGAATAAGAGATACAGGGTTATTTGTGCCATATGCATGGTACTTGGGGCCGTTTGGATAACATATCATGTTCCTGTGCTTATAGGCCCATTAGGAAGGGTGTACTGTATATAACTGTATACGTTTCAGCTACGATACGTTGTGTTAGGCCATACACATGACAAGTTAGTAAACAACTCACTTACATAATTATATCACTATATTGTTAACAATTCTAATTTTAGTATATTATACCGGACAAAGATACGACGTATTTGTGTGTTGGCCATCAAATGCCTGATCTCGGAGGAAAACACCATATGATCGAGGTATATTGCAAATGGCGTATTTATATAAGGGGAGCTAACCCATGTAGGAATTTAATTGCAGAGTTATTTGTTTTGTTATTTAAGCATAACATTGTTGTCGAATCCCTAACTATAGTACTTAAACGCTACGAAGTGCACATGTAGTCTTCAAGAACAACCCATAAGAGTTGTTTTGGTTTTGGGGTTTTAATGTCGAACTAACAGCTTTTTAAAAGTCATCTTCCCACACAATATTGGTGGAGGAAGACCCCGGATGCCCCTCCAAGCAATATTCCGGCACAGGCAAGCACCCGGAAGAACCAGGGATATTCTGCAGGCCAACTGGATGTCATTGTCACCAGGGATATATAAGAATTCGACACACCCATGAGATTCGAACCTTCATTGGTGAGCGGAAAGTTATTTGAAGTAAACCGCCTTATTTTCTCGCCCACGGAGATCTGTATGTGCGACACTGGGAACCAGCGCTACTAATGGGGAACCAGCGCTACTAATGAGGAACCAGCGCTACTAATGAGGAACCAGCGCTACTAATGAGGAACCAGCGCTACTAATGAGGAACCAGCGCTACTAATGGGGAACCAGCGCTACTAATGAGGAACCAGCGCTACTAATGGGGAACCAGCGCTACTAATGGGGAACCAGCGCTACTAATGAGGAACCAGCGCTACTAATGAGGAACCAGCGCTACTAATGAGGAACCAGCGCTACTAATGAGGCGACGGAGTCCGTTAAATGTAGCATATAGCGAAGGAAATAGTTCATGAACGTCATTTGGAATTTGTTCAAATTGAATACAATTCTGATTTGTTTTTTCAGTTCGAACCAATTTACACCCCAGGAAATGAGGACCTGCTTCATCATGTGGTGATCCAAAGATGCCCGGGTAATCACGCAGCACTTCACGGTGCAAAGGGTGAATGCTTCCTCAATTGGCCCAAAGGATGGCCATTATGTCCAGAGGTGTTCGTTGCATGGGCTACTGGAGGTGGGGTACGTAATACATGACATTCTCTACATCGTATAGGCAAATGCCAACGTATCGAACCCGCATCGCTATGGTGACATTGAATATCAGTACCATAATGTACATGATCACGTTGACACCTTCTAGCATAAGGAACCGTAGCACCGCGTCTGATCAGGATCTATGTTATTTGCTATTCGGACGATCTGAAGAGCAATAAGGATATAACTTGATCAGACGGCACGTTCTGTTATGTCTGATCGGGTTCTCTGCTTTTTGCAAAGTCGCTTTTATGCGACATTGGCGGTGAAAGTGAAGTAACACATTGAAGAAATGAATGAGAATGACGTGATTTTGGTCAAACAGAATATGTATCTCCCTGTATGGATTTTTATTATTTTACAACGATTGCCAAGCAAGTTTCAACAACTTATATCAATCACTCTCGTTGGCGCGGATGAAAGCGTAAATGTGGTAAGGAAACCGGAGTACTCGGAGAAAACCCACCTGTCCGATTTGCTGACCACCGTAACATCTCACATACTTCCCGGTCCGAGGATCGAACCCGGGTTGCATTGGTGAGAAGCGAGCACGCTAACCACTGCGCTAATCGGACATACTAAATGGATTTAGTTGCAAATTCATGGAAAGTGGTTTACTGAAATAAAGTTTGCATAACATAGTCTGTTAGTATATTTTCGTTTGAAAAAAAATCCGCAATAAAGAGATTTTGATGTACATGTACCTGTGTTACATGCAGCTAGTTCATATTAGCGGCGATAGTCCGCGGTGTTACAGCTTTGTGCCCGTGGAAGTGAAATGTTCTGCGATAAGATTGATTTTCCGCGGTGGTAATTTCGTTACGTCACGGCGTGGGTGGTCCATCCGCACTATGGAGTGGACATACATTTCGGCACCGCGGAAATCGCATCCGCGCGGTCTCGCGGATTTTGAAATGTCCGCGGGATCTGTACTGTAGCTAATACACTGTGATTGCAAGGGTAAGCCATGTATTTTGTAATGTCTACATTTTTAGCATATCCGAATACTATGCATATAGTTAAAATTTACCATTACAGCCACTATATTTCCCATCACACGCCGGATATCCGGTAGGAGGGCCAGAAGATCCCTCGTTTCTAGTGATGCAACTTCATTATAACAACCCGACGTTCAAATCTGGTGAGTTGATATCTCATAATGTTGTTCTGTTCTCTTCTGTTCGTAGCCTCACCCGGCCGAAATATCTCCTAACGAAATGTCATTTCACGGTACTATTGTCATATTGTGGTTGTCGCACACGTATGTTACCATTTTTGGGGAATAGCCGTCTCTAATGTTGTAAGATATTGTTCTTGACCCATTTTTGCTTTCTTTGCGTATATTGTATGTAGATTCCGTGCCATAATAGAGCAACATAAAATATGATTAACCCTTTCGCCTCATAGAAGCACCTCTTGACGTCATTACCAATACGACACACATTAACAATGAAAACCAATGTTCATAATAATGGCCAGAATCTCATGTAGTCACAGTAATATTTATGGAGGTGGGATAGATATGGCGACTACTTATCCACTGCATGATAGCTAAATGGCTGTCGTTTGTATGGAGATATAATAGTATATTAACCTAAATCTCTATGAAGTCCCAGTAATATATATGGAGGTGGGATAGATATGGCGACTACTTATCCACTGCATGATTGCTAAATAGCTGTCGTTTGTTTGGAGATATAATAGTATATTAACCTAAATCTCTATGTAGTCCCAGTAATATCTATGGAGGTGGGATAGATATGGCGACTACTTATCCACTGCATGATTGCTAAATGGCTGTCGTTTGCATGGAGATATAATAGTATATTAACCTAAATCTCTATGTAGTCCCAGTAATATATATGGAGGTGGGATAGATATGGCCACTACTTATGCACTGCATGATAGCTAAATGGCTGTCGTTTGTATGGAGATATAATAGTATATTAACCTAAATCTCTATGAAGTCCCAGTAATATCTATGGAGGTGGGATAGATATGGCGACTACTTATCCACTGCATGATTGCTAAATGGTTGTTGTTTGTTTGGAGATATAATAGTATATTAACCTAAATCTCTATGATGGAAAGGGTTAAACGAATGATACGTGTGATTTGCGTTATTTAGTATCGCCGCCTGTTTGCCAACAAGAATGCTGCCCCCCCCCCCGAGTGGTTAGGTCGTTTAGGATGTGTAGGCATGTCATATTAGGGTCAGACGGGGGATCGAACCTGCGTTCCCTGTATTACCAGTCCAGCATGTTACCACTGGACTACAGAACCGTCTGTGAATTGTTTACCAAATAGAAAAATGCACTATATTAGTTACCAGGACTACATCCGTGTGGACATCCGCATATTTAAGTGTATTCACCCTTCCACAATGCCATAAATTAACAGTCTTTCAAAATGACTAATCTCTTCAGGAGGCGTCGCTCATATGGGCAACCGGTAGCGACGATAAATAAACGTAAAACATACACACAATGCCATAGCTAAGAAATATCTTAATCGGTTCACTGTATCGATCGATATGAATCGTTCTTAAAATAGCCATCCAATGACACAAGCAGTTACTTACGGCAGTGCTTAGTTATGACAAATAATGAAACAGCCGCCCTGGGCACTCGTCTGTCACACCTATCTTACCATGTGGAAGCTAAAAAACATTATGGTGAAAATAACAAAATTGCAAATATTGAAACCAGCGTTGAAACGAGCGTTCTGATTGGATTATGATTGTTCTTCATATATAAAAAAACATCTTGTTACATTCTAATAATCCAATCAGAACGCTCGTTTCAACGCTGGTTTCAACGCGAATTGCGCCGCTTTAGAATTTTTCAAAACAAATTGAAAATGCTACGAAATCTCTTTTTGACGTACATTTTTGCCGAATAAACCTACACTTAGTGGAAACACATTTTATTGATAATGTTATTCACAGTTAAAACTCTCCTCGAAGATTTTTTACAAACCCTGCATATAAGGAGCGAGGTGGCACAAAAACAAAAAAACAAAGACTCGGGATAGGCGTATATTTGGACAGCTTTGTACAAAATTGTTTCAGATAGGGCCATTTTACTGATCGATGCGAAATCTGACATCCCACAGAGTAGAATCCCTGTACTTAAATATATATACTAGTACCCCCAAACGTGCCGAATCCCTGTGCGTAGATCGAATACATACTCGATACTACTAAATGTAATTGATATAAACTGACACCAAATAGAAACTATGCACTTGCCTTAGAGGTAAAATTTATGTCCTTTAAATTATTTTGTAACCTAACCACATTTGATAAATATGTACAATGTTAAGTTCTGTCATTATCAAACTGTTAAATGTATAATGTTTGTGAAATGTGTTTAAATAACATAATAAATATATTCAATAATAAATTTTTTATGTCCTTTTAGCAAAAAAATATATATGCAAAGTTGGTATTCCGTTAAAACAGTAACGTTTTTTACTCATAGTGTGTCTTTACAGAATACCAAATTTGCCTAAAAAAATTCTAAAGGAACATAACGAATTTTACATCTAAGGCAAGTGCACAGCTTCTTTTTTGTTTCTGTATAATTTTATATACGGGTACTGTACATGTGGGTGGGGATTTAAGTGTCACGGGTATGTGGGACAGCTTTTACTACATGCTTATTTATTCGATTTCCAGGAGTTATTGACAACTCTGGAATACGCATACGCCTGACAACGACACTACGTCAGCATGACGTAGGATCAATGACAGTTGGACACCACGTAAACCCGATTCACGTTATTCCACCTCATGAACCAGCGCTTGTGACCAAGGGACACTGCGCCGAGAAATGCCTAAGCCAGGTGAATAACCACACACGTGTTATTACTTATCTAAACTAGCACAATCGCGATCTACATGTACACACATTCCGATAGTATTCAAACATTAGTGTATTAATCCAAATCAATGTGAAATCTAAACAGTAAGCAGTATACAAAATGTATTATCTTGACAAATAAATATGTGTGAGATATAACGGTAAATATGTACCATAAATCGTGTTCTTCAGGATACACGCGTTGTATGACACTTGGATGTCGACCATTCTTCTTACATTATTTTGCTATGTCAACAAACCGCGTATACAACATTAGTTAGGAATTACCACATAATACGAAATTACATTTTTTTCTGTAGAAATTTGCGTTTTAACTGATGTAGTGTCGGTTTAAAGCGAAATTACATCGCAAAAAGCCCCCAAAATGCCTTTTTACGTATAAATAGCATTGCTACTATAAATTCTTCAGAAATAATTCGAACAGTCACTTTCTATACATAAACAGTGTTTTGTGGTATACAAACTCTGTAAAGTGAAAGCAGAATTTCATATAACGGTCAGCTACTCTCCTGGATTGATGTTTATTTATTATTGGAGCCAATACCAAGCGCGTGCTACTGTCGTGCACATGCACAACAGGTGAGATACAACGGTAAACCTGTACCATAAATCGTGTTATTCAGGATACACACACTGCATTACGCATGGATGTTAACCCTATTTACATTATGTTGTTATGTCAACAAACGTCGTATACGACGGTTGTTTATTTAGTTGAAATACTCAGCTTTTGGGGTAACTATTCGGAAAACAATTATACATTATAATAGGAAAATACATTTTGTGGAAATTTGTATTTTCACCGATGTTGCATTAAATCACTATGCTATGTGCATGTCTAAATTAAAGTCAACGCGATAATGTTTGGCTTTACGGCTGCACATCTGCAGTTGTATACAGTGTATGATAATACAAGACCTTTGTATTTGTTCTGTATACGAAGTTATTATATATTTTGGTTCAGCGCCAGTATGTTATACTTGTTGGTTATTACACGGTTACTTCCCTTGTCTGATTCTCCGCCATTGACGCGTTTAAATCGCGTAATTTTACTGATTCGCCAGAACAAGAAAGACACCAGACAAATGGTTTAATAAACAGATTGTTTAATCAGTAAATGGCGGATAATCACACAAGGGAAGTAACCGTGTAATAACCAATAACTTTAACTATCAGTGTGCATCAACATCATGTTCTATATTGTATTCAGTTAGTGGTCACCTCTTTTAAGCAGCCAACCTGTAATAAACAGCCAGTTTCCAGATTATTCTCAATATGTTGTTTTGTTATATATTTTACCTTTATTATTATTAAGCAGCCACCTGTGCTAAGCAGTCACATGTGCTAAACAGTCACCTGTGCTAAGCAACCACCTGTGCTAAGCAACCACCTGTGCTAAGCAGCCATCTGTGCTAAGCCGCCATCTGTGCTAAGCAGCCACTTTCTATGAGTCCATTTGCTGGCTACTTAATACAGGTTTGACTGTATAATGAAATGATCACCATTTCAATTCAGGCGATGGCTAGGAACCAGACAGATGATATACGAGCTATTGCTGTCTTACACCACGCCCACTTACTCGGAACCAGCATGAAAACAAGACACTTCCGAAATGGAACTGAATTGAAGCCGTTATATGATGACCCATATTACGACTTCTATTTCCAAGAATTCAGTACTCTAAAAGAAGAGGTCGTCATAAAAAAGGTACGAACTGTTTGTTTAGATTAAATATTGTTTACAAATAGTTAGCTCGATTGCGAAACAAGTTCTTACAACTTATATCAATCACTCTCGAGAACTCAATTCCTGATTTGAATCCATCGCCACGCGGGAGAGAGGAGAAGAGGCAATGTGGAATTTAAATGCATTGCCAAAGGGCACACTCGTAATGGCTCCAGGGGTTGTCGAACTCCCTGCTGTTCGCACTTGAAGCTTCCACTTTTACCATGTTTTAAGTCTGCAATAAACATGGTTTTGCGAGTGACGTCAAACATGCATGTAACGTCATTTTACTGGCATTTTCTTTATACTTTTGTGACGTCGTACAATTCTAAAATGTTTTAACAAATCGGTAGCATTTAGTTCTAAGAATATTTACGTAATTTCTGACAGTTTTGACAGTATTGACTTGATCATAAACTCAAGAATTACCAAACATTATTCAAAGAGTTACATTTTCCTTGAATTTTACAGGGCGACAGCATGCGTGTAGAATGCACTTATACAACGACACACAGATCTGAACCCACTTTTGTAAGTATTCATATTGTCGCCACACTATAAAATGGCAATACATTCAAACCTGTGTTAGTGGCCACCTCCATTAAGCAGCCAACCTCCATTAAGCAGCCAGTTTCCAGATTCCCAATATGTAGTTTTATTATACATCTGACCTCTATTAAGCAGCCAACCTGTATTAAGCAGCCAGTTTCCAGATTCCCAATATGTAGTTTTATTATACATCTGACCTCTATTAAGCAGCCAACCTGTATTAAGCAGCCTGTTTCCAGATTATTATTATATATAATAGCTTTCTATGTTCATATATGAAATAGTATTCGATCAGGCATTTTCTTTTTATTGTAGTGTTGCTATGATAGTTTGATAGAACGCGACGCACCCGTGAGCTCAATGGCGCGTTGCATGCCGGGGTTTTAAACGATCCCGTTAAAGCGACATTTCATCGCAAAAAGCAAATAAAATGCATGTTTTCACGTATATATGCATTGCTACTATAAATTCTTCTGAATACATTCGAACACTAACATTGAATCAAGAAACAGTGTTGTTGTGGTTTACAAACTTTCAAAAATGAAAGTAGAATAACGGTCATCCACGCTCCTGAAATGACGTATGTTTGTCATTGGATTCAATACTAAACGCGCGATACTTTCGATTAGAGATAATTTAACTAAGATTAGTCTACAAATAAATATGCATAGGCACAACTGTGAGATATAATGTTAAATCTGTACGATAAATTATGTTATTCAGGATACCCGCATTGTATTACGCATGTATGTCGACCCTGTTTACATTAATTTGTTATGTCAACAAACCGAGTATACGACGCATGTTTATTTGTTGAAATACTCAGTTTTGGAGGCAAATATTGGAAAAAACAAATTATACCATATAATAGGAAACTACATTCTGCAGACATTTGCGTTTACACCGATGTAATGTCGCTTTAATATAATGCCATAACAGACGAATTCATTGATGTCACTGACAGCTTGAGTCCGAAAATGTTCGCGATATCAACATTTCAAAAATCTAAAATGACTAATCTGTTCAGTCAGTAGGCGTCGCTCACATGGGCAACTGGTAGCGACGATAAATAAACGTTGTTTCTTTTAAACTTTATTTATTTTACAACGATTGCGAAGCAAGTTTTAACAACTTATATTAATCACTCTCGTTGGCGCGGATGAAAGCGCAAATGTGGTCGTTCTTGTGGGAGGAAACCGGAGTACCCGGAGAAAACCCACCTGTCTGATCTAGCGACCACCATACTATCTCACATACTTCCCGGTACGAGGATCTAACCCGGTTTGCATTGGTGAGAATCATGCGCGCTAACCACTGCGCTAATAGGACAGGGAAACAGTTGATTTACGTAAAGTATGCATTTACTCACGCCGTAATAATAATACAGTCAAACTTGTCTATAAAGGCCACCCTCGGGAAAGTCAAAAAGTGGCCTTTGTTGACAGGTGGCCTCTCAATAGAGGGTTAAAATGCATTGAAAATGGCTCGACGGGAGAGAAAAATGGTGGTCTTTAGACAGGTTTTTCATATGCGTCCTTTATTCGGAGGTGGCCTTAAGCACAGGTTTGACTGTACATTGTAAATAAACGTAAAGCACACACACAGTAATACATATCGTTGACCACATTGCAGGGTGGGCTGTCAACCAGAGAGGAGATGTGTCTAACGTTTGTGTACTATTACCCCAAAATGGACTTACTTAGCTGCTCATCTAGTCCTGATCTATGGACGAAATATAATACGACTCGCAGAGATGTTTGGGGTAAGACGAAACAAAATGCTGTGACAGTACAGCCCAGTGTCTGTGTTCGACGGCTTAGTTCAAAACATTAGACGTTGAATTTGTGTTATAGTAGTGGGTTATGGGGTACTTCACTCTACATTCATGTCCATAAACAACGACTATATGAGGGTTCGTATATAACTTGTCTTTATTTGGTATGCGATCCAGGAGTAGGTATGATATGATGATGATGATGCTAAGCTGTACATAAGGCTATAAGCCTCACTCTGAAAAGTACATAATAATAATCGACATTAAATACATTATCACATCATCCCATTATATAATACCTACAACAATCAATCATACATATATATATAACAATCATAGCACATCAACAATTACATACATATTACTTAAAGTATAATATCTTCGTTATAGTGACTAGTTTAGTGACTAGTGGCTATGGTTCAACCTGGGCATAGACTCCATATGTGTATGTTCCACTATGGGACATTCACTGTACATAACATTAACACACACACATATCACTCACCAAACTATGGGTCTAAGCTTTCACAGCCTCTCTGTACAAAACGTTTATTCAAATTAGTCCGCAAGTAAAGGCTTAAATCTCAGATTCCCGGATAAAGTAGTCTGTTGATTAATCATAGTATATGACATAATATAATATTATACACGGTCTCCGTAGTCTAGTTGTTAAGACTTCCGCCTACGGAGCGGGAGGTCGAAGGTTCGAACCTCGTCGTTCATTCTGATATGGCCGGTTGGTTGGTTGGCTGCCAGCTTGTTAAAGACCAATAATACAACGATTTTCAGCAATAGTACATGATAGCTTATAACAGAACATTAAAAGTTACGTTATTTTTTTGAAAATGCGATGTTCGGTATGGGTTTTATTTACAGGTAAACAAATTACCTGCCCTAATTGAACCATGACTTATGTCCCTTTGCTCATGACGTCACACCTGAACCGCCATTTTAAATTGAATCCACATTCGCAGCCCCTCTCTCTCTCTCTCTCTCTCTCTTTATGTAGGTTTTATCTTTGCCTACGTTGTCAATCTGGCCAGGAGACTATTAAGATATTCTCCAATCTCAAGCTCATGTGCATGCTGCTGATTGGTTGCGCTGAGTGTCGTCCTCACAATCAACCAATGAAATCACTTCAGTTCGAGATCTGAGAAAAGTGTGATAACATCATGCCCTAGATTGAGATTAGTCATTTCAGATTTTGGAGGATAGTGCAATGATATATGGAGGATAGTGCAATGATACAGACAGAGACCCATTCCAGAGTCTCCTCTGGTTCTTTTACGTGCACGGTGTACATCACCGACACGAGACCTCGGTTTAATGTCCCATCTGAAAGACTGTTAATTGTATTATGGTCAGACGGGGGATCGAACCTGCGATCCCTGGATTACCAATCCAGCGTGTTACCACTGGACTACAGATCCGTCTGTCTAGATGGAGATCATGGATACAGCCCTTTTAAACCAATCTGATGACACACGATTATTATTTTCAGCTGAAGGACCAGGTAGCTTTAGGATGAACATGAAGACCGCCTACGACTGGTCGAACAGTACAGAACGAGAAGCATTCAAACAGGAAGTGGAGACTGCACCTGTACGACATACGTGTTCCTACAGCACCCACAATGCATCAATACCATACGGCGTGAGTAATTGCAAATGTATAATTTACGTAAATCAATTGTTTCGCTGTCATATTGGCGCAGTTGTTAGCGCGCTAGATTCTCGCGAATGTAACCCGAGTTTCGGGTACTCCTGTTTCCTCCCACACGAATGACCACATTTACGCTTTCATCCGCGCCAACGAGAGTGATTAATATAAGTTGTTAGAACTTGCTTCGCAATCGTTGTAAAATAAATAAAGTTTAAAGTTTAATTCAACTGTGCGCATAATATAGAGAATAGTTTTGTTTTTGTTTTTTTGTTAATTAAATTTATTTAACTTCGCTAACGGTTGCCCATTTGAGCGATGGGCAGTTTACGTTTCCTATGCAGGCTCCAGCGGTTAACCAGTACTTGGTGCACCAACCTCCGCAAGAAAACTGCCAACTTTTTCATATAAAGAGCACGGTCGGTGTTCAAACCAGTGACCATCAGTGATGATAGATTACAGTGGTATTCAAGTCATCGACCTTAACCACTCGATCACGGAGACGGACAATAATGGCATGTTCACACATAACAAACTATAACTTGTGTACTAGTTTATGCAAATTTATTTTAGCTCGATTGCGAAACAAGTTCTTACAACTTATATTAATCACGCTCGAGACATCATTCCTGATGGAATCCATCTCCACGAGGGAGAAAGAAGAGGCAACGTGGAATTTAAATCCCTTGCATAAGGGCATAATCGTAACGGCTCCAGCGGGGCTCGAACTCCGGACCTTTCGCAGCTGAAGCGAACGCGCTTCTACTGCGCTATCACTCGTATACTAACTAATATACTCAGGGCCATGTAATAGAATGTGTTCCCAGTCAGATTTCTAAACATTTGTAAAATGAAACATCACTCATGCATGTTAGTTGATAACAATATTTTCCATGAATACTTCTTAGTGAATACTTGATAGTTTTTTGTTTTCATAAAAAATGGTGACGTATTTCATTACCTCAGAGACATAACACATAGCAAGAATTGAGGCCGTTTCTTACTTTTTCTTAATTGCCTTTTATAATTGAGGGGAAAAACTAGTCATCCACGAGTAATATTTGAAAAGAAAAGGAATAGTATTTTATTATAGATAAGAGTTACATAACATAATGTATTTTTTATAATGTTTCTTGAAATACCATTATGAAATACCTATTCAAACTCTCAAGTTTCTATTTCTAACTTGTACTTGTGTGTGTTTTACGTTTATTTATCGTCGCTACCGGTTGCCCATATGAGCGACGCCTCCTGAAGAGATTAGTCATTTTAGATTTTGGAGGATAGTGCAGTGATACAGACAGAGACCCATTCCAGAATCTCCTCTGGTTCTTTTACGTGCACGGTGTACAGCACCGACACGAGATCTCGGTATAAAGTCCCATATGAAAGACTGTTCATTTTATTAGGGCCAGACGGGAGATCGAACCTGCATACTTGGGAAACTAGTTACTTTAATAAGACACGAAGCGGTTGATCTGTTGATCATTGTCAGATAATGAGCGATCTCACTGTCTTTTTTATTACCTCCCTTGGCAGATAAAGTCCGATTTATCCCGAAATGTATAGCGGTCCTTTCTATTGGAATCCTTTGTTTTTATTGTTGTTCCCTAACCAGGTGTTGCGTTATGATAAAATGTGATTTTATTCAAAATCATATTAATTAAATGATAAAGCAAGCTTACAGATACGTATCTAGTGATAATAATAATAATAATAATAATAAAGACTTTATTTAATGAGAGTACTCATTTTTACAAAAGTTAATCTACCATGAGGCCCTCAACATATATACAATCAAACAGTAACATAATAATTATAAGATGAGAAAGTGCATGAAAATGTATAGCATGTTGTGCAAAGGAAACAACGATAAAAACAGAGGAAACCACTTAAGAGGACCTACATACTTTTAGGGAGTATTCAGGGGCAGTCATTTTAACCTTTATTTATTTTACAACCATTGCGAAGCAAGTTTTAACAACTTATAGTAATCACTCTCGTTGGCTCGGATGAAAGCGTATATGTGGTCATTCGTGTGAGAGGAAACCGGAGTACCCGGAGAAAACCCACCTGTCCGATCTTGCGACCACCGTAGCATCTCACATACGTCCCGTTCAGAGGATCGAACCCGGGTTGCATTGGTGAAAAGCGAGCACGCTAATCAGGGGCAGTAACTGAACGATGTCTCTCATATAGCTGTGGATCAATCACAATTATATATTGTAAGAGTTATGCCACCTTAATCGTAGCTTTAATAGGATGAGTTGATGCATGCATAAAATTTTAATACAAGATAAAATTAATATTTTCTTTGTTTTTGCTTCTGTAGCATGACCAGTGGATATTTGAGGAGGACGAGTCTAATTATGTACCGTATATTCCACCTACAAATGTATGTGATGGAAGTCGCCATTAGGATACCAACATGCGATAACCACCAGGGACCAACATTTAATAACATCTGGCGACCAACATGTAATGACACCTGGAGACCAACATGTAATGACACTTGGATACCAACATGTAATAACACCTGAATACCAACATGTAATGACACTTGGATACCAACATGTAATGACACTTGGATACCAACATGTAATGACACTTGGATACCAACATGTAATGACACTTGGATACCAACATGTAATGACACTTGGATACCAACATGTAATGACACTTGGATACCAACATGTAATGACACTTGGATACCAACATGTAGTAACACCTAGCGACCAACATGTAATAACACCTAGCGACCAACATGTAATAACACCTAGCGACCAACATGTAATAACACCTAGCGACCAACATGCAATACCACCTAGCGACCAACATGCAATACCACACTAGCGACCAACATGTAATAACACCTAGATACCAACATGTAATAACACCTAGCGACCAACATGTAATACCACCTAGCGACCAACATGCAATACCACCTAGCGACCAACATGTAATAACACCTAGTGACCAACATGTAATAACACCTAGCGACCAACATGTAGTAACACCTAGCGACCAACATGTAATAACACCTAGCTACCAACATGTAATAACACCTAGTGACCAAACATGTAGTAACACCTAGCGACCAACATGTAATAACACCTAGCGACCAACATGTAATAACACCTAGCGACCCACCTGTAATAACACCTAGCGACCCACCTGTAATAACACCTAGCGACCACATGTAATAACACCTAGCGACCAACATGTAATACACCTAGCGACCAACATGTAATACCACCTAGCGACCAACATGTAGTAACACCTAGCGACCAACATGTAGTAACACCTAGCGACCAACATGTAATAACACCTAGCGACCAACATGTAATAACACCTAGCGACCAACATGTAATAACACCTAGCGACCCACCTGTAATAACACCTAGCGACCAACATGTAATAACACTAGCGACCAACATGTAATAAACCCTGGATACCAACATGTAATAACACCTAGCGACCAACATGTAATACCACCTAGCGACCAACATGTAATAACACCTAGCGACCAACATGTAATAAACCTAGCGACCAACATGTAATAACACCTAGCGACCAACATGTAATAACACCTAGCGACCAACATGTAATAACACCTAGCGACCCACCTGTAATAACACCTAGCGACCAACATGTAATAACACCTAGCGACCCACCTGTAATAACACCTAGCGACCAACATGTAAAACACCTAGCGACCCAACAGTAAAACACCTAGCGACCAAATGTAATAACACCTAGCGACCAACATGTAATAACACCTAGCGACCAACATGTAATAACACCTAGCGACCAACATGTAATAACACCTAGCGACCAACATGTAATAACACCTAGCGACCAACATGTAATAACACCTAGCGACCAACCTGTAATAACACCTAGCGACCAACATGTAATAACACCTAGCGACCAACATGTAATAACACCTAGCGACAACATGTAGTAACACCTAGCGACCAACATGTAATAACACCTAGTGACCAACATGTAATAACACCTAGCGACCCACCTGTAATAACACCTAGCGACCAACATGTAATAACACCTAGCGACCCACCTGTAATAACACCTAGCGACCAACATGCAATACCACCTAGCGACCAACATGTAGTAACACCTAGCGACCAACATGTAGTAACACCTAGCGACCAACATGTAATAACACCTGGATACCAACATGTAATAACACCTGAATACCAACATGTAATACCACCTAGCGACCAACATGTAATAACACCTAGCGACCAACATGTAGTAACACCTAGCGACCAACATGTAATAACACCTAGCGACCAACATGTAATATCTGCTATTGACAAACATGCTATGACAAACACGGACCAAATTATAATGTCACCAACTCCGTCTCACAGCAAATAAAACACGCCATACAAAAGTTAATAACATACCAGAGTGCAATAAAAAAAACCTAGACTCTTTAAACATTAATCGTTTTAAAGCGACATTACATCGCAAAAATCCCAGAAAATAAATATTTTATGAATGAATAGCATTGCTACAACAAATGCTTCACAAATAATTCGAACAATAACTTTCTATACATAAACAGTGTTTATGTGGTATACACTCTCAAAAGTGAAAGTAGGATTTCATGTAACGGTCAGCTACGCTCCTGAATTGACGTTTGTTTACTATTGGAGATTATACCAAGCTGTGTGTGTCTTACCTTTTTTTATCGTCGCTACCGGTTGCCCATATGAGTGACGCCTCCTGAAGAGATTAGTCATTTTAGATTTTTGGAGGATAGTGCAATGATACAGACAGAGACACATTCCAGAGTCTCCTCTAGTTCTTTTACGTGCATGTTGTACAGCACCGACACGAGACCTCGGTTGAACATCCCATCTGAAAGACTGTTAATTTTATTAGGGTCAGACGGGGGATCGAACCTGCGATCCCTGGATTACCAGTCCAGCGTGTTACCACTGGACTACAGATCCATCTGTATATACCAAGCTGTCGTTTAGATATAGTTAAATCGTATTAGTCTAAAAATAAAAATGCATAGACACAAAGGGTGAGATATAACGGTAAATATGTACCATAACTCGTTTTATTCAGGATGCACGCATTGCATTACGCATGGATGTTGACCATATTTACACTATTATGTCAGTTTAAATACTCGGCTTTTAATGCAAATATTTGTAAAAGAATTATACAATATAATAGGGAAATATTTAGATATTTGCGTTTTCACTGATGTAGTGTCGCTTTAAATGGGTAAAACTGTGTGGACACATAAGGGTATGATGGTACCCATCTAAGATAAATTAATCCATACTGTTTATATGTGCATGCACGAAAGGCATTTATCACATCGTGTTTCACATATTGTTTTTTATCACATTATAGTTTGCTAGGTAACGTAAGATAGTTTGCTAGGTAACGTAAGATAGTTTGCTAGGTAACGTAATATAGTTTGCTAGGTAACGTAAGATAGTTTGCTAGGTAACGTAATATAGTTTGCTAGGTAACGTAAGATAGTTTGCTAGGTAACGTAAGATAGTTTGCTAGGTAACATAATATAGTTTGCTAGGTAACGTAATATAGTTTGCTACGTAACGTAAGATAGTTTGCTAGGTAACATAAGATAGTTTGCTAGGTAACGTAAGATAGTTTGCTAAGTAACGTAATATAGTTTGCTAGGTAACATAAGATAGTTTGCTAGGTAACGTAAGATAGTTTGCTAGGTAACGTAAGATAGTTTTCCTAGGTAACGTAATATAGTTTGCTAGGTAACGCAATATAGTTTGCTAGGTAACGTATTATAGTTTACCAGGTAATGTAATATAGTTTGCTAGGTGACGTATTATAGTTTACCAGGTAATGTAATATAGTTTGCTAGGTAACGTATTATAGTTTACCAGGTAATGTAATATAGTTTGCTAGGTAACGTATTATAGTTTACCAGGTAATGTAATATAGTTTGCTAGGTAACGTATTATAGTTTATTGTTAAAATCGTATATCTCAGCAATAAAAATCGCCATACAGTCGAGTCAATTTTTCTTTTTCTTAGATGATAACGCTTATTAACTAAGTAACAATTATGGAGTTTGTTTTATGCAACACGGTAACTGTACTAATGCTCACCAATGTGACCTAGGTTCGATAGCATGTCTATGTGAAATTGTATTACACATATTGGGTTTTATTTCAATAATGTCTGGGTTATCGTTACTTTATCACCGTTGCCGTTGTCGAGTGGTCTGACTTGCATACCATTGTAGCCTATCATCACTGATGGTCACGGGTTCGAGCCCATCTCAGGCCGTGTCTCATTTATATGAAAAAGGTAGCAGTTTCTTACGGAGGTTGGTGCACCCAAGTACTGGTTAACCGCTGGAGCCTGCTCAGGAAAGGTGTTGTTAGGTAAACTGCCCGTCGCTCAAAGTGTTGGCACGGAAGAAAGCGTAAATGTGGTCATTCGTGTGGGAGGACATCGGAGTACCCAGAGAAAACCCACCTGTCCGATCTGGCGACCACCGTGCCATCTCACATACTTCGCCGTCCGAGGATCGAATCCGGGTTGCATTGGTGAGAAGCGAGCGCGCTAACCACTGCGCTAATCGGACAGCACTCTCATTAAACATTTTAGCAGTTGTCTTGTAGTCTAAATGGTCATGTGTGTGTTTTACGTTTATTTATCGCTACCGGTTACCCATATGAGCGACGCCTCCTGAAGAGATTAGTAATTTTAGATTTTTTGAGGATAGTGCAATGATACAGAGAGAGACCCATTCCAGAGTCTCCTCTGGTTCTTTTACGTGCTCATTGTAAAGCACCGACACGAGACCTCCGTTTAACGTCCCATCTGAAAGACTGTTAATTTTATTAGGGTCAGACGAGGGATTGAACTTGCGATCACTGGATTACCAGTCCAGCGTGTTACCACTACATATCTAATGGTCATGTAACACAATGCCAATATATAAATATAATTATATCAACAGCTCGACAGCTCCGCGTGTAGACGAAATATTTGTTACTGAGGTCAATTCCGGTGAAATTTAATTATTTTACTTTTGTCTGTGTGTGTTTTACATTTATTTATCATCGCTACTGGTTGCCGGTATGAGCGACGCCTCCTGAAGAGATTAATCATTTTAGATTGTTGGAGGATAGTGCAATGATACAGACAGAGACCCTTTCCAGTATCATCTGGTTCTTTTACATGCACGATGTAAAGCACCAACACGAGACCTCGGTTTAAAGTCCCATCTGAAATACTGTTAATTTTATTAGGGTCGTTCGGGGGATCGAACATGTGATACCTGGATTACCAGTCCAATTACTCTTCAGGATGCGTCGCTCATATGGGAAACAGGTAGCGACGATAAATAAACGTAAAACACAAATTCACTGCACAATTGGAAAACGTCGCACACATTATCGTGAGTTGGTCAGTAAGCAACAAACAATGAACCTATAACAGGCACTGACCTATAGTCGTCGTGCATAACAGACGGATATGTGGTCCAGTGGTAACATGCTGGACTGGTAATCCAGGGATCGCAGGTTCGATCCCCGTCTGACCCTAATAAAATTAAGTCTTTCAGATGGACGTTAAACCGAGGTCTCGTGTCGGTGCTTTACACCGTGCACGTAAAAGAACCAGAGGAGATGCTGGAATGTGTCTCTGTCTGTATCATTACACTATCCTCCAAAATCTAAAATAACTAATCTCTTCAGGAGGCGTCACTCATATGGGCAACCGGTAGCGACGATAAATAAACGTAAAACACACACTCGTCGTGCATACAATCTCTAACATTTAGCATACACATGTTGGAATTACAGTCTACATCCGTTATGTCGAATTCCGTTCGACCGAACATAATATTTCGACATAACCGAAGATTAACTTAACGAAATTCAATATAAACAGAGCCAGTTATATGTAACATGATAGTGTCTGAAACGCGACTTCCGACTTCGAGATAACCGGATAATTCGACATAGCCGACTTTGACATTGCGGATGTAGACCGTCATCAGAAACTCAATAAACAGTTCATCATATGCATTGATCGTAAAATATATAAAAGCATGTACAGGGATATCATCAGCACCAACCATGCAGTTCACCACAATGACAATAATAAAGACTTTATTTAAAGCGACATTACATCGCAAAAAGCAAATAAAATGCTTTTTTTTTCACGTATAAATGCATTGCTACTACAACTTCCGAATACATTTGAACACTAACATTGAATCAATAAACAGTGTTTTTGTGGATTGAAAGTATGATTTCATATAACGGTCATCCATGCTCCTGAATTGACGTTTGTTTGTCATCGGAGTCAATACTAAACGCGAGATAATGTCGCTTAGAGATAATTTAACTAAGAAATAGCCTGCAAATAAATAGGCACAAATGTGAGATATAACGGTAAATCTGTACCATAAATCGTGTTATTCAGGATACACTAGTTGTATTACGCATGGATGTTTACATTATTATGTTATGTCAACAAACCGCATATACGACGTTTGTTTATTAGTTGAAATACTCAGTATTTGAGGCAAATATTTGAGAGGGAAATATACCATATAATAGGAAAATACTTCTGTAGAAATGTGTGTTTTCACTGATGTAGTGTCGCTTTAACGAGAGAACTCATTTGAACAATTATGTAAATCTATCATGAGGCCCTCAACAAATTAAAACATGAAATAGCATAATGAAACATGTAAACAGTAACCAGTAAAACTTCCATAGGAAATAAGATATAAGCTGCAAGAACTAATACTTATATTCATGAATAATTGTAAATTATCAGTTTATTACGTTATTGCAGTGACTATTAAAATCCCCGGATATAATAAGAAGACGGTCATTCTGGTAAGTGTAAACATCCGTTAACAGGCTGTCATAGAAACAATGAGGCTGTCATAGAAACAATTAGTTTAAACATTATTTATTTGTTCTGTTACATATATATATACAACTATTATAAATGATTGTAAGACAAATAGGATTTGAAATGGTAAGCATAAAGTCTAATTATCCGATTAAAGAAATTATATGTATTATGAAATGGTCAAGTTATAATACTATTTGTTTTAAACAAAAATATAGTCCATATTTCCCGATTGTAATGAGAAACATTAGTCAGTTACTGCCCCTGAATACTCCTAATAGTATATTGAACCTCTTAATTGGTTTCCTCTGTTTTTATTGTTGTTTCCTTTGCACCACATGTTTTCCATTCTCATCCGTATTCTCGTCTTATAAAAATTATTAAATCTCGACAGATATCCTTTAGCATATCCAATGGACACCTTACTGTAAAAATTGGTTCAATTAATTAACACGATTTTGATAAAATTACATTTATCCTAACGCAACATCTGGTTAGACGACAACAGTAAAAACAAAGGATTCCAACTAAAAGGACACCTAATGCATTCACAGGAATCGAAAGCTGTGCGATTAACGCAGTGGATAGCGCTGTTACGCCGCATAGAGCTCCTAACCCATAGAACTCCTCCTCGAGGAGCTCTATGCGTTGTGGCATGACGCATAGAGCTCCCATGTAGCTCTATGCGTTAGGCCACAACGCATAGAGCTCCTAAGAAGCGCTATGCGTTAGGCAAACACGCATAGAGCTCCCGAGAGCCCTATCGGTCGAAGGTACACATCAACTTTAAAATGGGTCTTTCAACCTGACGCATAGAGCTCCCCACTTCCGATAATTAAGATGTTGAGGTGACTTGTACGTGCACTTGTAGATACAAATGCACGTACGCGTATTAACACCTAACACCTATTCACACCTACATGATATGGACCGGACACGAAATGTAGGCACTTGACTTTTGACCTCAAAGTGCGACCTTGACTTTGAACCTACATGGCTAGAACATGGGTTCTGCGCGTCATCTCGATGAGGTGAACATTTGACCCAAGTTTCGTGAAAATCCTTCAAGAGGTTTAGGAGATATGGACCGGGCACGATGGGGTGGGCGGACGGAATGACGGATGGACATCGATCAATCCTATAGTCCCCATTACCGGGTCTTCGACCAGTAGGGGCCTAACAAGCCTTTAATAAAGTGAAAATGGGACATCATTCAGTAAGTACAACACAGAGAGTTATGGTTTTTGCGCTCTGCACTCCGCCTCATTGCCCTCTATCACTGCTTCGCGTTTTTTTTATTATCTTCAATACTTTTCGAGTTATGCTCGGACAAGCACATAATAAGGTGAAAAGGGGAGATAATTTAGTAGAGATTTATTGTTCTCGCGCTCTATACACCGCCTCATTTCCCTCTATCACCGTTTCAGGTTTCATTAGATTGCATTCAATACTTTACGAGTTATGCTACAGCAAGCATTTAATAAAGTGAAAAGGGAGATAATTCATCAATGACAACAATAGTTTTCAAGAGTTTATTTCGAAATACAATGGGCAATATGCCCATGAGTACACATTATATACACATTACATTCTTTCAAACGTGAACATTGGCAGTGCGTGCCTTGTGTATATATGTAATATAATTATATAGAGCAAATGTGCAAATAAAAACACGTGCAAAAACAAAACGTTTACGATTGGCTAGCGTATAACGTATAATGAGATATGAACACTAGTCATAGAAAAGGTTGTTTCTGACTTGAAATGATTTGTATATATACATAGCCAAATCTTTAATTATTATAACATTATTTGAGGTCATTAATTCAATAAATTTAGGAACATTTGGATTTCTCCAAAAGTATTTCTTAATATGTGTTTTTCTTAAATCGGTATATAGCTGACATTCTAAAACAAAGTGAAATTCATCTTCTAAAGTTAAACAATATCTACATTTTCTTTCTTCATATGGTAGTGCTAAGGGTCTATGCCATCGACCAGTTTCTACTTCAAGTCTATGAGATGATACTCTGAAGCGTGACAATGCTATTCTAAATTTATCAATATTTACACCGTTCATATATGTCTGAAACTTGAAGTCTGCATATAGAACATAAGTTCTAGCCCTTGTAGAGTTACTCAATTCTGAAAACCAATTTTGCATAAAAATATCATTTAGTCTTTGTTTTGCTACACGTATAAACACATTCTTATTTCCGACTCCTTGGTTTAACCATACATCATTAAATCCTAATGCTTGTAATAAATTTCTAATACCTGAAGCCCAATTACTATAATCTGGTCTAATTTCTATTTCACTATACATCATATCATATACAATTCTAACATACTTAACACTATCTAACTGAACAATTTTTAACCAGTATTTTAAAACATTTAGAGATCTTCTATTTCTTAAGGTTGTTCTACCTAGTTCTCCATAAATAAAATTGTTTTGGGTTTGATGTCTAACCCCTAATAAATTCTTACAAAACTTCAAATGAACTGTTTCTATTTTTTTACTTTCATTTAACCCCCAAACCTCTGAACCATAATTAAGAATAGGTAAAATTAATTTATCAAAAAGATCTAATTTGTGTTTAACAGTAATACCAGGATATTTTACTAGTTCAGACTGAAGTCTATATAGTGCTTTAGAAGCCTGTCCAGATAAAGTGTCAAAAAATGTATTAAAAGAGCCACCCGTAGTAAAAAGAATACCCAGATATGTAAATGTATTCACTATATTAATAATTCGCCCTTATATAAGAAATTAACATTTCTTCTAATTCTCCCACCCTTTTTAAAAATCATTACTTTAGTTTTAATCGTGTTCACAGTCAATTTCCATTTATCACAATATTCTTCTAATAAAATTAAACCTTTCTGCAAACCCTCCTCTGTTTCTGACATAATTACAATATCATATGCATATAGCAACAAGAATAATTTCAACATACCTAAATCTAGTCCATTAAATCCATTTAACATAAAATACTCCTCTATATCATTAATATACATCGAAAACAAAAAAGGTGATAAAGATTCCCCTTGTCGTACCCCCAATAGACATTCAAATTCCTCACTTAGCATGTTTTTATACTTAACCCGTGAACGCACATTTTCATACATAGATTTAATAATATCCAACATCTTCCCCCTAATTCCATACTTTATAAGCTTGTACCAAATCACATCCCTGGTTAGAAAATCGAACGCTTTAGTATAATCAACAAAGGCCGCATATAATCTTTTATTATTATTTAACAAATGTGTTATAACCCCATGTAAAACAAATATATTATCTACAGTTCTCATATGTTGTCTAAAACTAGCTTGTGCTTCAATGTAAACATGGTATTTTTCTGCCCATTTATTTAATCTCTCGTTTAAAACTTTTGAGAATAATTTACCAAATGTACTTAATAAAGTAATACCTCTATAATTACCAACATCATCAATATCACCTTTTTTATGTAATGGCACTATAAAACCTTCAGTCCACTCAGAGGGGAAATATCGCATATCAAACAATTTATTAAACAGAGTAAGTAATACATATACAAAATTATCACAACATGATCCATATTTAAAAAATTCATTTAACAAATAGTCTGACCCTGCTGATTTTCCAATGTTTAATTGTTTACATGCTTTTATAATTTCTTCAACATTAAAAGGTACATCTAATTCAGAAAACATAACACACAGTTCCCCATTTAAATACCGGTCATTAAAATATAATATATCCTCTTCAGGTTGATAAAACCTTGAACCTGGGTCATTTATGGACTTGAAATAAGCTTGAAAATCATTAGTTGATAGAGAACATGAATTGTTTTTAACATTTGTACCTTTTAACATTTTCCAATATGCCTTAGCATTTGACATTCGTGCAGCCTCAAGTTTTTTTGTTTGATCTTTATCATATATAAATTTCTTTTTCCTTAAAGTATTTTTATAAACACTTCTAGCCTGCACCATAGCAATTCTAGTTTGATCACAACAGTTTGTTCTATAACAATTTAAACATTTATAATAATTACATCTTAATTGCATACAGTCTGCATCAAAATACGGTAGTTTTTTTTCATTACTACAATTTCCTATACTACTAGATCTACATGTATTTCTATTGATATTTTTTTAAATAATGGTGCACAAACATCCTCTAAAATATTACAAAAAGAATGTAGGTTTGCATTTACATCTGCCCTGTTTTCAGCCATTGAAAGATTATAACATATATTCTCAAACTGATTAGAGACATTATGACTAGATATTAAGTTCACATATATGTCCTGTTTACCACTATCCCATTTATACATATATGATACCTTTTCTGTATTAACATCAGCAGGTTCCTTTGGAATGAAACATGACATTAGACTGAAGTTAACAACACAATGATCTGATAGTATATTTGGTTCTTTTATTTCAAAATTATATATATACTTAAAAAGATTTTCCCTACATAGAACAAGATCAATTACACTACTACCTTGTGTATTTACACATGTAAATTTTCCAATGTTACCATCTAATCCAGTTCTTCCATTCAGTATTCTTAGGCCTGTAGATTTACAAAAGTCTAACAATAGTTTTCCATATTCATTAACAGTTTTGTCCCGACTTGTTCGGTGTAGAAAATCATCTTGGACATAATCCTCAGGTAAATTATTTATTAAATGTAAGTTTTCATTCTCTACAAAATCTGGTTTTGTCCCAACCCTCGAGTTAAAATCTGCAGAAATAATAAAATGACAATCTTTTCCATGAGTAATTTCCAACTGTAACATATCATTGTTTATTATATCAAAAATAGACTGATCATCAAAAACGTCTCGTGTACTACCTCGTGGTGTATTATATGCTAAGCATAAAAGCAAATAATTATCAAGCTGAAATAAATTACCACTTATCTTAAGCCACAAAATACAATCTTTAGAGCTTTTAACGAACTCAATATGAGTTTTAAATTTATCATGTATATAAATCATTACTCCGCCACTGTCACGCTTAGCACCCTTTGATTTATGTTTTCTATGTACTGAATATGAATGAAAATCCTGTACATTATAATTATATAAACTGTTAGACCATGTCTCCGTAAATAATAAGATGTCATTCTCTTTAAATAAAGTTTTCATTTCGTTACTGTCTAGTTTATTGAATCTCCTACCGACCAACCCTTGCACATTTAATAAACAAAACTTGACCTCATTCTCGTCTACGCTGGCCTATATTTGTTCATGTACTGTATTGTAATTGGTTGTCGTACCCTGTGACGTAGGGGGTAGTTGAGTTGTGCTGGTCAGTTTCTCGTTGCCCTTCTGTTCTGAACTGTGGGATTCCACGCAGTTGTTTGCTAGTTTCTTGTTCCCCGATTGACCCTGCATACCTGGATTGTTATTTTTAACACTGGTTTTTCCACTGGTATTTACACGCGCTTGTGTTCTCTGGTTCTGTGGAGTTCTCCTGGATTTACTTCTACTGCGGTTTTTTCCTATTATACTAACATGACTCGTCACTACTGGATGCATTATATGTGGACACAACGGGTGAGGATTTATTACATTGGGCATCGCGGACATGTACATTTAGGTGACCTTGATCATGTGACTTTGTTTTCACTGTGTCACATGGCTGTGTTTTGTTTACATATTTGTGGGCGTTGTCATTTTCAAATACATCATTTTCACTGGGATCGTTGGGTTTTTGGGTTACCTCATCAACTACTGTTGTATCCGAATAGCCTCTACCTTGCTTACTAACATCAATAGGTTCTTGGCAGTAACCTAGATCTTTAATTCTGTCTGTACTAATTACCTTATACCAGTCAGTAAACATATCTCTCACACATTTTCCGTCCACAAATAAACGTGCTGGATACCGGATCTGTACCTTTTGTCGATTTGACCTTGCTGCGTTTGCTATGTCACAACTATATAGTTCAGACCTCGCTGTCGATATCTCTTTTGGATACTGTCTATCTATGCCGAACTTTGTGCCCTTGAGTTTATATGACTTGTACATAATTGTCTCTGTGTCTACATAGTCTAGGAATCTAACGATCATTGGTCGCTTCGGATCTTGTTTACCTCTATATTTCACATCAATATTCTACCTAGCCTATGTGCTCTCTCTATTCTCATTTCACTAGTGTCAATATCGAGTTCACACTGCAGGAACTTAAACACAAGACTAATACTGTTATAGCTCATATTCTCTGTCAATCCATAAATGACAATGTTATTTCTCATACTTCTGGCCTCACTATCTATAGATTTATATGACAATACCTTTGCGCTCCACATCGGAGCATTACACAGGTCTTCCATTTTACTCATCCTGTCATTGAGGGCTTTATACCCTTTGTTTACATTTTGCATCTCTTGTTTATATGACAACTGTTGAGATTCCACCTCTCTAATCTTCTCATAGTTTTTATTTAGTTGCTGATATATACATATCAACTTGTCATCTGTTTGCATACCTGCAAATCCATCCACGCTACTGCTGCCTTTCTTCCGTTTTCTCGATACAGTTTCAAAACCCGATCGCCCGCCATTTTGTCTTTGTTCAAACCGGTTCTGAGTGACCACTCCATAATTATCAATATTTTTCTCAGTCCCATCACTGCTATTTCCATCTTCCATCTCCTCCCCCGATGCATTATAACCCTCGCTAGCCATATATACAGTGATCCTACTATTACCAACTTTGTTACACTTTAACACTTTTTTTTTTTTTTACTGTCCAGAAATATTTCACCACTGACCACCGACCTTGACCTTGACACAGAGAGTTATGGTTCTTGCGCTCTGCTCTCCATCTCATTGCCCTCCATCACAGATTCAAGTTTCATTTGATTTCCTTCTATGCTTTTCGAGTTATGCTCCGGACAAGAAGTACCCGGACGAACGAATGGACGGACGAACAAACGGACGGACGGACAGACAAAGTGGCAACTATATGCTCTCCCTTTGGGGAGCATAAAAATATTCAGTAGTTTAATATGTTTTAGTAGTTGACAACAGAGGAGCTCAATGCGGGACGATCGGGCATATTGACGCATTGAAGCTCTATCGGACAGGAGCTCTATGCGGTTCTTTAACGACTATGCGGCGTAACATAGCGCGCTCGCTTCTCACCAATGCAACCCGGGTTAGATCCTCAGACCGGGAAGTAAGTATCGGAGAGGTGGATTTTCTCAGGGTACTCCCACTGAATGAACACATATACGCTTTCATCCGAGCCAACGAGAGTGATTAATATAAGTTGTTAAAACTTGCTTCGCAATCGTTGTAAAATAAATGAAGTTTAAAAAAACTTTTTTAAATTCTCATTAATTTCTTCAATGTGTTACTTCACTTTCACCGCCAATGTCGCATAAAAGCGACTTTGCAAAAAGCAGAGAACGCGATCAGACATAACAGAACGTGCCGTCTGATCAAGCTATATGCTGATTGCTCTTCAGATCGTGGAGCTGAACCCCCTGTCCAAATAGCAAATAACATAGATCCTGATCAGACGCGGCGCTACGGATTAATATAAGTTGTTAGAACTTGCTTCGCAATCGTTGTAAAAGAAATAAAGTTTAAACAGGAATCGAATAATTTATAATAAATCTAAGGGAACATCCTACAGACACAATCTATCCACCAATGATCGCCACAGTTTGCGACACTCGTCTTTAAATGTGTTATTCGTGCAATTATATATTAATGGAGTGCAAACAGCATTTATAATAAAAGATCTCAGTGCGAGGTAAAATATGACGGTTTCAAAACCACTGAGAGATATAGCAAACGGATCGTTGAGGATCAATATCATCAATGTAAAATGAGGCACGAAGCCAATGAAATGCATAGCAGGAATAACAAAGAGCATTGTTGTCATCCTCTTGAGCAATTTGTCTTTTCTAAAGACATCACCTTTGTTAAATAATCGTATTCGTATACCCACCGGTTGACCGATTATTTGATTTTCTTCATCTGTTCTGACCTCTAGTTCCTTTCTTTCTAAGCCGTTCATGTTTGGAACATTTTCTAAATGTACTAAATCAAGTTGTTCTTCAGAAATTGCACCCGAACTGAATAGGTCACGTTTTCCTGATCGTGATATTGCCTCGATGTTGCCGGCTGTGTATCGGTGTGCAATACTAAATTGGCTGCTTGCATCTGTGTTATTCAGCGACAGTACGATTTCTGTAATGCTCATCGTTCGATTGCGGTTGGTACCTGGTATCATATTGTATTCAGATTGTGCCCGCTGAAGCTGGACTTGTTTTGAACCTTCAAGTGGATGCTGTGCATCAAGTGATCTGAATCTACGCCTTAGCTTAACTCTACGGTCTTCCTTCATGTTCGATCTCCCCATTGGACTACACGTATCAGAGGTATCTAAGTCCGTTTCATCATAATAACTTTCAATACACGTCTGTTCAAAATGGCTTTCATTATCGCACGAGAATGTCGAGCTACTTACTAGAGGCACGCACTCGGATACAATGTTAATTGTGCACACGTCATTGTTTTCTGTGATGGTGCTTTTCTTTCGCGTAGTCTTGCGCTGCTTGTCATTAGAACACGTGTTCTTATACTCGTTTAGCATATTGTTGTCACTGTACATAGGGCTTTGGTTGTCATTGTACATAGGGACTTGGTTGTCATTGTATACATGGCCTTGGATGCCACTGTACACAGGGCCTTGTTTCGATGCATCGGAAGGTGCCATGTTTGTGAGACCTACAGTCAAACTTAGCCTACGATGACAATTATTTGGACCTTGCTGAACATTTTCCAAACGAATGGCTGTATTAGCCGATGTTGTACCTGGACCTTGTAATATACCTGCGTTAGTTACTTTGTTGCATGCCCAATTGACATCTCGTATAGCAGTATTGCTATAATGCTGATGCTGTGCTCTGTTATAGCGCTGGTAAGCTATTTTGGTGTAACAATATACATTGATCAGACCAACGGATAGTACCATAGCGAGCAGAGATCCAACATATACAATCGGCAGATCAGACTGACGCATTGTGTCATCTATAAAACATTCTACGACTCGGCTTTCACCTGTCCCCATAAACACGGTACTGTGACCGTATATAAAGTAGCTCGGAATAGCTGTCAGAACCCCCGTTACAGCTATTATATACAAAATACATTTTGCAGAAGGCAGACTTATTTGTGTTCCTAGAGGACAGCAAATCTTCCTGTACCTATCGATGGAAACAACCAATACTACACATATGGATACAATAAGCGTGGCGTGCTTAATGAATTGGAGTATCTTGCAGATGGTTGAATTTGTAAACAGGTATGGTAGCAGATCAATGGCTGTCAATGACGGCATGCATACGATGCAGGTGATCAGATTGCAAGCTCCAAGAGCAAGCATACATGCCCGGTGGTTGCTAGGCTTGATCCTGTAACAGAAGGTAAGTCAAAGTAAACCATATCAATATATCAATGTACGAAATATCAATGTATGTCATATCAATGTATGTCATATCAATGTAAGTCATATCAATGTATGCCATATCAATGTAAGTCATATCAATGTATGTCATATCAATGTATGTCATATCAATGTAAGTCATATCAATGTAAGCCATATCAATGTAAGGCATATCAATGTAAGCCATATCAATGGATAGTGTAATCCAAACAAACAACTGAAGTTGTGTACAATGTATTAAATTAATCAGCACAACGTTATGTAAAATAATCTATAATGAACTAATTACTTAATAGATTTACTTCTGACCCTCATAAATCATATAATTAACAAACGGTCTTAACCAATATGTTCAATACTATTAATATGGAACAGTATGTAGGGCTTATTGGGGGTTTATCTGAAATAACAGACTATAGAATGAAAACTAGGTGAAACTATGTTGGCCATGCATTGTTGGAAGAAAAGTTTCAAAACAAAATGTGGGCTATTCCAATGTTGCAACAATGGTCTAAAAGGTTCCCTTTAATTTGTTTCCTTACTGTATTATTGTCTGTATGTGGGGGCGCGGTCTACTTACTGTATTATTAGCTGCATGTTGGGGCGTGGTCTACTTACTGTATTATTGTCTGCATGTGGGGGCGTGGTCTACTTACTGTATTATTGTCTGTATGTGGGGGCGTGGTCTACTTACTGTATTATTGTCTGCATGTGGGGGCGTGGTCTACTTACTGTATTATTGTCTGCATGTGGGAGCGTGGTCTACTTACTGTATTATTGTCTGCATGTGGAATATTCTCCTGTGAGAGGGGGCGTGGTCTACTTACTGTATTATTTTCTGCATGTGGAATATTCACCTGTGAGAGGGGGCGTGGTCTACTTACTGTATTATTGTCTGCATGTGGGGGCGTGGTCTACTTACTGTATTATTGTCTGCATGTGGGGGCGTGGTCTACTTACTGTATTATTGTCTGCATGTGGGGGCGTGGTCTACTTACTGTATTATTGTCTGCATGTGGGAGCGTGGTCTACTTACTGTATTATTGTCTGCATGTGGAATATTCTCCTGTGAGAGGGGGCGTGGTCTACTTACTGTATTATTTTCTGCATGTGGAATATTCTCATGTGAGAGGGCGTGGTCTACTTACTGTATTATTGTCTACATGTGGAATATAACATATAACTCTTGTGAGCGGGGGCGTGGTCTACTTACTGTATTATTGTCTGCATGTGGAATATTCTCCTGTTAGAGGGGGCGTGGTCTACTTACTGTGTTATTGTATGCATGTAGAATATTCTCCTGTGAGAGGGGGCGTGGTTTACTTACTGTATTATTGTCTGTATGTGGAATATTCTCCTGTGAGAGGGGGGCGTGGTCTACTTACTGTATTATTGTCTGCATGTGGAATAATATCCTGTGAGAGTCGGCGTGGTCTACTTACTGTATTATTATCTGCATGTGGAATATTCTCCTGTGAGAGGGGGGCGTTGTTTACTTACTGTATTGTGATAACAAAAAATCATTACATACCAATAGTAGTAAACATAGAGAACTACTCCGTTCCCGACGGCACCGACCACCATTAAAATAACCATGATAACAAGAGCCAGTGTCAGCATCTTCATTTGTAGATTGCTCGGCTCTTCCAGCGTAGAATTGCCTGTGGTATGGTGACTTCGTATATACATCTTTTATCCACGTATGTTGTCTAGGCATATATCTATGCACGTATGTTGTCTAGGCATATATCTTCTATGCACGTATGTTGTCTAGGCATATATCTAAGCACGTATATTGTATAGGCATATATCTATGCACGTATGTTGTCTAGGCATATATCTATCCACGTATGTTGTCTAGGCATATATCTATGCACGTATGTTGTCTAGGCATATATCTTCTATCCACGTATGTTTTCTAGGCATATATCTTCTATCCACGTATGTTGTCTAGGCATATATCTTTTATCCACGTATGTTGTCTAGGCATATATCTATGCACGTATGTTGTCTAGGCATATATCTATGCACGTATGTTGTCTAGGCATATATCTTCTATCCACGTATGTTGTCTAGGCATATATCTTCTATCCACGTATGTTTTCTAGGCATATATCTTCTATCCACGTATGTTGTCTAGGCATATATCTTTTATCCACGTATGTTGTCTAGGCATATATCTATGCACGTATGTTGTCTAGGCATATATCTATGTACGTATGTTGTCTAGGCATATATCTTCTATCCACGTATGTTGTCTAGGCATATATATATGCACGTATGTTGTCTAGGCATATATCTATGCACATATGTTGTCTAGGCATATATCTTCTATCCATGTATGTTGTCTAGGCATATATCTTCTATCCACGTATGTTGTCTATGCATCTATCGTCTATGCACGTATGTTGTCTAGGCATGTATCTATCCACGTATGTTGTCTAGGCATATATCTTCTATGCACGTATGTTGTCTAGGCATATATCTATGCACGTATGTTGTCTAGGCATATATATATGCACGTATGTTGTCTATGCATATATCTATGCACGTATGTTGTCTAGGCATATATCTATGCACGTATGTTGTCTAGGCATAAATCTTCTATCCACGTATGTTGTCTAGGCATATATCTATGCACGTATGTTGTCTAGGCATATATCTATGCACGTATGTTGTCTAGGCATATATCTATGCACGTATGTTGTCTAGGCATATATCTTATATCCACGTATGTTGTCTAGGCATATATCTATGCACGTATGTTGTCTAGGCATATATCTTCTATCCACGTATGTTGTCTAGGCATATATCTTCTATCCACGTATGTTGTCTAGGCATATATATATGCACGTATGTTGTCTAGGCATATATCTATGCACGTATGTTGTCTAGGCATATATCTTCTATCCACGTATGTTGTCTATGCATCTATCGTCTATGCACGTATGTTGCCAGCAATATGATTAATGCTTTACGACAAAAATCACCTATTCACAAAATTGCTCGCACTGTCTGAAGATGGCAAGATTTGAAGCTGGAAAAAGAAACACTCAGATTACAGTGAATTCGTTTTTAATGTCATACGTTCAGAAGTAGAGATAGCATCGCAAACTCTTCTTTTTCTCGTATAGTAATATATGTTGCTTAGATACCATCGAACCTGCGATCCCTGGATTAATTGTCCAGCGTGTTATCACTGGACTACATATCCGTCTATCTTAGTTGTGTGTGTTTTACGTTTATTTATAGTCGTTACCGGTTGCCAATATGAGCGACGCCTTCTGAAGAGATTAGTCATTTTAGATCCGTCTGTTCTGTCTTAGATAATAAATTCCGAATAAATTCCGTTTCTTATATACATGATCGTCCGCCTCCGTGGTCGAGTGGTTAAGGTAGCTGACTTGTATACCACTGTAACCTATCATCACTGATGGTCACGGGTTCGAGCCCCGCTCGGGCCGTGTCTCATTTATATGAAAAAGTTGGCCGTTTCTGACGGAGGTTGGTGCACCCAAGTACTGGTTAACCGTTGGAGCCTGCCCAGGAAAGGTGTTGTTAGGTAAACTGCCCGCCGGCGAAATAGCCCAAAATGGTGCTGATGCAGGCATAAAACCCGAAATGTAACATATAGCATAATATATACATGATCAACCGGAGACTCGGACATAACGGCCCCTAAACATATGTGATGTTATCTAATATGTTCATCTAATATTACTAACATGCTACACACATGTGTTTTACGTTTATTTATCGTCGCTACCGGATGCCCATATGAGCGACGCCTCCTGAAGATACTAGTCATTTTAGATGTTGGAGGATAGTGCATGATACAGTCAGAGACCCATTCCAGAGTCTCCTCTGGTTCTTTTACGTGCACGGTGTAAAGCACCGACACGAGACCTCGGTTTAACGTCCCATCTGAAAGACTGTTAATTTTATTAGGGTCAGATGGGGGGTCGAACCTGCGATCCCTGGATTACCAGTCCAACGTGTTACCACTGGACTACAGATCCGTCTGTATGTTACACACATCAAACCAGTGCGACCTTTATATTACATATCCGACCACCTGAGACAATCTGTTCCGATAAATTAACACTAGGCAAACAGAGTTAGTCATTTCCTCGCGAAAATAGACCTGATCATGTAAGCGTGAAAATGATAGCAGACATGTAGTACAGTAGTAACACGCTGGACTGGTAATCCAGCGATCGCAGGTTCGATCTTCCGTCTGGCCCTAATAAAATTAAGTCTTTCAAATGGAACCGAGGTCTCGTGTCGGTGCTTTACACCGTGCACGTAAAAGAACCAGAGGAGACTCTGGAATGGGTCTATGTCTGTATCATTGCACTATCCTCCAAATATCTAAAATGATTAATCTCTTCGGGAGGCGTCGCTCATATGGGCAACCGATAGCTACGATAAATAAACGTAAAACAATCAATTATATGTATCCTCTTCTGATAAAAAAGAGGAATTGGCATCGATTATTCATAATCATTCAAATATTTATTAGGTATTGACTAATAACACAATGTTTATTAGGCAGGCCGTTTTTTACCATTAATATGCACGAAGGTAGGGTTATAGGTTGTATATACGTAAATAGGCAGAAGTGCATCCGCATCGAATGTAGTCCCATTAACTAATATAGTTCATTTTTCTTGTTAGCAAAAATGCATTTTCATGGCCGGCAGTGTATAGTTTTTGTGTGTTTTTATGAGAAATCAGACGATTGAGACTGAGTTTTGAGATTGGAGAAAAGTGTTATAACCTCCAGGCCAGGCCTCGAGGTTATACAACCTTTCTCCTAATTCAAACTCAGTCTCAAGCTTTTGATTGGTTCAGCTGGCAGTAAAACTCAGAATCAACCAACAAAATCATTTGAGCTTGAGTTTGAGATCTGAGAAAAGTGTTATAACCTTGGACACTGGCAGGGCGTGTGTGCTTTACGTTTACAAGTCAGTGTCACACAGGTAACACACAATATGGTTGCCGCATATATCACTGTCGTCTCACTATAAAATATTGTAATTTTAAATTGTTGTACAAAATTCGTTTGTTGGTGTATATTATTTCGTCATAGATATGTGTGCTTATTCGACATTAGGCCATGAAAACACTGTAGACGTTTTGTTGTTTTACGTTTAGTTATCGTCGCTATAGGTTGCCCATATGAGCGACGCCTCCTGAAGAGATTAGCCATTTTAGATTTTTGGAGGATAGTGCAATGATACAAACAAGAGACCCATTCCAGAGTCTCCTCTGGTTCTTTTACGTGCACGGTAGCGGTGATAAAGAGGACAGTATATTATCACGTAATGTTTGAGAAAATCGACAACAGATGAAATACATCATTACTGCGTGTTCCGTAAATACAGATACAATCTGTGGCGTGATATTCATTCTGAGAACCACAATAGGCATATAAACGGTTTTTCTTACCAAATGTGTGCAGATCTCGGCTCCAGGCATACAAACTCTGCTCCCGAATGTCACGAATTCACCTCCTCACCCAATGTAACTAATGAACAATGTCATACAGATATTCACAGTAAAACTGACAATAGATAAGTACGTCGAATAGTTCACCTGGACTTTATCCCGTATTTTCCGCGCACTGGGATCGTGACAAATGCCGTGATGTTAAATACTTCTACATCACGTGACTGGTTTATTAGTGGTAGGCTATCTAAGAATACGCCATTGTAACACGTTTCCAGGTAGAATACGTCACTGTCATAATGCGCTAATATTTCAACACGCACATTCTCCAGAGATCAGATCGAGGGTGATGGTCAGATATTAGATCGAGGGTGACGATCAGAGATCAGATCGAGGGTGACGATCAGAGATCAGATCGAGGGTGATGGTCAGAGATCAGATCGAGGGTGACGATCAGAGATTAGATCGAGGGTGACGATCAGAGATTAGATCGAGGGTGACGATCAGAGATTAGATGGAGGGTGACGATCAGAGATCAGATCGAGGGTGACGATCAGAGATCAGATCGAGGGTGACGATCAGAGATCAGATCGAGGGTGACGATCAGAGATCAGATCGAGGGTGACGGTCAGAGATCAGATCGAGGGTGACGATCAGAGATCAGATCGAGGGTGACGATCAGAGATCAGATCGAGGGTGACGATCAGAGATCAGATCGAGGGTGACGATCAGAGATCAGATCGAGGGTGACGGTCAGAGATCAGATCGAGGGTGACGGTCAGAGATCAGATCGAGGGTGACGGTCAGAGATCAGATCGAGGGTGACGGTCAGAGATCAGATCGAGGGTGACGGTCAGAGATCAGATCGAGGGTGACGGTCAGAGATCAGATCGAGGGTGACGGTCAGAGATCAGATCGAGGGTGACGGTCAGAGATCAGATCGAGGGTGACGGTCAGAGATCAGATCGAGGGTGTCGGTCAGAGATCAGATCGAGTGTGACGGTCAGAGATCAGATCGAGTGTAACGGTCAGAGATCAGATCGAGGGTGACGGTCAGAGATCAGATCGAGGGTGACGGTCAGAGATCAGATCGAGGGTGACGGTCAGAGATCAGATCGAGGGTGACGGTCAGATCGAGGGTGACCTTATTTTAGCAACTTCTCCGGATGTATTAAGACACATCCGTATCATTACTTACAAAGATAAGAAGCACGTTTTTGTAAAATATTAAAACAGGTTTTGGCACATAACCTGATTAAAATCAATGGCTGGAAAACAAACTGTTTAGTTGATCGGTTTTACAAATATTTGTAAATTCGTAGGCTGTATATTGTATCATCCATCATCACATGACTCATTTTCCAAGACACGTACAATGGATCGTTTTCCAAGACACGTACAATGGATCATTTTCCAAGACACGTACAATGGATCATTTTCCAAGACACGGACAATGGATCATTTTCCAAGACACGTACAATGGATCATTTTCCAAGACACGGACAATGGATCATTTTCCAAGACACGGACAATGGATCATTTTCCAAGACACGGACAATGGATCATTTTCCAAGACACGGACAATGGATCATTTCCCAAGACACGGACAATGGATCATTTTCCAAGACACGGACAATGGATCATTTTCCAAGACACGGACAATGGATCATTTTCCAAGACACGGACAATGGATCATTTTCCAAGACACGGACAATGGATCATTTTCCAAGACACGGACAATGGATCATTTTCCAAGACACGGACAATGGATCATTTTCCAAGACACGGACAATGGATCATTTTCCAAGACACGGACAATGGATCATTTTCCAAGACACGGACAATGGATCATTTTCCAAGACACGGACAATGGATCATTTTCCAAGACACGGACAATGGATCATTTTCCAAAGACACGGACGATGGACAATGGACAATTACGTTCATTTAATGTTATATACCGAGTCAAAAAATAAACGATACCAAACCAACTTGACGAAAAAGATGCAAACATATAAATGCCTGTGATAAGCCACCACTTTTCAGTTCGGAGTGACGTATGTTATGTTATGTTATATTTCGGGTTTTACGCCTGCATCAGCACCATTTTGGGCTATATCGCCGGCGGGCAGTTTACTTAACAACACCTTTCCTGGGCAGGCTCCAGCGGTTAACCAGTACTTGGGTGCACCAACCTCCGTAAGAAACTGCCAACTTTTTCATATAAATGAGACACGGCCTGAGCGGGGCTCGAACCCGTGACCATCAGTGATGATAGGTTACAGTGGTATACAAGTCAGCGACCTTAACCACTCGACCACGGAGGCGGACTGGAGTGACGTATGACTATGATATTTATCCATATACACAGGTAAATAATGCATCCATATTTTCCTAACGCCGATTTTCATTTTTGCACGTGATCCTCGAGGAACACGATTTGCTATGCATGGATAGATCCACAAACCAGTTTGTTGTACTCATATTGTAATGACTTCGACCAAAAACACCAAAACTCTCTGCATTTTCCTCAAAAGAAATGCCCAGACTCGACCAAAATGCGAGAATGCGAGCAATTAAGATGGTTGAAGCTGGTTTACGTCATAAAAACTTCGCTAATCGCCTCCGTGTGTCCCGGATCACGATCACACGTCTACTTGGACGGTACCGAACACGTGGATCAACTGACGCTCGCCCACGTACTGGTCGACCACGCGTGACGACTCCAGAACAAGACCGTCATATTCGGACGTTACATTTACGTGACTGCTTCCTGCCCGCTACTATACCGCCATTGTTATTCCTGGGAGGACCAACACTAGAATCGGTGCTCAAACAGTTAGGAACAGGATCTCTGAACGTGGAATCCGTCCTTACAGACTGTACACCGGGCCCATGTTGACGCGACGTCACCGGAACGAACGTCGTGAACATGCACGTTGGGCTCGCTTACAGAGGAATTCCGTTATGTTTAGTGACGAATCGCGTTTCTGTTTACGGCGTGCGGATGGCAGGGCTCGAGTTTACCCGTCGACAGGGAGAACGTTACGCCGATGCGGATGCACATGAGGTGGATCGGTTTGGAGGTGGTAGCGTTATGGTATGGGGCGGCATCACATTCGACGGCCGCATACAACTGATTATTGTGGACGGAAACTTGACTAGTTCTATCAAAGCACAATATAAGCTCATTTGGTATCAACATGTGCAAAAATGTATTGGCTACAGGATATTTTACCTTTAAGTGAACGTTGATAATTATCAGAACATTGATTTACGTATGAATATAGTACAAAAATTGTCCCTCTAACCAAGTGCACACTTTCCTTTTCGTGTGAGAAGAGTATATCCTAAGTTTGTTACGAAACCGACCAGAGGTGTCTGCTATAGTTGCTAACCAATCAATTACATGCGTTTCCATTGCTAACCAATCAATTACATGCGTTTCCATTGCTAACCAATCAATTACATGATTTTACATTACTAACCAATCAATTACATGTTTTTCCATTGCTAACCAATCCATACATGCTTTTCCATTATTGACCAATCAATTACATGCTTTTCCATTACTGACCAATCAAGTACATGCTTTTCCATTACTGACCAATCAATTGCATGCTTTTCCATTGATAACCAATCAATTGCATGTTTTTAACATTGCTAACCAATCAATTACATGCTTTTCCATTGCTAACCAATCAATTACATGCTTTCCCATTGCTAACCAATCAATTACATGCTTTCCCATTGCTAACCAATCAATTACATGCGTTTCCATTACTGACTCTTCAACAGATCGCACAACTATATACAACATGTAAAATTTAATTTATAATACTTGAACAAAGTTACGAAGGGTTTACTGATCGGCCATGTTATACAACTTTGCAACAACTTCAATTTTGTATGTTTGGTTTTGTGTTTTGTTGCGTCTTTTGACCTTCTCCGTGTTAGACACTTTTAAATAAAAGAACTGTTTTGCTTTAATTATAAGACACATATCAGATAAATAGTACATGTATTTACACATTGGTATAAATATAAATGGCTATGATTGTGGGAGCTTATTTGCATAAAATGTATGCATTATGTTTGCACTGTTCGCTAACTGTATATAATATCAATATAATATCAATTTCACGCGGTTCGGAAGTATACAGACGGATCTGTAGCCCAGTGGTAACACGCTGGACTGGTAATCCAGGGATCGCAGGTTCGATCCCCCGTCTGACCCTAATAAAATTAACAGTCTTTCAGATGGGACGTTAAACCGAGGTCTCGTGTCGGTGCTTTACACCGTGCAGGTAAAAGAACCATAGGAGACTCTGGAATGTGTCTCTCTCTCTCTCTCTCTCTCTCTCTCTCTCTCTCTCTGTGTATCATTGCACTATCCTCCAAAATCTAAAATGACTAATATCTTCAGGAGGCGTCGCTCATATGGACAACCGGTAGCGACGATAAATAAACGTAATAAAATAAAATAATCGGAAGTATAGCGTGAAATATTTGTCTTACGCGTAACGTGTTCATTACAGTGGTATTGGTTATTAACTGTGCACGGAATTGTCGTGAGAGTTCATGTAGTGACGAATTGTAAAACGTATAGTGAGTCATTATAACGGACAAATGCGTAAGGGTTAGTCACACATTTATCAAGTCAAAACCGCAGACTTGTATATGGGTCATTTTTCAAAACCTATTATGGACTTATAAAGCTGTTTAGAAGTTAGTAGGAGTACAATGGGTATTTAAAAGAATGATGCGTAACTTTACTTCCATTGGTTAGTTTATACAAATTTATTTTAGCTCGATTGCGAAACAAGTTATTTCAACATATATAAATCACTCTCGAGACCTCATTCCTGATGGAATCCATCGCCACGAGGGAGAGAGGGGGGCAACGTGGAATTTAAATGCCTTGCCTAAGGGCACAATCATAACGGCTCCAATGGGGCTCGAACTCCGGACCTTTCGCACCTGAAGCGAACGCGCATCTATGCGCCATCACGACTTCCACTTCCATTGGTTATTAGCTATATACAAAGAGCTATGCTTTGTACGTAAGAATATATACCATACATCCATAAGGAATGAGACCCCGACATTCAGGCGAATCGACATAGTGTTTTTTACAAAAAAGAAATAACAGACAAATGGGCACAGGTTTCACAGAGTCTTTTCTGATTTTATATCATGTTTATCTCTGGTTTTTCCTGGGCGAGTCGGTTCGCGTTAGGTTAAGATGTTCTTGTTTGGCAAATGAAAGAACTATTTGACATGATAGTTTTAAATAGATATTTAAAAAATTTATACGTAAAACTGTTTTCAAAAATTCGTTCGTGGATGTATGGTTGTTTGTGATATGAAACGAGTTGATGCTATATGTATGCAGTGTGTTATGTAATACAGTTGTTTGTGATATGAAATGAGTTGATGCTATATATATATATATATGCAGTGTTATGTAATACAGTTGTTTGTGATATGAAATGAGTTGATGCTATATATATATATATGCAGTGTTATGTAATACAGTTGTTTGTGATATGAAACGAGTTGGTGCTATATATATATATATGCAGTGTTATGTAATACAGTTGTTTGTGATATGAAACGAGTTGGTGCTATATATATATATGCAGTGTGTTATGTAATACAGTTGTTTGTGATATGAAACGAGCTGGCGGGCGGGCAGGCAAGGCATTTTATTCAAAACCATTAGGCTAAAAAGTCCATGAGGTCAAAACATATGCATGATAGAGTGAAACTACATTTTGTAGTGACAATCTACACAACATACATAATAAAACAGATCATCGTACAAAACAAAGAGAAGGCCCTGTAATTGTATACCCCAACATCATTTGAGCTTTATGCAATTTTATATAGAGTGTAGAATAGACTATGTCTGTATGTCCTCATGGGCTTGAAAGCATACTGGAATTTAATAAACTAAGCTATATATGCTTAGATACAGATACATACAGGTTATAGAAATCATTCAAATTACAGTCCTGAAGTCGATTCCTAACAAACTGAAACCAATTTTTACATGATTACGATTTGGAAGAGTGCATTTCAAGAGTGCAATTCAAGAGTGCAATTCGCTGACAAGTCTGTGTTGGCCAAACGACCTCAACAATTTACAACTGTACTGACAGAAGTGGATCGCCAGCCCATTTCCCCAGCAACAAACAGCTGCATTTTTAAGTATATTTACCCAAAGATAAAATCTCATGTCACGATTTTAAATAGCATATATTAACGAGAATGTTTTGTAACGTCAAATAGCAAAACTATTAGTACCATTCATTGTTTTACAATTTTGTAAATGCCTATCTACCAGGCCGCGTAGCGCCCGAAGACAGTACCAATAGTTTACATAATAGGATCCGTTTGAGATACGTTTAATTTCGTACGTGTACGCCTTTGGATTAATATAGCACTCTGGCCTGTTCACAGCAGTCCAATATTATTAATACATGTAATTGACTGCTAGTACAGAGGTATGACGTCACTACATTGTTTTAAAAGACAATACATTGCTTTTGATAGTTTTGTTACATGGTGCAGACGGATCTGTAGTCCAGTTATTAACATGTTGGACCATGTTCGATCCCCCGTCTAACCCTAATAAAATTAGCAATATTTAATATGGGACATTATATTAAACCGAGGTCTCGTGTCAGTGCTTTACACCGTGCACGTAAAAGAACCAGAGGAGACTCTGGAATGGGTCTCTGTCTGCATCATTGCACTATCATCCAAAAATCTAAATTGACTAATCTCTTCAGGAGGCGTCGCTCATATGGACTACAGGTAGCGACGATAAATAAACGTAAAACACACTTGTTGCATGGTAGGACCCATGGAGAGGCGAGGAGAGGCGCGGCGAGGAGAGGCGCGAGGAGAGGTGAGGCGCCGCAGATGTTACACACTATAGAGTGTAAAATGACACAACATATTATCTCAGGTCGAACAGAATAGCACGATTTTAGTCTGGCTACAACATCTAGGTCACATGAATGTCGCCAAAACTGGAACATCGTTCACCTTAATAGATCACAATAACGTAACACTTATCATGAACAAGAAGTCAATTAAACCTTCACTAGAGTTTCATATCAATGTACAGTCAGACTCAGGGGACCGGGCCCCCCCCGAGTTCTTAAGGTCATTGACTTGACGCCACAAGCCCCTGTAGCCGCTGTAGGTTCACTCCTGCTCTAGACATACACGGTAATACACGAATAGACATAACGGTTAATACACAAATGTACATAAACAATAACTGTACATATAGATATAAACGGTATTACACGAATAGACATAAACCACCATTAATACACAAATAGACAAACGGTAATACACGAATAGACATAACGGTTAATATACAAATATACATAAACAATAACTGTATATATATATAGATATAAACGGTAATACACGAATAGACATAACCCACCGTTAATACACAAATATACATAAATCGTAATACACGAATAGACATAACGGTTAATATACAAATATACATAAACAATAACTGTACATATGGATATAAACGGTAATACACGAATAGACATAAACCACCGTTAATACACAAATAGACATAAACGGTAATACACGAATAGACATAACGGTTAATATACAAATAAACAAACATTAAATGCATACATAGATATAACCGGTATTACACGAATAGCCATAACCGTTAATACACAAATAGACATAAATGAGATTTGATGACGTTCCCAGCAATAACGGATCAAATACCAAGTAACATTACGTTAACCTGTTGCGAAAGATCGTCTGCCAACAAGCAGATCACTTCCGTTGGAAACTGTATTCCATTGTGTGGGCAGTGTGTGTGTTTTACGTTTATTTATCGTCGCTACCGCTTGCCCTAGCCAGGTGTCGATATATTTTGCGTGTGTGTGTTTTACGTTTATTTTTCGTCGCTAACGGTTGCCCATATGAGCGACGCCTCCTGAAGATATTAGTCAAGATATATATTTTACCTTGTCGGTGAAATAAATATATTTTAACACCGATACTATTAATTGGGCCGTATTGAGGTTCTGATCATGTCATTTTGCCAGAAGTTAAAAAGTGAAAAATCGACAGACTGACACCCAGGCTACCGGTTGCTCATATGAGCCAGTCCTCCTGAAGAGATTATAGTAGTCATTTTAGATTTTTGGAGGATAGTTCAATTACATAGACAAGAGACCCATTCCAGAATCTCATCTGGTTATTGTACTTGGACGGTGTAAAACACCGACACGAGACCCCGATTTAAAATCTCACCAGAAAGACTATGATATGAGTCATTTTAGTAAGGGTATGGCGGGGGCTCGAACCTGCGACCATAGGATTAAAAAGTTCATCGTGGTTTAACAACTTGACCACTGATCCGATGTGGGTGGTCTTTTTGACACGTTTACTATATAGTCAACCCTGTGTTAAGCAGCCAACCTGTATTAAGCAGCCACTTTCTGTATTCCAGATTCCCAATATGTTGTTTTAGTATGCATTTGACCTCTATTAAGCAGCCAACATGTGCTAAGCAGCCACTGTCTGTGATTCCCTTAGCTGGCTGTTTAAGACAGGTTTGACTGTATATGTAACTTTGTGTATTAATTTCATTTTGGCTACAGACTGTTAACCTACAGTTTTAATTTTGATTACATATTCATATTTATAAATGACCCCGTGTATAAAGTGAAATTCGGAAGAATGTGGTAGTGTTGTTGTGCCAGAAAGTAGTCCGGCAGACCTCGATATGGTTACTTGTTATTGATCGTCCTATATAAGCGACGACCCTTACGAGGACAAGGCATATATTTAGAGGAGTCAAAGCACAATACACACGATGCATATTGTACTTGTGTTACTGCTATGTTCTTGGCAGGTCAGTTCGTTTTCATCATTTTCTTAATATTACCAAAAGAAAAACAGACTAAAAATGTAGCATGCTTGCCACTACCATTAAACTTTCCAAATGAATCAATGAGAGATATTACTGGTTTTTCTATTACCTCCCTTGGTGGATAAAGTCAGATTTATCCCGAAATGCATATTGGTCCTTTTAGTTGGAATCCTTTGTTTAATTGTTTAATTGTGTTACTGCTATGTTCGTTGGCAGGTCCGTTCGTTTTCATCGTATTTATTTTTTAATATTACCAACAGAAAAGCAGACGATTTACATGAGTATCTGTTCACTAAATGTAGCATGCTTGCTACTACCATTAAACTATCCAAATGAATCGTTGAGAGACATTACTGGTTTTTCTATTACCTCCCTTGGTGGATAGTGAGATTTATCCCGAAATGTAGATTGGTCCTTTTGGTTGGAATCCTTTGTTTTTACTGTTGTCGTCTAAACAGATGTTGCGTTAGGATAAATGTAATTTTATCAAAATCATGTTAATTAATTGAACCAATTTTTACAATAAGGTATCCATTGGATATGCTAATAGTGGAGCTGATAGGTGCAACTAAACGGACAATATGTTCACTTTTGGAGGGAAGTCTGATTTTTTGCACAAAGGTAGCCAAAGTGAAGTAGTTTATGAAAAGTCTGACAGGCAGTAGTTTCTGACACTCGCCCATTAATATTTCGGCGTGTCTTTAAGGGGTCTCCAATACTCAGAAATAAAAATTAAAAATTGTCGATATTTGTTTTTCCTTTTATCACATAGGAACATATGCTTTGCTATTTTTATCTTTCAGCAGATGTCAACTTGATTAGTGTTCTGGAATAGGCAGAACGTCAATTTCGGCCAATTTGAAGCCCGATTGGGCCATAATTGGGTCATTGTTTGTTGTTGTGTTGTGCTTATATAATGAATATTCCATTTTCTATAAATTTTGTTCACTTATGGTGATTTTCTATTTTGTATCAGGCTAGATTGTGACTATGGTTATTCCATTAAATGTTAAAATAAACCATTAGGAGACATTAAAGGATACATACTGGTCTCTTTGTGTCTTGTGTCAGAAATATGATGGGAACCATCTACACAATCCAGTCATTTACAGAGGAACAAACGGAGAATACAGAATAATTATATTTCCCCTAGCTAATAACATTCAAATACATGTACTTCATAACCTGTGTGCATTGCCCTTTGACAGAGAGCTCACAGAACGTGTTAATGCTGCGACTTTGATAAACAACGCGAAATGGCATGCTAATTGCAAAGCTTCATATAGTAACAGAGTACAAGAGCTAAAAACCCCTAGCTCTATATTAACGCCTGTCAAGAAGAAACTTAGGATACGTACACAGAGAGAAAGAGGATTCAAAGATGTGTTTCTTCTGTGATAGTAATGCTTTGGAGTGCGACTTGCATATAGCTTCAACATTCACATTTGATAGCATTACTATTCAGGACGGAAAACCAATTGGAAAGTTAGCCGGAGGTGATGCAATATCTAAGGGAGTTGTGTACAACCCAGAGAGGGTTATCCTAGATGAAAGTGCTACTGTTCCACATCAGAGAAGACTTGCTGAATTACAAACGGATCACACTGATATCCCCCCAATCCACTTATCAACTGACACTCCACAACACCCTGGTGTTCTAAGTGTTAATGTACAAGTTGCACATCTGGAGACAGGTTCTAAAGAGATAGCATGAATAGATAGAATATCTGAGTTGGTACATATGGAAAAGCTCGACCAAACTGACTATATATCTTTGTCGGGATTGCATGCAGACAAACAAACTGAGGAACATCGCCCGTCTGCCATAGTTCAACTATTACCTCTCTTTTTAAAGAAACCGCACATTTTTATGTCGTGATGTTACATGATCAAGAATGCCACAGAACACCTAAACCAAGGCCAAATCCCCGTAGTTGTGGACGTTGGTCTTTATACATCGATAACGAAAATGCAATGAACCTGGCCTGATGAGTATGGTGAAACAAAGTTTGCGATAATTATGGGGGGGCCTTCATATTGAGACGACCTTCCTTGTTGCAATTGGAAAATGGTTAGAGGGAGGTGATTGAACATATATTATGGCCACTGCTGGGGTCACAACAGACGGCAGAGTCATTGGCCTAGAGAAAGGCTCAAATACAGCAAGAGTAAGTGGCTTCATCAAGTCTCCTTGCTGCTCTTTGTATTTTACAACGACAGGCTTATAACCAATACCAGAATAATAAGTATAGCCCATTGGAAATGAATGACTGGACAGTCAAAAGCACAGCCACAGTTTGCTTACTGACAGACAGTGATCGAGCTTGAGAGACTACTGATGATGCTTCTGAAAGCCCAACGAGAAGGCTACTACCCTCTGTATATTGAGACATTGAGAGGAATAGTTGCCTGTATGTTTGTCACAGTATATACGTATCTTGCCAGAATCGAGAGGGTGATATGGACACATTTTTCAGTCACGAAAACCATGCATGGCCCGATTCATTGGCAGAGAATGGGGTAATGAGAGGAGCAGAAGGTATATCTGATATTCTTACACAGCTCGAACCTATGGTAGATACCCAATTGATATCACCCGGTAATGTTCAAGTTAAAATTATCGATGAAGCTGCCTTAGATTTGGAACCGAAGTCAGGCAACGAGAGACCAAACACATTCAATGATTATGCTTACAATGTGTTTGTTACAAACATTCTCAGAAGAATGAACACTTGTGACATATGTGATATAGTAAGGGATATATACAGAGATGAAAGTTTAAAGGCACACACCATATCAACCCCGAGGAGGTGGGGAACCGTACAAGGGGACACATAACTACCATGTAGCTGGCAGTCTTTTCTAAGGGTTAACTGCAACAAAACATCTCTTTTCCATTACCTTGCTAATGAGCTGTCAAATGCACCCCTACCTCTTGAGGGCAAGATGCTTATTACAATTGTAGATGATGAAGCTGTTGTTAATAACAATGGTACACTTTCTGTAGATTAGAACCCTGCAACCATGAAGAGGCAGATACCATACTGCTGCTACACTGCAAGCATGCTTACAGTAGTGGCAAACGGAGACTTGTAGTGGTAACCACATATACAGATGTTGTTGTGCTCTTGTACTTATGTTCTGAGGGGGGTGGATTCACTACAGAATAATAATTTGGAGACAACACATCTGTAGAGTGCAACAATTCATTTATTGCAATCCATGGCATGTCGTGGTTGGAATGTTTAAAAACACTCTGAAATATATATATAAAAACAGCAATGAATAATATGTCTTATCCATCAATCCTCCTGAAAGACATATTATCTATATATTCAATTCATACATCATATGTCACAGTGGCAATTGTTAATTCTGGCATAATCATTTCTCAACCAATCAATGAGTCCAGTGTCGTCAAAGACTCGGAAGCATGACTATACTCTTCTATAACGAGATATCCAACAGACATCAACATATTCAATAAACATCACATATTCAATCAAATAAATATATATGTAGCATTCAACAATTTACTTCTTCAATGTACATTTAATTACACTCTTTCTAAAGCTTACCATTTGTGGAACGAGTGTCCTTTCTCCCAATGCATTCGCCCTCAACGTTTAACGTGGTTGTTAGACAAAACATAAACCTGTAAATAAGTATTACGTGTGTGTAAGAGACGAGATGCAATTGTGAATGTCATGTTATTATTATTAATAACTATTAGAATTATTAGAAACAGAATTCAATGCTGCTAGCTTGACCTTTACCAGACAATGCAATGATGCTAGCTTGACCTTTACCAGAAGAACATTCAATGTAAATGTTTTACTTATTTACTGCCAAAATATGTAATGCCAACACAAAACAAGTTCACTTTAAACCTGTATATTATCTTTGTGCACTGAGTGCAATAACTCCCAAAACATTTGAAAGCATATTTACCTTGTTAAAAATATAAAAACTGTCCCACACAAATAAACATGTGTTCTCAGTGACTAATATTTTGTGGCTCTGAACAGCTGTTGGGTCACATGACCTTCCATGTGTGACATGGGATATATTCTAAATAATCCCTGAATTATGTACATTTCAGTCAAAGGGACATAACTGATAACTCTGTTTAATTAACAAACGGAGGTCACACTGTTACATTAGCAATAGCAATATCTGCCGTCCTGCAGGACTGTTCTATATGGATACAGTTTGACCATGGGCGTCACATGCGCTTTATAGCAACACATCAAATAACAGCTACATTGGGTCCACTTCGCACTGACATTCTTCCATGCATTTATAGGTTGTGATACATGCTCATCCTTTAAAGGTAGTGGAAAGAACACAGCATGGGAGATCTGGAGAGTGATTCCAGAAATTGCACAAGTCTTTCAGCGCTTATCCCAGTGCCCAGCAGAGTTAAAAGAGGAGTAGCTCTGTTGTTGAGAGATTTGCAATCCTTATGTACAAGCGCACTGTCTTAGTGGAAGTTAACAAAGCAAGATTACAACTCTTTACACAAGGACAGAGACAACATACCTCCAACTAAGGCAGCACTCACTGAACATACTAAAATGGCTGCATACCAAGGGGTCATGTGTGGGGTCAAACATTGATAGTTAACCAGAAACTCCCACTTCCATCCAATTGGGGTTGGAAAAATGATGGAAATGAATGGGCTCCCCTGTGGTCTGCATTGCCAGAAACGAGCAAAGTATGCAGAGAACTGATCCAGTGTAAATGCAACGGTAGATGTACAAGATGTAAATGTGTTAAGGCTAGGCTGCCATGCACTCAGTTGTGAAAATGTGCAGGACAATGTGATATTAGCTAGTAATACATTGCTACATTGCAGGATCCTTTATTTCGTTGTGAGTGATTAAATCTGCGATATATCGAAACTAGGTGTACCCCATTCACTTATTTCCAGTGCAGTAAATTTACATATTTGTTCTTAATAGTTATATACACATGTACTATGTTATGACTTGTATTGCATTGCAGGTCTAATACTAGTAGTTGGAAGTTAATTTCATGATCCGTGTATTTGTAATTTCATGATCCGTGTATTTGTACATGCCAATAATAATGGAGAGCACAGTCAATATCTTAATGCTTTTAGCTTCGAGCCCTAATGATTGCACATTATTCAAATGCATATCAAAATAATATACACAACGTATCATAATCTCTCATATATATTCATACCACATTTTCACAATATAGGAAGCAAATTATTTGTAAAAGCAGCATAGCCATGCGTCAGTCATATGCTAAATCCCTTTCAGCTGTTGTTTTGTATGGTGGAATGGGGCTATGTAAAGGGACACTCAAAAAAGAGGGACATGTGGTCAAAAGTGCTGCCTGTCAGTTTTTCCTGCATCTGCATCACAGTGGCCAACCATATGCAAAAAATTACGCTTCCCTCCAAAAGTGCACATCATTTTACATATCAGCTCCACTATAATGTAATGTGTGTATATTGCATTTTGTTTCTCGTGCCATGTATAATACTATACATGTATGTTGTATTGCAAACGACAAGGTGGCTATTGCCGATTTTGCAATAAAACATATTCTATTCTTATAATATTATACCTTAGTTTATACAAATTTATTTTAGCTCGATTGGGAAATATGTTCTTACAACTGTTATATATTAATCACCCTCAAGATCTCATTCCTGATGGAATCCATCGCCATGAAGGAGAGAGAAAAGGCATGTGGAATTTAAATGCCTTGCCTAAGGGCACAATCGTAACGGCTCCAGCGGGGCTCGAACTCCGGATAGTTCGCACCTGAAGCGAACGCGCTACCACTGCGCTATCACGACTTCCTCTTCCATTATACCTTATATTATTATTCCATTATTTTCAAATTGAAATTAATAGCTTAGACAATATTGCAACATTGTCATACAGTTAGTATGAATTTGAAACTTGAAATGCCATACTTATATGAGAATGGTTTGTGGAAGTCGTGATAGCGTAGTCATAGCGCGTTCGCTTCAGGTACGAAAGGTCCGGAGTTCGCGCCCAGCTGTTAACCGTTACGATTACCTTGGGCAATGAACTTAAAATACACATTGCCTCTTCTCCCTCCCTCGTGGCGATGGATTCCATCAGGAATTGGGTCTCGAGAGTGATGAATATAAGTTGTAAGAACTTGTTTCGGCAGCGAGCTAAATAAAATGTGTATAAACTAAACTAATTATATGAGATGATCGATATACGCTATATAGCTTTCGGTTCTTGTTATTATGTATCTTAACTTGTGCAAAGTGTATGTTTGTATATGTTGGTTTCGAAGTTTATTTGTTCAAATCCAGAAGGTTTCGGACCGCTCTGGCATACATGTACATATAAACAAATCAATATATGTAACCTATCATCACTGATGGTCACGGGTTCGAGCCCCGCTCAGGCCGTGTCTCATTTATATGAAAAAGTTGGCAGTTTCTTACGGAGGTTGGTGCACCCAAGTACTGGTTAACCGCTGGAGCCTGTCCAGGAAAGGTGTTGTTAGGTAAACTGCCCGCCGGCGATATAGCCCGAAATGGTGCTGATGCAGGCGTAAAACCCGAAATATAACATATAACATAACATGATTATGTGTGTGTTTTACGTTTATTTATCGTCGCTACCCGTTGCCCATATGAGCGACGCCCCCTGAAGAGATTAGTCATTTTAGATTATTGGAGGATAGTGCAATGATACAGACAGAGACCCGTCCCAGAGTCTCCTCTGGCTCTTGGTGTGTGTTGGGCAGGGTTTCATGTTATTGCCAACATGTTTGCATTTAATTACTAAAGAATGCACTTTTTAATCTAGGTACAATATCCGAGTGTGTATAATGCAGATGAGTTTTTTTTCAATCGTCCTTTTTCTTGTTATTATGGCTATTGTGACTGCAGAAAATTGTTACTTTGATTCAACAATAATGTGCCACCACCTGGGCTGCGACTCAGGGTCCGTGAGAGAACGCCACGAAGGGGTCTGTACGTGCACGAGTAAGTTAGCAATATTAGTACACAGTACCTCTGTCACGTAGATGAATATTAATAGAGAGCATGCGTGTATTGCAGTCTATTGACGGATCTGTAGTCCAGTGGTAACACGCTGGACTGGTAATCCAGGGATCGCAGGTTCAATCCCCCGTCTGAACCTAATAAAATTAACAGTCTTTCAGATGGGAAGTTAAACCGAGGTCTCGTGTCGGTGCTTTACATCGTGCACGTAAAAGAATCAGATGAGACTCTGGAATGGGTCTCTCTATGTCTGTATCATTGCACTATCCTCCAAAATCTAAAATGACTAATCTCTTCAGGAGGCGTCGCTCATATGAGCAACCGACACACACATTGCAGTGTATATAGTTGAATGGTATTCAACACAATGAATAGCTAACGAAATATCGTATCATTAATATGTGAACAATACTTCCCTTTAGTGTATGGACAATATTTCCTGTTAATATGTGAACAATACTTCCATTTAGTGTATGAACAATATTTCCTGTTAATATGTGAACAATACTTTCATTTAGTGTATGAACAATACTTCCATTTAGTGTATGGACACTATTTCCTGTTAATATGTGAACAATACTTCCATTTAGTGTATGAACAATATTTCCTGTTAATATGTGAACAATACTTTCATTTAGTGTATGAACAATACTTCCATTTAGTGTATGGACACTATTTCCTGTTAATATGTGAACAATACTTCCATTTAGTGTATGAACAATATTTCCTGTTAATATGTGAACAATACTTTCATTTAGTGTATGAACAATACTTCCATTTAGTGTATGGACACTATTTCCTGTTAATATGTGAACAATACTTCCATTTAGTGTATGAACAATATTTCCTGTTAATATGTGAACAATACTTTCATTTAGTGTATGAACAATACTTCCATTTAGTGTATGGACACTATTTCCTGTTAATATGTGAACAATACTTCCATTTAGTGTATGGACAATATTTCCTGTTAATATGTAAACAATACTTCCATTTAGTGTATGAACAATACTTCCTGTTAATATATTAACACTACTTCCATTTAGTGTATGAACAATACTTCCATTTAGTGTATGGACAATACTTCCTGTTAATATGTGAACAATACTTCCATTTAGTGTATGGACAATATTTCCTGTTAATATGTGAACAATACTTCCATTTAGTGTATGGACAATATTTCCTGTTAATATATTAACACTACTTCCATTTAGTGTAGTGAACAATACTTCCATTTAGTGTATGGAAATATTTCCTGTTAATATATTAACACTACTTCCATTTAGTGTAGTGAAAAATATTTCCTGTTAATATATTAACACTACTTCCATTTAGTGTAATGAACAATACTTCCATTTAGTGCATGGACAATATTTCCTGTTAATATGTGAACAATACTTCCATTTAGTGTATGGACAATATTTCTTGTTAATATGTGAAAAATACTTCCATTTAGTGTATGAACAATACCACCTGTTGATATATTAACACTACTTACATTTGGTGTATGAACAATAATTTCATTTAGTGTATGAACAATACTTCCTGTTGATATGTGAACAATACTTCCATTTAATGCATAGACAATATTTCCTGTTAATATGTGAACAATACTTCCATTTAGTGTATGAACAATAGTTCCTGTTAATATGTGAACAATACTTCCATTTGGTGTATGAACACTAATTTCATTTAGTGTATGAATAATACTTTCATTTATTGTGTTAACAATACTTCCATTTAATGTATGAACAATACTTCTTGTTGATATGTGAACACTACTTTCATTTAGTGTATGAACAATACTTCCTGTTAATATAGTTTAACACTACTTCCATTTGGTGTATGAACAATAATTTCATTTGGTGTATGAACAATATTTCCTGTTAATATATGAACAATACTTCCATTTAGTGTATGAACAATACTTCCTGTTAATATATTAACAATACTTCCATTTAGTGTATGAACAATACTTCCTGTTAATATATGAACAATACTTCCATTTAGTGTACGAACAATACTTCCTGTTAATATATTAACAATACTTCCATTTAGTGTATGAACAATACTTCCTGTTGATATATTAACAATACTTCCATTTAGTGTATGGACAATACTTCCTGTTAATATATGAACAATACTTCCATTTAGTGTATGAACAATACTTCCTGTTAATATATTTTAACACTACTTCCATTTAGTGTATGAACAATACTTCCTGTTAATATATTTTAACACTACTTCCATTTGGTGTATGAACAATAATTTCATTTAGTGTATGAATAATACTTCCATTTATTGTGTTAATAATACTTCCTGTTGGTATGTGAACAATACTTTCATTTAGTGTATGAACAATACTTCCTGTTAATATATTAACACTACTTCCAGTTGGTGTATGCACAATACTTCCTGTTAATATATGAACAATACTTCCATTTAGTGTATGAACAATACTTCCATTTAGTGTATGAACAATACTTTCATTTAGTGTATGAACAATACTTTCATTTAGTGTATGAACAATAATTCCTGTTAATATATGAACAATACTTCCATTTAGTGTATGAACAATACTTTCATTTAGTGTATGAACAATGCTTTCATTTAGTGTATGAACAATGCTTCCATTTAGTGTATGAACAATACTTCCATTTAGTGTATGAACAATACTTCCTGTTAATATGTGAACAATACTTCCATTTAGTGTATAAACAATACGTCCTGTTAATATGTGAACAATACTTCCATTTAATGTATGGACAATACTTTCATTTAGTGAATGAACAATGCTTCCATTTAGTGAATGCACAATACGTCCTGTTGATATGTGAACAATACTTCTATCTACAACCAAACATACTTGCACAGGAGTGAAGAATGCAGATATATTTCTAATGTTCTATCTACAGCTACACATACTTGCACAGGAGTGAAGAATGCAGATATATTTCTAATGTTCTATCTACAGCTACACATACTTGCACAGGAGTGAAGAATGCAGACAGAGTTATAATGTTCTATCTACAGCTACGTATACTTACACAGGAGTGAAGAATGCAGATATAGTTATAATGTTCTAGCTACAGCCACAAATACTTGCACATGAGTGAAGAATGCAGATATAGTTAAAATGTTCTATCTACAGCCACAAATACTTGCACATGAGTGAAGAATGCAGATATAGTTATAATGTTCTATCTACAGCCACAAGTACTTGCACATGAGTGAAGAATGCAGATATAGTTAAAATGTTCTATCTACAGCTACACATACTTACACAGGAGTGAAGAATGCAGATATAGTTATAATGTTCTACCTACAGCTACGCATCCTTGCACAGGAGTGAAGAATGCAGTATTATTTCTAATGTTCTATCTACAGCCAAACATACTTACACAGGAGATTTTAATGCCAGAATAGGAGGTCTGTCGGGTGCTATTTTTGACTGTGATACTATTCCAGCACGGGAAGTACTAGATAAAACTATAAATCAGCATCTAATCGACTTTTTGAATGACTCAGTTTTGTGCATTGAATGGTCAGTGATAATTTCACCTCCATATCCAGACGAGGTAAAGCGCTTGTAGACTATCTGTGCGTGCCGCAGGACACATTCATGAATTATCGAAAGTTCCGCGTATTAACAGTACAAGAGATCGTAGATCAGCATGGACTGCACGGGTTATTGGGTGAACGCGCACGTATACCTGATCACAGTGCTCTAATGACCGAGTTTAATTGCCGTTATTCGCATGAATTCGCATGAATTCGCATGAATGGAATGAAATCAATACTACGGATGGGCTCAGTGGTATACGATTCAAATTAAAAAGAATTCCTTCAGATTTTATGGATAGTGAACTTGCCAGAACTGCTATTATGAATGTTATCACCAATATAGAATCAGCACGAGATACACAGATTGAAATTGATGGTATTTACCAGAAACTATGTGACAGTATATCGGATGAAATGTTACGGAGCATTCCCACGTATAATGTGTCCCGTAGAACTCAAAAACGGTGTAAGCACGGAAAACCGTATTGGAATGAAGGTCTACAAGAGCTCTGGGATATATTGCGTCAGAAAGAACGAACATTTTTAAAGTGTATAGGCCCTAATCAACAACGATCTCGGCTTAGAAATGAGTATACCACTTCACGGAACGCTTTTGACAAACTTGTAAGACAATCGGAACGTGCGTATAGGCTGTCGCAGACGATTGATATAGAGGAAATGTCAACTAGGGATCCGAACGCATTTTGGAGAAAGATAAAGCAACTAGGTCCTAGGTCGGACAAATCGATACCGGTGGAAATTATCGAGAATGGTGTATTTAACCGGAATGAAAGTGTAGTGTTTGAGCGGTGGAAACAGGACTTTAGAAATCTATACAATCGTGACGATGACAGCGATTTCGACGATGAACACTATAATCGAGCTAAAATACACAAACACTTAATCGAAATGAACATTCAAGATCCGTTATACACGCCAAATGAACAAATGAACTGTAATATTACGATAGATGAAATAACTGGTATAATAATGCGTGCAAAATCAGGCTCAGCTTGTGGAATCGACAAAATACCATACGATGTTCTGAAATACCCGCTAGTGATCGCAGTGCTGCATAAACTGTTTCAGTTTATATTTGACACCAGCTTAATACCATCAATATGGAGAAAGGCTATTATCTGCCCACTTTTAAAGGATCAGACGTCAGACAGACGGGTACCGTTAAACTATCGTGGTATTAGTTTATTGTCGTGCATCAGTAAGCTGTATAGCTCGCTCATTAACAAAAGGCTGACACACTATTTAGAAAGCAATGAGTTACTGGCAGACGAACAGAATGGATTCAGGGCAAAACGGTCGTGCGAAGATCATGTGTTCGTGTTTAATAGTATAATAAGGAATAATAGTTCCGTGCACACACCATTCATAGACCTAAAGAAATGTTTCGACTTTATAGACCGCCACATGTTGCTATACAAATTACTGCTGAACAATATTGATGGAAAACTATATAGCTCGATCAAAAACATATATACAAGTGCTACATCGTGTATTCGTATAAACAACAAGCTTACAGAGTGGTTCGATTGTTCAACGGGCGTGAAGCAGGGATGTAACCTCTCACCGACCTTGTTCGCCATCTTTGCAAACGACCTTGTTCAGGATAGCAATGGCCTTGACATTGGGATAACAATGGGTGATGCAAAGGTGTCGATTCTCATGTACGCGGACGATATCATTTTAATATCAGACTCAGAGGATAACCTGCAAACCTTACTTAACACACTTCATGAATGGTGCAAACGATGGCGGGTAATAATAAACACCCAAAAGTCCAAATGCATGCACTTCAGAAAAGGAAGAACACAGCGTACTAACTTCATTTACAAAATCGGTGACAATGTGCTGGAAGTAGTTGATCGATACAAGTACCTTGGAATCATACTACACGAGAAAGGAAACTACAGTGCAAACTGTGAAGCGTTAGCAAAGGGTGCAGGAAGAACACTTGGTAGTTTAATTAATAAGATGCATCATCTTAAAGACTTCGGTTTCCGAGCATATGAAAAACTGTTCACATCATCTGTCGTTCCTATACTGGATTATGGAGCTTCGGTTTGGGGAGCCAAACAGTTTCAATCGATAGATAATGTGCAACACAGGGCTATGAGATACTACCTAGGTGTCCATAGATTCGCACCCATTTTAGCTTTGTATGGTGATACGGGATGGGTACCAAGCATCTACAGACGATGGACTTGTATTCTACGGTACTAGAATAGGGTTATAAATATGGATAATGACAGGTTGACAAAGCGTGTATTCAATCATGACTTAGCATTGTGTCGCAATAACTGGTCTAGTGACGTTAAAGATATCATGAACAAATTAGGAGTTACTGATGCTTTCAATCCAAGGTCTACTGTTAATATGACAGATGTTAATGTACGCATTTATAACCACTACTCTATGAAATGGTGTCAAGATATCCAAGGTGTTGCTAAGTTGCGCACATATCGAACCTTTAAAAGTACTCCTAAATGTGAAGAGTATGTATGCTTAGACTTAAAGAAATATGAAAGGTCATTGCTAAGTCATTTAAGGTTTGGCATTTTACCGTTAAGAATAGAGACAGGGCGATATGTGGGAGAACCAGTAGAACAAAGACTGTGTAGGTTCTGTGCCTTAAATGCGGTGGAAGATGAGAGACACTTTTTGCTTGAATGTGAACTATATAATCAAATACGTATTGATACAATAGGGGAGATAACTGCTGGGACAGATTATGATAACATGACATCAGAACAAAGATTGTCTTACAGTTAAACTCTTTTCCAAGAAAGTGCGCAAAATTTATTGTTAAATCGTATCTTTACAGACGATCATGTATGTATAACCATTAATATAGATATATTAATATGAATATATACATTATGTTATATTTATGAATATACATGTACTGGCAATCTATCATTATTGCTGTAATCACATTATAACCAACTTAAAATGCTACATCAATTTTGTAAATTATGTATAGGTGACTTATAGGCCCGTTGGGCCGGGTGCTTTGTAAATTCTTGTAATATTTTGCAAATTTGTTATATCATGCACATGTCACTATAATAAACCATTTACTTACTTATACTTGCACAGGAGTGAAGAATGCAGATATATGTCTAATGTTCTAGCTACAGCTACACATCCTTGCACAGGAGTGAAGAATGCAGATATAGTTCTAATGTTCTACCTACAGCTACGCATCCTTGCACAGGAGTGAAGAATGCAGATATAGTTCTAATGTTCTACCTACAGCCACAAATACTTGCACAGGAGTGAAGAATGCAGATATAGTTATAATGTTCTATATACAGCTACGCATACTTGCACAGGAGTGAAGAATGCAGATATGTTTCTAATGTTCTATCTACAGCTACGCATACTTGCACAAGAGTGAAGAATGCAGATATATTTCTAATGTTCTATCTACAGCTACGCATACTTGCTATGGAGTGAAGAATGCAGTATTATTTCTAATGTTCTATCTACAGCTACGCATCCTTGCTATGGAGTGAAGATTGAAAATATGTTTCTAATGTTCTATCTACAGCTACACATACTTGCACAAGAGTGAATAATGCAGATATATTTCTAATGTTCTACCTACAGCCAAACATACTTGCACAGGAGTGAAGAATGCAGATATATGTCTAATGTTCTATCAACAGCCACAAATACTTGCACAGGAGTGAAGAATGCAGTATTAGTTATAATGTTCTATCTACAGCTACACATACTTGCACATGAGTGAAGAATGCAGATATATGTCTAATGTTCTATCTACAGCCACAAATACTTGCACAGGAGTGAAGAATGCAGATATATGTCTAATGTTCTACCTACAGCTACAAATACTTGCACAGGAGTGAAGAATGCAGATATATTTCTAATGGTCTATCTACAGCCACTCAGTTTGTCATCCGGGAGAAGGAATATTCTACTCAGTTTGTCATCTGGGAGAAGGAATATTCCACACGGTTTGTCATCCGGGAGAAGGAATATTCCACTCAGTTTGTCATCCGGGAGAAGGAATATTCCACACGGTTTGTCATCCGGGAGAAGGAATATTCTACTCAGTGTGTCATCCGGGAGAAGGAATATTCCACACGGTTTGTCATCCGGGAGAAGGAATATTCCATTCAGTTTGTCATCCGGGAGAAGGAATATTCCACACGGTTTGTCATCTGGGAGAAGGAATATTCCATTCAGTTTGTCATCTGGGAGAAGGAATATTCCACTCAGTTTGTCTTCCGGTAAAAGGAATATTCCACTCAGTTTGTCATCCGGGAGAAGGAATATTCTACTCAGTTTGTCATCCGGGAGAAGGAATATTCCACTCCGTTTGTCATCTGACAGAAGGAATATTCCATTCAGTTTGTCATCTGGGAGAAGGAATATTCCACTCAGTTTGTCATCCGGGAGAAGGAATATTCTACTCAGTTTGTCATCCGGGAGAAGGAATATTCCACTCCGTTTGTCATCTGACAGAAGGAATATTCCATTCAGTTTGTCATCTGGGAGAAGGAATATTCCACTCAGTTTGTCATCCGGGAGAAGGAATATTCTACTCAGTTTGTCATCCGGGAGAAGGAATATTCCACTCCGTTTGTCATCTGACAGAAGGAATATTCCATTCAGTTTGTCATCTGGGAGAAGGAATATTCCACTCAGTTTGTCATCCGGGAGAAGGAATATTCTACTCAGTTTGTCATCCGGGAGAAGGAATATTCCACTCCGTTTGTCATCTGACAGAAGGAATATTCCATTCAGTTTGTCATCTGGGAGAAGGAAACACCACACAAAAAACACCACCCAAAAGGAATATTCCACTCAGTTTGTCATCCGGGAGAAGGAATATTCTACTCAGTTTGTCATCCGGGAGAAGGAATATTCCACTCCGTTTGTCATCTGACAGAAGGAATATTCCATTCAGTTTGTCATCTGGGAGAAGGAATATTCCACTCAGTTTGTCATCCGGGAGAAGGAATATTCTACTCAGTTTGTCATCCGGGAGAAGGAATATTCCACTCCGTTTGTCATCTGACAGAAGGAATATTCCATTCAGTTTGTCATCTGGGAGAAGGAATATTCCACTTAGTTTGTCATCCGGGAGAAGGAATATTCCACTCCGTTTGTCATCTGACAGAAGGAATATTCCATTCAGTTTGTCATCTGGGAGAAGGAATATTCCATTCAGTTTGTCATCTGGGAGAAGGAATATTCCATTCAGTTTGTCATCTGGGAGAAGGAATATTCCACTCAGTTTGTCATCCGGGAGAAGGAATATTCCACTCAGTTTGTTTTCCGGTAAAAGGAATATTCCACTCAGTTTGTCATCCGGGAGAAGGAATATTCTACTCAGTTTGTCATCCGGGAGAAGGAATATTCCACTCAGTTTGTCTTCCGGTAAAAGGAATATTCCACTCAGTTTGTCATCCGGGAGAAGGAATATTCTACTCAGTTTGTCATCCGGGAGAAGGAATATTCCACTCAGTTTGTCATCCGGGAGAAGGAATATTCCACTCCGTTTGTCATCCAGGAGAAGGAATATTCCACTCCGTGTGTCATCCGGGAGAAGGAATATTCCACTTAGTTTGTCATCTGGGAGAAGGAATATTCCACTCTGTGTGTCATCCAGGAGAAGGAATATTCCACTCCGTTTGTCATCCGGGAGAAGGAATATTCCACTCCGTGTGTCATCCGGGAGAAGGAATATTCCATTCAGTTTGTCATCCGTGAGAAGGAATATTCCACTCAGTTTGTCATCTGGGAGAAGGAATATTCCATTCAGTTTGTCATCCGGGAGAAGGAATATTCCACTCTGTGTGTCATCCGGGAGAAGGAATATTCCACTTAGTTTGTCATCTGGGAGAAGGAATATTCCACTCCGTGTGTCATCCGGGAGAAGAAATATTCCACTCCGTTTGTCATCCGGGAGAAGGAATATTCCACTCAGTTTGTCATCTGGGAGAAGGAATATTCCATTCAGTTTGTCATCCGGGAGAAGGAATATTCCACTCCGTTTGTCATCCGGGAGAAGGAATATTCCACTCCGTGTGTCATCCGGGAGAAGGAATATTCCACTTAGTTTGTCATCTGGGAGAAGGAATATTCCACTCTGTGTGTCATCCAGGAGAAGGAATATTCCACTCCGTTTGTCATCCGGGAGAAGGAATATTCCACTCCGTGTGTCATCCGGGAGAAGGAATATTCCATTCAGTTTGTCATCCGTGAGAAGGAATATTCCATTCAGTTTGTCATCCGGGAGAAGGAATATTCCACTCCGTGTGTCATCCGGGAGAAGGAATATTCCACTCAGTTTGTCATCTGGGAGAAGGAATATTCCATTCAGTTTGTCATCCGGGAGAAGGAATATTCCACTCTGTGTGTCATCCGGGAGAAGGAATATTCCACTTAGTTTGTCATCTGGGAGAAGGAATATTCCACTCCGTGTGTCATCCGGGAGAAGAAATATTCCACTCCGTTTGTCATCCGGGAGAAGGAATATTCCACTCAGTTTGTCATCTGGGAGAAGGAATATTCCATTCAGTTTGTCATCCGGGAGAAGGAATATTCCACTCCGTTTGTCATCCGGGAGAAGGAATATTCCACTCCGTGTGTCATCCGGGAGAAGGAATATTCCACTTAGTTTGTCATCTGGGAGAAGGAATATTCCACTCTGTGTGTCATCCAGGAGAAGGAATATTCCACTCCGTTTGTCATCCGGGAGAAGGAATATTCCACTCAGTTTGTCATCCGGGAGAAGGAATATTCCATTCAGTTTGTCATCCGTGAGAAGGAATATTCCATTCAGTTTGTCATCCGGGAGAAGGAATATTCCACTCCGTGTGTCATCCGGGAGAAGGAATATTCCACTCCGTTTGTCATCCGGGAGAAGGAATATTCCACTCCGTGTGTCATCCGGGAGAAGGAATATTCCACTTAGTTTGTCATCTGGGAGAAGGAATATTCCACTCTGTGTGTCATCCAGGAGAAGGAATATTCCACTCCGTTTGTCATCCGGGAGAAGGAATATTCCACTCCGTGTGTCATCCGGGAGAAGGAATATTCCATTCAGTTTGTCATCCGTGAGAAGGAATATTCCATTCAGTTTGTCATCCGGGAGAAGGAATATTCCACTCCGTGTGTCATCCGGGAGAAGGAATATTCCACTCAGTTTGTCATCTGGGAGAAGGAATATTCCATTCAGTTTGTCATCCGGGAGAAGGAATATTCCACTCTGTGTGTCATCCGGGAGAAGGAATATTCCACTTAGTTTGTCATCTGGGAGAAGGAATATTCCACTCCGTGTGTCATCCGGGAGAAGGAATATTCCACTCCATTTGTCATCCGGGAGAAGGAATATTCCACTCAGTTTGTCATCTGGGAGAAGGAATATTCCATTCAGTTTGTCATCCGGGAGAAGGAATATTCCACTCCGTTTGTCATCCGGGAGAAGGAATATTCCACTCCGTGTGTCATCCGGGAGAAGGAATATTCCACTTAGTTTGTCATCTGGGAGAAGGAATATTCCACTCCGTGTGTCATCCGGGAGAAGGAATATTCCACTCAGTTTGTCATCCGGGAGAAGGAATATTCCATTCAGTTTGTCATCCGTGAGAAGGAATATTCCATTCAGTTTGTCATCCGGGAGAAGGAATATTCCACTCCGTGTGTCATCCGGGAGAAGGAATATTCCACTCCGTTTGTCATCCGGGAGAAGGAATATTCCACTCCGTGTGTCATCCGGGAGAAGGAATATTCCACTTAGATTGTCATCTGGGAGAAGGAATATTCCACTCTGTGTGTCATCCAGGAGAAGGAATATTCCACTCCGTTTGTCATCCGGGAGAAGGAATATTCCACTCCGTGTGTCATCCGGGAGAAGGAATATTCCATTCAGTTTGTCATCCGTGAGAAGGAATATTCCATTCAGTTTGTCATCCGGGAGAAGGAATATTCCACTCCGTGTGTCATCCGGGAGAAGGAATATTCCACTCAGTTTGTCATCTGGGAGAAGGAATATTCCATTCAGTTTGTCATCCGGGAGAAGGAATATTCCACTCTGTGTGTCATCCGGGAGAAGGAATATTCCACTTAGTTTGTCATCTGGGAGAAGGAATATTCCACTCCGTGTGTCATCCGGGAGAAGGAATATTCCACTCCATTTGTCATCCGGGAGAAGGAATATTCCACTCAGTTTGTCATCTGGGAGAAGGAATATTCCATTCAGTTTGTCATCCGGGAGAAGGAATATTCCACTCCGTTTGTCATCCGGGAGAAGGAATATTCCACTCCGTGTGTCATCCGGGAGAAGGAATATTCCACTTAGTTTGTCATCTGGGAGAAGGAATATTCCACTCCGTGTGTCATCCGGGAGAAGGAATATTCCACTTAGTTTGTCATCTGGGAGAAGGAATATTCCACTCCGTGTGTCATCCGGGAGAAGGAATATTCCACTCCGTGTGTCATCCAGGAGAAGGAATATTCCACTTAGTTTGTCATCTGGAATATTCGACTCGTATTACTTCTTCCGGATGACAAACTGTTTGTGTCTCCAGGAGAATGTTCATCAACCACCAAAAATGGCTGGACTAGTTTGTCTCCAGCCTAGTTTGTCATCCAGTCAGATAATGGCGAGTAATGAATTGAACATGTCCGTGTTTATCATTCAAGGTTCAATCTATATACAGTTAACCCTTAGGATGCTGACTAAATAGGAAGGAATGTGCAAACAACATAGAACCAGATCAGCAGTGGCATAACGCTATTGCTATTCAGCCCATGTGTTCATGTTATTCGGATAGTGGAGCTAAGAGCCTGATCAAATGGCATGTTCTGTGTCGTCTGATCTGGCTCTATGCTGTTAGTAAGGGTTAAGATACCCATATATAAATTATTGATTTGGTGTCATGTGCGACAATCATTGAAGTTTGTATATTAAGCACTGCACACTGGATCGCTCACCCTGGTTAAAACGCTAAAGGGATAAACATTCGTTTTCGGGAAGATTGTACTAAGTTTTAACCAACGTTTTAGAGCGCTAGGTTTGATCCTCGGTACACTGGTCGCGAGATCGGACAGGTGGGTTTTCTCCCACAAAAATGACCACATTTACACTGCACCAACGAATGTGAAACAAACTTTAAATTTTAAACAAATTTATTACATTTATCATATCCAGTTAAGCAAACTTAACAATTCTTTCATTTTCTGTCATACGAACAACTAATAGCACTTTTATATGCAAAACATACACGAATACGCACTAAATGCGTAGTACATGAAAACATTTACATGAATATGCGTAGTACATGAATGCGTACTGGGTTCAGATAAATCTATATCCCCCCCTCCCATTAAATTACATGAAAACGCACTAAATGCGTGGTACATGAAAACATTTACAGGAAAACATACATGAATGCGTAGTACATGAAAACGCACAATGCGTAGTGGGTTCAGATGAATCTATCCCCCCTCCAATTAAATAATATGACGATTGTTCTCTCCCGAAAGTATGACGATTGTTCTCTCCCGAAAGTATGTGCCCAGCATCACCCTGGGGAAATGCTCCTGCAGTCGTTGTAACCAACCGGACACACACATATACGGTAAATGTAACCATCCGGACACACACATACGGTAAATGTAACCATCCGGACACACACATACGGTAAATGTAACCATCCGGACACACACATACGGTAAATGTAACCATCCGGACACACACATATACGGTAAATGTAACCAACCGGACACACACATATACGGTAAATGTAACCAACCGGACACACACATATACGGTAAATGTAACCAACCGGACACACACATACGGTAAATGTAACCATCCGGACACTCACATATATGGTAAATGTAACCATCCGGACACACACATATACGGTAAATGTAACCAACCGGACACAATGATATTATTACAGACTGGTAGGTAACAATTCTGAATACGACAATCCCAATAAATAACATCTATTTAAACACAGATACATGTACCTACCAAATAAATATCTCAATACAGACTCAATTCTACTTTTGGCCATTTTGAATTAATTGACAAGTTTTTCATCTTGGTAAATTCAACCGACCCGTGTAAAGAAAGGTGAGGCATGCATGAAAATCAAGTTTAAATAGCCTTCTGTAATATTCTGCACAACACGAGAATTCCGTGCCTCTGTTTAGCCCATTCAACACCAAGTAACTGACATGGACTGGTGCATGATATTTTTTAGACAAATAAATTAATGAGAAAATTTAATGAACTGGTCCAAATGTATCGAAATGGGTTATTTCGTCTTAAAATACACATATGAGACGACTTGTTGCGAGGATTTCCTAGTCTGGCCTACAAAATCAACACGGCTAGCTAGGCCCCTGGTTTTGTAATGTGAAAACGGTCAGACTAGTGCTAGCAACCAACTAATTAAGCAGTCAGCAGCGTAAGTCATTTTAACTTGGATTTCCACACATAACAATTAAAATATTAATCTGCATTACCAAATGCAGCCACTTCTGCATCACCACCGGCTTAACATGTTCTGACAAAATAAGGGCGGCTAATTCACCGACGGCTTATGTCGGCTAATTCACCGACGGCTTATGTCGGCTAATTCACCGACGGCTTATGTCGGCTAATTCACCGACGTCTAATGTCGGCTAATTCTGACATTGATTACAAGAGTTGCTCTGTAGGAAAACCAACACAATAGTTGAGAACAGGCAATGATATGATCATGAGTTGAAAATTGTGAAAAAGAGGAGTTCACCCCCACCTAAAAAGTGTAAAGATCTCAGGAGATCACCCCCACCTAAAGAGGAGATCACCCCCACCTAAAGAGGAGATCACCCCCACCTAAAGAGGAGATCACTCCCACCTAAAGAGGAGATCACCCCCACCTAAAGAGGAGATCAGCCCCACCTAAAGAGGAGTTCACCCCCACCTAAAGAGGAAATCACCCCCACCTAAAAAGTGTAAAGATCTCTCCTAAACAGCTTAGACCACCGACATTTATCTATTCTTAAAGAATTTGACCAAAAATCCTCTAAAATAAGAAAAACTTACAGCACTGAATGTTAACATTGGTATCAAACATTGGTGTTTAAAATCACATCACACAAACAGCTTGGGTGTTATGGCGACTCCAGCTATTATTGGTGGAGGAAGACCGTGGATAGGCACAATGGTAGAAACCACGGACCTGCCAGCTGGGCAGCTTCCTCCCATGAAAGGTGGAATCCAACCTACAGCAGTGATAGGCAAATTTGTACGACTCAATTAAGTCGAGCCGAGTTTTTCTCTCGTCAATGGCATTAGTTCTCCTACAACAGGACTCATGACTGTATTTTTATTATATTTACAGTAAATATTAGCTTATTTCGCTAAATATTGAATTCACGTGTTTGTAAAATAAAAGTAAAGTGTCACCCCTATTGAAAGGGCCAGCCATTTCTGAGACATCAGTACTTCCCGAATCCAATCATTGAATGCCAGGCGCCTGGCTGATAGGCACTATCATTGAATGCCAGGCACTATCATTGAATGCCAGGCGCTATCATTGAATGACAGGCGTCTGGCTGATAGGCACTATCATTGAATGCCAGGCGTCTGGCTGATAGGCACTATCATTGAATGCCAGGCGTCTGGCTGATAGGCACTATCATTGAATGCCAGGCGTCTGGCTGATAGGCGCCATCATTGAATGCCAGACACCTGGCTGATCATTGAATGTGTTGAATGCGGCACTATCATTGAATGCCAGGCGCCTGGCTGATAGCACTAGCTGGCGGCTCACCATATCAGGCAATCGGTAACTAGCTGGCGGCTCACCATATCAGGCAATCGGTAACTAGCTGGCGGCTCACCATATCAGGCAATCGGTAACTAGCTGG
>CM026396.1:22868533-23027123 GCA_014843695.1 Archivesica marissinica | reverse complement strand
GGCTAATTCACCGACGGCTTATGTCGGCTAATTCACCGACGGCTAATGTCGGCTAATTCTGACATTGATTACAAGAGTTGCTCTGTAGGAAAACCAACACAATAGTTGAGAACAGGCAATGATATGATCACGAGTTGAAAAGTGTGAAAAAGAGGAGTTCACCCCCACCTAAAAAGTGTAAAGATCTCAGGAGATCACCCCCACCTAAAGAGGAGATCACTCCCACCTAAAGAGGAGATCAGCCCCACCTAAAGAGGAGATCACCCCCACCTAAAGAGGAGTTCACCCCCACCTAAAGAGGAGATCAGCCCCACCTAAAGAGGAGTTCACCCCCACCTAAAGAGGAAATCACCCCCACCTAAAAAGTGTAAAGATCTCTCCTAAACAGCTTAGACCACCGACATTTATCTATTCTTAAAGAATTTGACCAAAAATCCTCTAAAATAAGAAAAACTTACAGCACTGAATGTTAACATTGGTATCAAACATTGGTGTTTAAAATCACATCACACAAACAGCTTGGGTGTTATGGCGACTCCAGCTATTATTGGTGGAGGAAGACCGTGGATAGGCACAATGGTAGAAACCACGGACCTGCCAGCTGGGCAGCTTCCTCCCATGAAAGGTGGAATCCAACCTACAGCAGTGATAGGCAAATTTGTACGACTCAATTAAGTCGAGCCGAGTTTTTCTCTCGTCAATGGCATTAGTTCTCCTACAACAGGACTCATGACTGTATTTTTATTATATTTACAGTAAATATTAGCTTATTTCGCTAAATATTGAATTCACGTGTTTGTAAAATAAAAGTAAAGTGTCACCCCTATTGAAAGGGCCAGCCATTTCTGAGACATCAGTACTTCCCGAATCCAATCATTGAATGCCAGGCGCCTGGCTGATAGGCACTATCATTGAATGCCAGGCACTATCATTGAATGCCAGGCGCTATCATTGAATGACAGGCGTCTGGCTGATAGGCACTATCATTGAATGCCAGGCGTCTGGCTGATAGGCACTATCATTGAATGCCAGGCGTCTGGCTGATAGGCACTATCATTGAATGCCAGGCGTCTGGCTGATAGGCGCCATCATTGAATGCCAGACACCTGGCTGATCATTGAATGTGTTGAATGCGGCACTATCATTGAATGCCAGGCGCCTGGCTGATAGCACTAGCTGGCGGCTCACCATATCAGGCAATCGGTAACTAGCTGGCGGCTCACCATATCAGGCAATCGGTAACTAGCTGGCGGCTCACCATATCAGGCAATCGGTAACTAGCTGGCGGCTCACCATATCAGGCAATCGGTAACTGCTGGCGGCTCACCAATCAGGCAATCGGTAACTAGCTGGCGGCTCACCATATCAGGCAATCGGTAACTAGCTGGCGGCTCACCATATCAGGCAATCGGTAACTAGCTGGCGGCTCACCATATCAGGCAATCGGTAACTAGCTGGCGGCTCACCATATCAGGCAATCGGTAACTAGCTGGCGGCTCACCATATCAGGCAATCGGTAACTAGCTGGCGGCTCACCATATCAGGCAATCGGTAACTAGCTGGTGGCTCACCATATCAGGCAATCGGTAACTAGCTGGCGGCTCACCATATCAGGCAATCGGTAACTAGCTGGCGGCTCACCATATCAGAATGAACATTAACAATAATATTATGCTTTAGCAAATTCATGAATTTGTGATGTTAACTTGAAATTTACAGCAAAAATAAAGTTCAAGCAAATAAACAGCACTTTAATATAATATTTCACAGTCTCCAATATGTGTACGATCGAGATGAGTTCCTCATAGCAGCATGGTGGATGGATTTTCTAGGTATTTACGGAACTGTGAGAGCCATCGGGCACCGACTGCTCCATCTACGACACGATGATCACAGCTCAAGGTTACCGACAACACAGTCGCTTCTGCAAACCTGCAACACAACAATCAAATCTGTAACACAACTTTTACGTGCACAGTGTACAAACCTGTAACACAACTTTTACATGCACGGTGTACAAACCTGTAACACATCTTTTACATGCACGGTGTACAAACCTGTAACACAACTTTTACATGCACGGTGTAAAGCACTGACACCTCAGTTTATGTTATGTTATATTTCGGGTTTTTACGCCTGCATCAGCACCATTTCGGGCTATATCGCCGGCGGGCAAGTTTACCTAACAACACCTTTCCTGGGCAGGCTCCAGCGGTTAACCAGTACTTGGGTGCACCAACCACCGTAAGAAACTGCCAACTTTATCATATAAATGAGACACGGCCTGAGCGGGGCTCGAACCCGTGACCATCAGAGATGATAGGTTACAGTGGTATACAAGTCAGCGACCTTAACCACTCGACCAGGGAGGCGGACTCCACCTCAGTTTAAAGTCTCATCTGAAACTAATTTTATTAGTGTCAGATGGGTTAGTTTTATTCATGTAAAATAGAATATATAACTATCTGTCATGAAACAAATGTCAACATAGTACATGTGAGCATTAACGTGCAGAGTAGATGACATATAATCAATACCAAGGATAACACAAAAAGAGAGCAACAAAGCTCTCCTTATTTCCATTGTGGTCCTTAGGGTGGATCACACATTGATCCCTGGATTACCAGTTCAGCGTGTTAACACTAGCCTACCGAACATATTCATCTATTAAAGGTATCTAATTGGGTATCTAATTAAAGAGTTACGCCCCATGAAGCCATAAAACTGGCATGGCACAAGGTTATAGAACAGAACTTGTACATAGAGTGGTGGGGTAATTTGCATATATTATCAACCAATAAAAGAACAGAAAAAAACTTCAACTTTTCAATGTTACACACAATCATGTTAAATTGTGTAATAACCAGATGTATATTGAAAGGAAAGTTTGGATGATTTTGAATGAAAGAAATGTTTGTTTGTTAGTTCGGGTTTTACGCCTGCATCAGCTATATCGCAGGCAGGCAGTTAACCGCTGCAGCCTGCCCAGCCAGTACTTGGGTGCACTAACCTCCGTAAGAAACTGCCAACTTTTTTATATAAATGAGACACGGCCTGAGCGGGGCTCGAACCCGTGACCATCAGTGATGATAGGCTACAGTGGTACACTCGTCAGCGACCATAACCACTCGACCACGGAGGCGGACGAATGAAAAAGAAATAAGACTAGCAAAGGAAAGTAAAAATTATCAATATCGGGCATCTATCTTAGCTGTCACAATAGCAGTGGTTAACATGCTCACCTCGCACCAATGCAATTCAAGTTTGATCATCGGCCTGGGACTTACACAAGATGGTACGGTGGTCCAAGCTGTATTTCAGGCACGGACGGATGGGCACCCAGGTAGAACAACCAACCTTTCCGCAAACTAGTTAGATACCTTCCACGGTTGGAAGAATTTGACAGCCCTAGAGTCATTTGAACCTATAGCAGTGAGGGCCAAGTGATTTGAAGTAAACGACGGTAAACGCTTGGCAGCCCAATCGGAAATAAATAAACTACGATTAGATGTCGATGGCTTACCCTGTATCACTGTGTTCATCAACAACTAATCTCCTTTCTGCTCCGCCCACTGCCAGTATGCACGCCTGGGGAGGATTTATCACTGCCGAGAATGACTTTATACCAAACATACCAAGATTAGAGATGGTGAACGTACCGCCCTGAAAATAACAATTCTCCGAGTTTGGAAGTGTAGTTTTTATACATGCACGGTAGGAGAATCTGGTCTTGTCCTATGCATGTACCTGTAGTTCTGCGGTGTTATAGCATGTGGCCGCAATACGGCGATAAGATAATCTTTTTCGCAGTCGTATTTCACTATGTCTGCGGTGTTGGTGGCAGTTGGCGCTATTGAATGGATACAAAATTTCGTGACCGCCGAAAGTTGAATTTCGCAGGGTCTCACGGATTTTGAAAAAGTCTGCTTGTTCTGTATGGTCACACACTGCAGAAACACACTAGAAGCAGTGTGAAATAAATATAGAAACAGTTAATCTCGTGTAAAGTGCTGCATTATAACAGTATATAAATATTTCACCTCGGTGAGTGCGACAGTGGATTATTTATCCTCGGGTTCACAATATCCATACGTCACTCTCGCCGAGATGAAATATTTATTTTGTTATGCCGTGTTCCTTAGATATATTTGAGAGCATAGTCGGCATCGCAGCGATTGCTTAATTTCCGCAGAGGAGATTTGACAGCAACCGTGACCGTAATCTTTAACAAAAACCGCTACTATACCCTACATTACTTAAAACAACGATACAGCTAAACGTTGTACGAACTATGTTGACTGATAAAATAATTACACAGGGTTCATTCTAGGTCAGAATGTTTGGGAGAAGTGAGAAAGCGCGTGATCGCTTCCTTAAATGGTATTCTTTAATATACTTCTGCAAAATAGGGTTAAAATGCACAGTACAACCATTAAATACAACATTTGAATAGAAGGAGTGCTTTATAATGGGCCAGTGTATCTTACTAGACAAAATTTTGTTTGAAAGTCATAAAAACCAAATTATTAAAAAAAAATTTTTAGGGAGAAGTGGAGCCACCAGAGGGCGAAGTCAGGGTCCCTAGGGCGACAATTTCGCCAACACCGCCCTCTAAACTGATCCCTGTATACATCGTCTATATACATTTTTATTTTATTAATTTTACATACCCGTTTATATATAGTTATAACAGACAAGTTATTATTGCTTTGAATACCGTATACCCCCATTTAAATGCTCTCTACTAATAAACACCCCCATTTAACCCTTTCCTTCATAGAGATTTGGGTTAATATACTATTCTATCTCCATACAAACGACAGCAATTTAGCTATCATGAAGTGGATAAGTAGTCGCCATATCTATCCCACCTCCATAGATATTACTGGGACTTCATGGAGATTTAGGTTAATATACTATTATATCTCCATACAAACGACAGCCATTTAGCTATCATGCAGTGGATAAATAGTTGCCATATCTATCCCACCTCCATAGATATTACTGGTACTACACGAGATTCTGGCCTTTATTATGAACATTGGTTTGGCTATTACATTGTCAATGTATGTCGTATTGGTAATGGCGTTAAGAGGTGCTTCTATGAGGAAAAGGGTTTATTATGAACATTGGTTTGGCTACTACATTGTCAATGTATGTCATATTGGTAATGGTGTTAAGAGGTGCTTCTATGAGGGAAAGGGTTTATTATGAACATTGGTTTGGCTACTACATTGTCAATGTATGTCGTATTGGTAATGGTGTTAAGAGATACTTCTATGAGGGAAAGGGTTAAAACATAAGATAACATAAAATATACATAATATTGACCTGAAATTCATGTGGTTGCAGTTTGCCGTCCCTCGCCTTGGCTGCCAATATACCTACATCTTCTCCTATCTGAGTTAAACCCTACAATACATAGATTAATATATTAGCGCAGTGGTTAGCGCGCCCACTTCTCACCAATGCAACCCAGGTTTGATCCTCGGACCGGGAATGTATGTGAGATGGTACGGATGTCGCCAGATCGGAAATGTGGGTTTTCTCCGGGTACTCCAGTTTCCTCCCGCACGAATGACCACATTTACGCTTTCATCCGCGCCAACACGAGTGATTAATATAAGTTGTTGAAACTTGCTTCGTTTAAATCCATCGCTATGAAGGAGAGAAATGGAGCAATGTGTATTCAAATGTTTTTGCCCAAGGACATCACAACCGTGGTTACGGTGGGGCTTAAGCCCACAATCTCTTGGCTACGAGCCGAACACCATTCACAAAAGAGGATTCACGCTAAACGTATTTGGTTTAACGGCGCATCAGCACAGTTCAGGCTATATCGCGCCCAGGGTTAAGTATATTGTATACAAGAGATCTACAACTAAAAATATTATGTAGATAACATACTGTTTGTATTAAAATTGTAATGACGAAAGGTCAATTGCAACAAAATTTATCAAGCTGTGAAAATGATAAAATGACGATTGAGTGCTAAATCTACACAGTGAATTAAGATGTGTTTAACAAAACAGTGGATTATCTACAAGACTCTCTTTACCTTTAAATCTGCTCTAAACACTATAGGTGTGATAAGTCCGGCGTCTGTTGCCACGGCAACGTTAATGTCTACCGTGTTATATCTGAAATGGATAGCAGAGGTTATATACACAGATGGATATGTAGTCCAGTGGTAACACGCTGGACTGGTAATCCAGGGATCGCAGGTTCGATCCCCCGTCTGACCCTAATAAAATTAACAGTCTTTCAGATGGGACGTTAAACCGAGGTCTGTGTGTGTTTGTGGTGGGGGATTCTGGAATTGGTCTCTGTCTGTAAAATAACTAATCTCTTCAGGAGGCGTCGCTCATATGGGCAACCGGTAGCGACGATAAATAAACGTAAAAACACACACACACAGAGGTTATACACGCAAGAACAAAATATAGAAAAACACAACCATTGACAGTTTCACAGAAGCGATCCTGCCATGACGAGTTTGCATCAGTTACCTGTTTACATGAACCCTTACAGGGGATGTGAGGGGTTTCACAGATGTACTTACTGTCTCACGAAGTTATCCTGCTACGACGAGTTTGCTTCAGGTACCTGTTTACATGAACCCTTACAGGGGATGTGAGGGGTTTCACAGATGTACTTACTGTCTCACGAAGCTATCCTGCCACGATGAGTTCGCTTCAGGTACCTGTTTACATGAACCCTTACAGGGGACACGAGAGGGGCTTCACAGATGTACTTACTGTCTCACGAAGCTATCCTGCCACGACGAGTTCGCTTCGGGTACCTGTTTACATGCTAGTGCTGATGCCTTGATGAGGAAATCATTAACAGATATTTTCTTGTTGTCTTTTGCTAGTAAAGTGTTTAATTCTTTTCTTAACCTGGAAGATAACAAACAGTTTAAACCTTATTTATTTTACAAACACTGGCATAGTCTAGAAGGTATACATGCATATTGATCTATGTATTTTGGAGAAAACAGTTTCCGGGTCGTGCTAGAAATATGACAAAATTGACTAATAAAATCTCAGTTTGGCGAAAATGATAAAAACGGCAAAAATCTGTAAAATGTCCCCAGCTGTCCGATCTGGCGACCACTGTACCATCTCAGATACTTTCCGGTCCATAGGATCGAACCCGGGTTGCATTGGTGAGAAACGAGTGCGCTAACAGCGCGTAATTGGAAAAGGTTTAGATGGGAAGTATTGCAAAATATGGTAAATTATTAATTGATTTATGCAATAATACAATTTAAGGATGCGATCACGCGCTTTCTCACTTCTCCCAAAAATTCTGACCTAGAATGAACCCTGGGTCACGACGGTGGATTGAGCTACCTATTCCAGGATAGAATGGAACCCATCTCATGTCCGCTGGAGCCGTTACGATTGTGCCCTTAGGCAAGGCATTTAAATTCCACATTGCCTCTCCCCTCTCCCTCGTGGCGAGAGATTCTATCAGGAATTAGGTCTCGAGAGTGATTAATATAAGTTGTAATAACTTGTTTTGCAATCGAGCTAAAATAAATTTGTATAAACTATTCCAGGATTCAGCTGTAAGCTATTAAAGGCATTATCTATATATAAAGACTATGTATTTTTTGCAACTCTTAGAATTTTGGAAAATGAGTATTACTTCATACTAATCTGCCAACATTATTTAAATCTTAATATTGAAATGCATTAAAAGATATTACCGTACTTGGCCGTCAATGTAGAAATTTATTAATCTTTTGTCATGCAAATCCGAAAAACATTGATCTTTCTAGATTTATATATTTTGCAAATAAGCAACTAAACTAACACGTTTTACATCATATATTTGAATACTAATAACGTACAAGTTTGTTCTTTTGTAAAATGTCATGTCACTGCCTGTTTTTACTGTTTAATTGCTATAAACATATATAACTGTCTTATGTAATAAACTTGTGTAACCGTCTTATGCAATAGACATGTGTAACTGTCTTATGCAATAAACAGGTACTGTCTTATGCAATAAAAACGTGTAACTGTCTTATGTAATAAACATGTGTAACTGTCTTATGTAATAAACAGGTGTAACTGTCTTATGTAATAAACACGTGTAACTGTCTTATGTAATAAACATGTGTAACTGTCTTATGTAATAAACAGGTGTAACTGTCTTATGTAGTAAACACGTATAACTGTCTTATGCAATAAACAGGTGTAACTGTCTTATGCAATAAACACACATAACTGTCTTATGCAATAAACACGTGTAACTGTCTTATGCAATAAACATGTGTAACTGTCTTATGCAATAAACACGTGTAACTGTCTTATGTAATAAACACGTGTAACTGTCTTATGTAATAAACATGTGTAACTGTCTTATGCAATAAACACGTGTAACTGTCTTATGTAATAAACATGTGTAACTGTCTTATGCAATAAAAACGTGTAACTGTCTTATGCAATAAACAGGTGTAACTGTCTTATGCAATAAAAACGTGTAACTGTCTTATGTAATAAACATGTGTAACTGTCTTATGCAATAAAAACGTGTAACTGTCTTATGCAATAAACACGTGTAACTGTCTTATGTAATAAACATGTGTAACTGTCTTATGCAATAAAAACGTGTAACTGTCTTATGCAATAAAAACGTGTAACTGTCTTATGCAATAAAAACGTGTAACTGTCTTATGCAATAAACAGGTGTAACGGTCTTATATAATAAACAGGTGTAACTGTCTTATGTAATAAACAGGTGTAACTGTCTTATGTAATAAACAGGTGTAACTGTCTTATATAATAAACATGTGTAACTGTCTTATGTAATAAACATGTGTAACTGTCTTATGCAATAAACAGGTGTAACTGTCTTATGTAATAAACAGGTGTAACTGTCTTATGTAATAAACATGTGTAACTGTCTTATGCAATAAACAGGTGTAACTGTCTTATGTAATAAACATGTGTAACTGTATTATGTAATAAACATGTGTAACTGTCTTATGCAATAAACACATGTAACTGTCTTATGTAATAAACATGTGTAACTGTCTTATGCAATAAAAACGTGTAACTGTCTTATGCAATAAAAACGTGTAACTGTCTTATGCAATAAACAGGTGTAACTGTCTTATGCAATAAACAGGTGTAACGGTCTTATATAATAAACAGGTGTAACTGTCTTATGTAATAAACATGTGTAACTGTCTTATGTAATAAAAACGTGTAACTGTCTTATGTAATAAACAGGTGTAACTGTCTTATGCAATAAACAGGTGTAACTGTCTTATGCAATAAACAGGTGTAACTGTCTTATGCAATAAACAGGTGTAACTGTCTTATGTAATAAAAACGTGTAACTGTCTTATGTAATAAACAGGTGTAACTGTCTTATGTAATAAACAGGTGTAACTGTCTTATGTAATAAACAGGTGTAACTGTCTTATGTAATAAACAGGTGTAACTGTCTTATGTAATAAACAGGTGTAACTGTCTTATGTAATAAACATGTGTAACTGTCTTATGTAATAAACATGTGTAACTGTCTTATGCAATAAACAGGTGTAACTGTCTTATGCAATAAACATGTGTAACTGTCTTATGTAATAAACATGTGTAACTGTCTTATGTAATAAACACGTGTAACTGTCTTATGTAATAAACAGGTGTAACTGTCTTATGCAATAAACAGGTGTAACTGTCTTATGTAATAAACAGGTGTAACTGTCTTATGTAATAAAAACATGTAACTGTCTTATGCAATAAACAGGTGTAACTGTCTTATGTAATAAACAGGTGTAACTGTCTTATGTAATAAAAACGTGTAACTGTCGTATGTAATAAAAACGTGTAACTGTCTTATGTAATAAACAGGTGTAACTGTCTTATGTAATAAAAACGTGTAACTGTCTTATGTAATAAACAGGTGTAACTGTCTTATGTAATAAACAGGTGTAACTGTCTTATGTAATAAACATGTGTAACTGTCTTATGTAATAAACATGTGTAACTGTCTTATGTAATAAACATGTGTAACTGTCTTATGTAATAAAAACGTGTAACTGTCTTATGTAATAAACAGGTGTAACTGTCTTATATAATAAACATGTGTAACTGTCTTATGTAATAAAAACGTGTAACTGTCTTATGTAATAAAAACGTGTAACTGTCTTATGTAATAAACAGGTGTAACTGTCTTATGCAATAAAAACGTGTAACTGTCTTATGTAATAAACAGGTGTAACTGTCTTATGTAATAAACAGGTGTAACTGTCTTATGCAATAAACAGGTGTAACTGTCTTATGCAATAAACAGGTGTAACTGTCTTATGTAATAAACAGGTGTAACTGTCTTATGTAATAAACATGTGTAACTGTCTTATGTAATAAACATGTGTAACTGTCTTATGCAATAAACAGGTGTAACTGTCTTATGCAATAAACATGTGTAACTGTCTTATGTAATAAAAATGTGTAACTGTCTTATGTAATAAACAGGTGTAACTGTCTTATGTAATAAACAGGTGTAACTGTCTTATGCAATAAACAGGTGTAACTGTCTTATGTAATAAACAGGTGTAACTGTCTTATGTAATAAAAACGTGTAACTGTCTTATGCAATAAACAGGTGTAACTGTCTTATGTAATAAACAGGTGTAACTGTCTTATGTAATAAAAACGTGTAACTGTCGTATGTAATAAAAACGTGTAACTGTCTTATGTAATAAACAGGTGTAACTGTCTTATGCAATGAACACGTGTATCTGTCTTATGCAATAAACACGTGTAACTGTCTTATGCAATAAACATGTGTAACTGTCTTATGCAATAAACAGGTGTAACTGTCTTATGCAATAAACAGGTGTAACGGTCTTATGTAATAAACAGGTGTAACTGTCTTATGTAATAAACAGGTGTAACTGTCTTATGTAATAAAAACGTGTAACTGTCTTATGTAATAAACAGGTGTAACTGTCTTATGTAATAAACAGGTGTAACTGTCTTATGCAATGAACACGTGTAACTGTCTTATGCAATAAACATGTGTAACTGTCTTATGCAATAAACATGTGTAACTGTCTTATGCAATAAACAGGTGTAACTGTCTTATGCAATAAACAGGTGTAACCGTCTTATGCAATAAACAGGTGTAACTGTCTTATGTAATAAACATGTGTAACTGTCTTATGCAATAAACAGGTGTAACTGTCTTATGCAATAAACACACATAACTGTCTTATGTAATAAACATGCGTAACTGTCTTACAATAAACACGTATATTGCATTATGTAATAACCATCGTATATTGTATTATGCAATAAACACATAACTGTCTTATGCGATAAACATGTATATTGTATTATGCGATAAACACATATATTGTATTTGCGATAAACACGTATATTGTATTATGCGATAAACACATATATTGTATTATGTAATAAACACGTATATTGTATTATGCGATAAACACATATATTGTATTATGCAATAAACACGTATATTGTATTATGTAATAAACACATATATTGCATTATGCAATAAACATGTATATTGTATTATGCAATAAACACGTATATTGTATTATGCAATAAACATCATATATTGTATTATGCAATAAACATCATATATTGTATTATGCAATAAACACATAATTGTCTTATGCAATAAACACGTATATTGTATTGTATAACGAAGATCGACTTACTCCAATGTTCTATCCAATACGACATCTATAGTAAGATAATAATGAGGTATGGTCTGCTTAGATTCTGTTAACCGCTTTGCTATAGTCTGAAACAGGATATAAATGTGATGTGTGGTCAGTTATGTTAGGTTATATTTCGGGTTTTACGCCTGCATCAGCACCATTTCGGGCTATATCGCCGGCGGGCAGTTTACCTAACAACACCTTTCCTGGGCAGGCTCCAGCGGTTAACCAGTACTTGGGTGCACCAACCTCCGTAAGAAACTGCCAACTTTTTCATATAAATGAGACACGGCCTGAGCTTGGCTCGAACCCGTGACCATCAGTGATGATAGATTACAGTGGTATACAAGTCAAACGACCATAACCACTCGACAACAGAGGCGGACCGTGGTGGTCAGTATTCAGTAATACAACTTCAATTACAAGTCTAGGTTGAGAGGTTACAAAACTGTCCTCACACTCGTGCGAGTGAGATTTCCACTCAGTTCAACCAATCAGAACGCTCAAGATCCTGATTGAGATTGAATATAAAAGTTTTATAACAACGGAACAAGGAACAATGGTCCAGCAGGAAGAAAGTTGAAATTTACCCCTACCCCATCCCCCTCAGATTCAAAGATTAACCGAGTTGGCAATAAAGTGTGGGTCCTCCTGACCAATAGGAGCGCGAGAAAAAGTATTATCGCTTATGTACTCGTGTGGGCGAGCCTCGTTTCCGACGACATATTCAAACCACTCTGGTGGAATATCCTTGTTCCACACAAGTCTATATGAAAGTGGAAGTCGTGATAGCGCAGTGATAGTGCGTTTGCACCAGGTACGAAAGGTCCGGAGTTTGAGCCCCGCTGGAGGTTTTTGTGCCCTTAGGCAAGGCATTTAAATTCCACATTGCCTCTTCTCTCCCTCGTGGCGATAGATTCCATCAGGAATGAGGTGTCGAGAGTGATTAATATAAGTTGTAAGAACTTGTTTCGCAATTGTGCTAAAATAAATTTGTATAAACAAAAACAACAAAGTGTATAATTATGAAGGACACTATTAATCCAATCTATATTAAATTGGAACAAGAGTGCAGTCTCAGAGACAACCCCCATAATACTGTACAGTCATATACCAAGGGAGATAATTCTGCAACATCTAAATACAACCTTCACTATTGCCAATATCTCTCAAACTTTCAGCAGTTTCATGACATCAGCGTCTAAGCTAATAACTCCCAAGTTCTAAGTATAACCTTGACACAACGAACAAATAACTCCCAAGTTCCAAGTATGACCTTCACACAACGAACAAATAACTCCCAAGTTCTAAGTATGAACTTGACACAACGAACAAATAACTCCCAAGTTCTAAGTATAACCTTGACATAACGAACAAATAACTCCCAAGTTCTAAGTATAACATTGACACAACGAACAAATAACTCCCAAGTTCTAAGTATAACCTTCATACAACGAACAAATAACTCCCAAGTTCTAAGTATGACCTTGACACAACGAACAAATAACTCCCAAGTTCTAAGTATGACCTTCACACAACGAACAAATAACTCCCAAGTTCTAAGTATAACCTTGACACAACGAACAAATAACTCCCAAGTTCTAAGTATAACCTTCACACAACGAACAAATAACTCCCAAGTTCTAAGTATGACCTTGACACAACGAACAAATAACTCCCAAGTTCTAAGTACAACCTTGACACAACGAACAAATAACTCCCAAGTTTTAAGTATAACCTTGACACAACGAACAAATAACTCCCAAGTTCTAAGTATAACCTTCACACAACGAACAAATAACTCCCAAGTTCTAAGTACAACCTTGACACAACGAACAAATAACTCCCAAGTTCTAAGTATGACCTTCACACAACGAACAAATAACTCCCAAGTTCCAAATATAACCTTGACACAACGAACAAATAACTCCCAAGTTCTAAGTATAACCTTCACACAACGAACAAATAACTCCCAAGTTCTAAGTATGACCTTGACACAACGAACAAATAACTCCCAAGTTCTAAGTACAACCTTGACACAACGAACAAATAACTCCCAAGTTTTAAGTATAACCTTGACACAACGAACAAATAACTCCCAAGTTCTAAGTATAACCTTGACACAACGAACAAATAACTCCCAAGTTCTAAGTATAACCTTCACACAACGAACAAATAACTCCCAAGTTCTAAGTATGACCTTCACACAACAACAAATAACTCCCAAGTTCCAAATATAACCTTGACACAACGAACAAATAACTCCCAAGTTCTAAGTATAACCTTGACACAACGAACAAATAACTCCCAAGTTCTAAGTATGACCTTGACACAACGAACAAATAACTCCCAAGTTCTAAGTATGACCTTGACACAACGAACAAATAACTCCCAAGTTCTAAGTATAACCTTCACACAACGAACAAATAACTCCCAAGTTCTAAGTATGACCTTGACACAACGAACAAATAACTCCCAAGTTCTAAGTATAACCTTCACACAACGAACAAATAACTCCCAAGTTCTAAGTATGACCTTGACACAACGAACAAATAACTCCCAAGTTCTAAGTATAACCTTCACACAACGAACAAATAACTCCCAAGTTCCAAATATAACCTTGACACAACGAACAAATAACTCCCAAGTTCTAAGTATGACCTTCACACAACGAACAAATAACTCCCAAGTATAACCTTGACACAACGAACAAATACTCCCAGTTTTAAGTATAACCTGACACAACGAACAAATAACTCCCAAGTTCTAAGTATAACCTTGACACAATGAACAAATAACTCCCAAGTTCTAAGTATAACCTTGACACAACGAACAAATAACTCCCAAGTTCTAAGTATAACCTTGACACAACGAACAAATAACTCCCAAGTTCTAAGTATAACCTTGACACAACGAACAAATAACTCCCAAGTTCTAAGTATAACCTTGACACAACGAACAAATAACTCCCAAGTTCTAAGTATGACCTTGACACAACGAACAAATAACTCCCAAGTTCTAAGTATGACCTTGACACAACGAACAAATAACTCCCAAGTTCTAAGTATAACCTTGACACAACGAACAAATAACTCCCAAGTTCTAAGTATGACCTTACACAATGAACAAATAACTCCAAGTTCTAAGTATGACCTTGACACAACGAACAAATAACTCCCAAGTTCTAAGTAAACTTGACACAACGAACAAATAACTCCCAAGTTCTAAGTATGACCTTGACACAACAAACAAATAACTCCCAAGTTCTAAGTATAACCTTCACACAACGAACAAATAACTCCCAAGTTCTAAGTATGACCTTGACACAACGAACAAATAACTCCCAAGTTCTAAGTATAACCTTCACACAACGAACAAATAACTCCCAAGTTCTAAGTATGACCTTCACACAACGAATAAATAACTCCCAAGTTCTAAGTATAACCTTCACACAACGAACAAATAACTCCCAAGTTCTAAGTATGACTTTCACACAACGAACAAATAACTCCCAAGTTCTAAGTATAACCTTCACACAACGAACAAATAACTCCCAAGTTCTAAGTATAACCTTCACACAACGAACAAATAACTCCCAAGTTCTAAGTATGACCTTGACACAACGAACAAATAACTCCAATAATACAAGTGCCTTCCTCGGTAATCACCTTCTTACAGACGGATCTGTAGTCCAGTGGTAACACGCTGAACTTGTAATCCAGGGATCGCAGGTTTGATCCCCCTTCTGACCCTAATAAAATTAAGTCTTTCAGATGGGACATTAAACCGAGGTCTCGTGTCCATGCTTTACAAACGAAACCAGAGGAGATTCTGGAATGGGTCTCTGTATCATGCACTATCCTCCAAAATCTAAAATAACTAATCTCTTCAGGAGGCGTCGCTCATATGGGCAACCGGTAGCGACGATAAATAAACGTAAAACACACACAAATAACTCCAAAGTTCCAAGTATGACCGTAACACAACTGGTTGGATATACGTGTGGATGCACACACAGAACTGTTGAGCTGACCGATAGCGGACTAGACAATAATAACACAAAGCTACCTTTCTCATACTCGACAGTGGTAAATCAACATACGCTCCTGGTGCTGTTGGCGCTCCCACAGCTGGAGCTGATGTGGGCGTGAAGTTCGTCACATCATCGGCTCGAATGACACCATCTGGACCACTACCAGACACAAGCTGAAATAAACAACATCATGGGTTTCACTGTGTATTATGATAACCCTACTCATGTACAGGGTTCCCTCTGTATGAATGTTTGTCTGTGCCGCTTCTGTCGCCAATTGAAAAACACTGGAGCCAAATTAAAAAAGTTGGAGCCAACTAAGAGCCATATAGTTCACAAATAAATATTTGAAGCAAGGTATTTGACAAAACATGTGCCAAAAAAATATTTTTTAAAAAAAGGTTGCGCTAAATATTTTCGCCAATTAACAAAATTTACTGGCAATATATTGTTTTTTTGTCGCCATTGGTGACCAACAGCGGGAACCCTGATGTAGGATATACCAGATGCATCAAGAAGTCTTGGTATCAACATGTAATATTGTTGAATTATAATAAACGAGAAAGAAACCATCTTACATTTAGGTCTACACCTTTATCCGCTGCGAGCGTCCTCGCGTAAGGTGTGGCAAAAATCTTTCCTCCACTTGTAGATACAACCTGTGCTGGTTGGGGTGTGGTCTGAACAGGAGTAGGTGTTGCTGGTCTCGGTGGGGGTGGAGCTGCGGATGGAGTAGGGGTTGGTGGTGGTGGAGGCGGGGCAGCTTCAATCTTTTGAGACCCCAGCTGAACATCATCAGCAGCAGTAGGGACATAGTCTTTAAATGCTGCAATACCCGCCTCTTCCTGAACGATTATACACAGGAGCTAAAACAAACATAGAACAAAATACAACATTCAAACAAAGAGGACAACACTTGGGCAGGTTCTGGTATCCGACACAAGAACAAAATGCTCAATTTCACATGACCTTGATTTGACCTTGAAAGGTCAACCTCAAGGTCAATAGGTAATGTTTATTTGAAAGGTCATATGGGGTTTCCAATGGGTAATTCATTTGAAATACAAGTCTATCTTGTTTTACAAGCATACATCACAGGAACGTGACATTTTATCCATTAGCCACCAAGCTCCTGTGCATATATGTATAATTTACTATAGACGTCCTTGGGAGTGGATACTTCGCTGACCGCCCCGATAATAAGTCTTGACCGATTTATGCCAAAATGGAACCACTTCCTCCTGGATTAACCCTCTATACATCGACAAAATTTCATCAAAATCCCCCCCCGCAAACTTCTGTGTGATCCTGTCCACACAGACGTAGCCAAAAACCATAAATCCGGTTACTAACATGGGGGTTAGATCATTTATTACCGGTACCTTCATTTACTGTGATCAATCAGTCCTCCCACTGAGCTTTAATATTTGATATAACCATATTTTATTGCATATGCATATTAAACAGTACAGTTGACATACATGCATGATACAGAATAGAAATTAACAATGTATAAGATACATACATACATTTGTGTAACATTGCAAAAGGGTCGGGCCACAAGTTATAACCAACATTAGAAAACGGCCCTTCCCAATAATCAAACTTTATTAAACAAAAGGTGCGATATCATCTCAGTACTGTCAATTTTACTCTATGATGATATGTATAAAGGGGAAAAAACATAATATTTCTTTCAATTCACAAATATACAGAAACGTCATTCTTCGCTTAATATAAACTTGTAAAATGCTCCAAATTTCGATACAAGGATCACCCCTATGGATCCAGAAATCTATGGATCCAGAAATCTATGGATCCAGCTGTTTGACCTGTATGATTACTATATATTCATTGTTCATTCTAGAGGGCGATTTGGGCGAAATAGTCGCCCAAGGGACCCCCCACTTCTCCCTAAAAAAGAATTATTAAACATTTTTTATTTACAATTTTCATACAAAATGTTGTCCAGGTTGGTTGGCCCATTATAAAGCACTCCTTCAATTCATATTTATATTTATATTTCGGGTTTTACGCCTGCATCAGCACCATTTTGGGCTATATCACCGGCGGGCAGTTTACCTAACAACACCTTTCCTGGGCAGGCTCCAGCGGTTAACCAGTACTTGGGTGCACTCAATTCATATTTAATGGCGATAATGTGCATTTTAACAATATTTTGTTGAAATTGATCAAAGACGCCATTTAAAGACGTGATCGCTCACTTCTCCTACTTCTACAACAAGACAGACGTATACTTCGAACAATTATTCACGGAATGTTTCAGCAACACAAAATATAATAACGTACTTGATTTAGCGACTTACAAGTAATATTTTTTTTAAAAGGAGAAGACGATTAAAAATCATGATAACTGCGTTTCCATTAAATTACCTCCCTTTATGGATATTATCAATAACTTTGAAATTGGTGGCTTATTATAGTTAACAAAGATATGGCATACAGGGTTCATTCTAAGTCAGAATTTTTGGGAGAAGTGAAAAAGCGCGTGATCGCTTCCTTAAATGGTGTTCTTTAATATACTTTTGCAAAATAGGGTTAAAATGCACAGTACAACTATTAAATACAACATTTGAATAGAAGGCGTGCTTTATAATGGGCCAGTGTATCTTACTAGACAAAATTTTGTTTGAAAATCGTAAAAACCCTTTTTGAGAGAGGGCGAAGTCAGGGTCCCTAGGGTGACAATTTCACCCACATCCTAAACTGATCCCTGGCATATGATTAATAGTTTTATTTATCAATTTTCCGCTCCAACCAGTGACAAAATAATTTAAAAAATTACAATTTGTTGCAAATAATACAAAAGAAACGTTTATTCATTACCTTCCCAAGAGGGACCTCTTTTGTGCCTTCTGGCAAAAATATCCTGGCCAAGTAGCCTTCCTCTGATGATTCGAACCCCATGGTGGCCTTGTCGGTCTCGATCTCAGCAAGGAGATCACCTTCTGATACCTTGTCGCCTTCTTGTTTCTGCCAGGCAATGATGGTACCCATTTCCATAGTCGGAGACAGGGCTGGTAGAGTCACTTTGTAATGGTTGGGTAAATCTGGAAAATGTTTCAATTATTTGACCCTTTCAACACCACAGACATCTAAATAGACTTACAAAACTATGGCATCCGTGGTCCAGTGGTAGAGTGTCGGATTTGGAATTGATAGGTCACTGGTTCGATACTCGGTCAGGCCACGTATGTAGTGTCATTAAGCAAGGCACATCACACACATTGCTTAGTACTGGTTAACTACTTAGGTTGGCTAAGCCTGCCCAGGAAAACATGTCTACGTCCCAGCAAGGGGTTTGATTATATTATATTTCGGGTTTTACGCCTGCATCAGCACCATTTTGGGCTATATAACCGGCGAGCAGTTTACCTAACAACACCTTTTCTGGGCAGGCTCCAGCGGTTAACCAGTACTTGGGTGCACCAACCTCTGTAAGAAACTGCCAACTTTTTCATATAAATGAGACACGGCCTGAGCGGGGCTCGAACCCATGACCATCAGTGATGATAGGTTACAGTGGTATACAAGTCAGCGTCCTTAACCACTCGACCACGGAGGCGGACCGCAAGGGGTTTGACATTAATGGAACATGCATACATAAAACATGTAGATCCAGATGAGCCGGCTGGTGACTCTGCACCTTTTGCCAGTAATATTACTATTTTTAGACAGTGGTGGAATCACTCGATTGGTCGTTTACTGATATGAGAGATTTGTACAAACTACACGGTACCTGATGAATAGTATCTGGCATGCATCCATGGCTTGTTCTTTGTCTGTGATTGCAAAACACTAGAACACGAGCAGCTGTAATAGAGGAAACATACATTACAGGTGCATGATCTTCATTCAACAACATAATGGGGTTGGCCGGGTTTCTAAGACTGCTGGTAACAGAGCAAACATACAAGTACATAATCTTCATTCAACAACATAACAGGGTTGGCCGGGTTTCTAAGACTGCTGGTAACAGAGGAAACATACAAGTGCATGATCTTCATTCAACAACATAACAGGGTTGGCCGGGTTTCTAAAAGTGCTGGTAACAGAGCAAAGATACAAGTGCATGATCTTCATTCAACAACATAACGGGGTTGACAGGGTTTCTAAACTTGCTGGTAACAGAGGAAACATACAAGTACACAATCTTCATTCAACAACATAACAGGGTTGGCCGGGTTTCTAAAACTGCTGGTCTTTTCACTGATTTTTGACTCGGAAAAACAATTATTGGAATAACATTTTTTAAAAAGTTTACTGTTGGTTCATAATTTTTCCACTAACATCAGAGAGAGACATACAAATGTAGTTATACCGTAAAACCCCTCTAATCCGGACTGGACAAAAAGTTTGGTTATGGGGGGTTCCGGATTAGAGGGGTTTTATATTTCAGGGTTCATTCTAGGTCAGAATATTTGGGAGAAGTGATAAAGCGCGTGATCGCTTCCTTAAATGGTGTTCTTTAATATACTTCTGCAAAATAGGGTTAAAATGCACAGTACATTAAATACAACATTTGAATAGAAGGAGGTGTATCTTACGAGACCAATTTTTTTGGGAGAAAATCGTAAAAACCAAACAATAACTTTTTTTAGCGAGAAGTGGGGCCCCCAGAGGGCGAAGATTTCTCCCACTAGAATGATCCCTGCATACATGCTCTGACCAATTATTGATTACAATGATCGATTATTAAGGTATTCCGGCGTGAAGAATTTTCGCTCAGAACGGTTTTCGCCTAACTGTGGGAATAACTAGTCGCGAGATATTTCACGCTCCAGTTACCGGAAATATAAATAAACATACCATGTGCACTTCCAATCTATTTCTAACTGATCATAGAGATCAGCCAGGTAAATAAGCGGTGAAAACTTTAAAACTTACCCCAGTTTTCACTAATTTCACTATATCCATTTTATGTCGCCATATTTATATTTCAACAAGGTAAATATGCTTTCAAATGTTTTGGAGTTATTGCATTCAGTGCACAAAGATAATATACAGGTTTAAAGTGAACTTGTTTGTGTTGGCATTCCATATTTTGGCAATAAATAAGTAAAACATTTACATTGAATGTTCTGGTAAAGGTCAAGCTAGCAGCATTGCATTGTCTGGTAAAGGTCAAGCTAGCAGCAGTGAATTGTCTGTTTCTAGTATTTCTAATAGTTATTAATAATAATAACACGACATTCACAATTGCATCTCGTCTCTTACACACACGTAATACTTATTTGCAGGTTTTTGTTATTGTCTAACAACCACGTTAAACGTTGGGAGCGAATGAATTGGGCGAAAGGAAACACTCGTTCCACAAATGGTAAGCTTTAGAAAGAGTATAATTAAATGTACATTGAAGAATTAAATTGTTTAATGCTACATTTAATTGATTGAATATGTGATGTTTATTTAATGTGTTGATGTCTGTTGGATATCTCGTTATAGAAGATTTATAGTCATGCTTCCGAGTCTTTGACGACACTGGACTCATTGATTGGTTGTGAAATGATAATGCCAGAATTAACAATTGCCACTGTGACATATAATGTACAATTTGAATATATAGATAATATGTCTTTCAGGAGTATTGATGGATAAGACATATATTATTCATTGCTGTTTTATATATATATTTCAGAGTGTTTTAAACATTCCAACTACCACAGGCCCATTGATTGCAATAATTGAATTATTGCAACTATACAGATGTGTTGACCGGTCACTTAGTCCAAATCATCATTCTGTAGCGAATCCACCCCCTCAGGACATATAAGTACAAGAGCTAGTCGAAAGGGGTACCTGTCCAGGATTAAAGGACAGGGAAAATACCGAGAGGCTACATAAATATCATTTTTTAAAGAAATTAGCAATTTTTTCTCCAAAATGACATACATCGTCTGCCACGCCAATCTATTACGAATAAAAATGTCATTATAGTCTCAATACTCCGTGTTTACAAGTGTCGTCCGTTATTATACACCACAGGTCCTTATGAATAATATTGATTTTCACCAGAGGTTCTCCAACTGATATACATGGTTGTGTAAACCTAGTTATTCTCTGTTAGGCACCGTGTGATGTGTTCGATGGATGGGTCCATTGACGGTTTTGCACCCAGTCAGAGTAATTACTAATTAGGAGGGGTGACGACTTCTGATGCCCCTTGTGTTTATCCAAGTTAAACTAAATGTTAGTGTTTTAGATACAGTAGAGTGGTGGAACCTATGCTCGGCGTAAATCCTACATAGCATGGCCTATAAAAAAATTAAATGCACTTGCCGTATATTATTATTTTCTTAAGTCGTGAACACAACTTTCATAAAATTGTTGTTGAACATTTTAGCTTCATTACGTGACCATGCGCCTCAATACAGCTATCGCAACGGCACCTGTTTCCATGGGGAACTGATACTTTAGGGCACCTATGCATGGCATACATTAATTTTTTTAGTTATGCATGGGTAAATGTTGAATATATTATTTTGACTTAGTAACACAATAACTAACAATATTACAACTCGTAAGAAACTTTTTTCTGGTTATTTGTACATTTTTCCCCAATCCGGATAGCCACCTGAAATGCTCATAAACCGCACATTTCGGTGAAAAAAAAGTTCCCAACAAGTTGTCTGTTTATATTCGGCTACTGAACCAGTCAGGTGACAGTTGCATTAGGCTACCGGTACGCGCAACGGAATGTTATTGAACCATGCTTCACCTCTGTCAGCGAAAATAGGTTAAAACTATTTAAATATTTAAAATACGGATGTAAATGGAAAAATATGCCGAGCATAGGTTACCACTCTATATAGACAAAATGCTATGCAACAAATTTATGAAATTAAGCCTGTTATTAAAGTAAGTCTTCCTTATTTATATTGTTTGTTAAAAAAGAACTGTTGCTTACATACTAATGCTCGCGATGTAGGCAATTTCCACAGTTAGGCGAAAACATGCGACATCATTCCGGATTACTGAAAATGAGGTACAGCTATTTTGTTAATATTTCTCAAAAAGTAAAAAATAGGTTTTCTTGGAGATATTTGTGAATGAATGGTAAAATATTGTTTATTTGGTGACATAAAATTGTTTGCAATGTATGGCAATTCTAAACCTATACTCATAATAGCCTATAGGAGTCCGTTATCTATCTATCTATCTTCCTTTAATGTCGAACCCCTCGCGGGGACGTAGACATGTTGCGCGTCAAAAACCGCAAAGAAGTTAAAAGTATAATTTAAGAAGGTATGAAAATAAATTGTGGTAAAAGTTTAAAAGCAGCTACGCAGAACAACTAGGGACTGGCATGTTCAATATGGCAAACTGCCGTATTGAATTGCTCTATGGTAGGGAGATGGACAATGTCAGGAGGGAGGTGGTTCCAATGATAGATTGTTCTTGGAAAGAAGGAAAAGTTGTAGTAGTCTGTAGTTGCTGTAATTAACCTATAGCTTAAGGAATGGCAATGGCGAGAATGACGGGAGAGAGGAACTAGGTAATTTTCAATGGGAATAGCAACAAGATCATTATGAATTTTATACATAAGGGATAACCTATTGTCAATACGCCGTTGATCTAGTCTGCGTAGATTTAGGGAATGTAGCATGAAGAATGTAGTTATGTACTACATCGTCGGAAACCAGTAACACCGGGATAATTTTCAGGCGTTTCAACAGAACATGTCGGTCGAATAACACAGCTCTTAGTTGCAAACTATTGTGGTAGCATATAATCCGATTGTATGCCATAATGGAAGCCTCTGGCGAACTCAATAGCAGTATCTGACAATCGGGAAAAAAAGACCGGCTCGCGAAAACTGGTGACAAAGAGGGAATTGATTTCCTTACTATGTTTGATTATCCCTATGGCAAACTGTGGCTTTGTTCAATTGAACAACACATGTAAATGCTCTTCGTTGCGAACATCTCTTAATAATTTGTCGTGCTGCTAATGCCGGACGAAACATTGTATTGCTTGCAGCAACTCACTCCTGTGACCGTCAGAAATCCTTGATTGGTATCATTTATTGACCTTTTGTATCGTATTTATTATCTATATAAAACAATTGTCCATGATTAATTTTACAAAATGTCGTTTAAATATAAATAATTAAAAAACATGCATAGTAAATAAGTGTACATACTTATTGTACCAATAAACATGCTAAATGTCATAAACTGAGGCCTAGCTTTTCATGTGATACACCATAGTGCATAGTAACGTTTACAAATGGCAGCGCCCATGACCTGTTGATAGAAAATAATTTCTGTCGTTGAAATAAAACGTTAAGAATGCCAGGAGGTATTTTGTTTTGTTCTTTGTTTTGTTTATATGTCATTGTTAATGACTCAGCCTATAGGTTGTAGGTAGTCCAACTATAGGTTGTAGCACAGGAACTTGAAATGTTATCCATAAATTGTTGTCCATAAGGCATAAGCCACCAAAGGTCTCTTACCTAGGACACCCCCCTCTATTAAAAAAAGTACTTTTTTTAATAGAGGGGGGTGTCCTAGGATATAGGTAAGAGACCTTTGGTGGCTTATGGATAACATTTCAAGTTCCTGTGGTTGTAGGTAGTCCAACTTGAAAATTGTGACATTTTACTATCAAGCTTTCAAGGCATTTTCTGTCCAATTCCTTATATCAGTTGTAAATAATCATGTATTGACAGAAAATAAATATGTTTAAACTAAGGCATTTTTCATAACAGAAAACAAATATTTATGTGGAAGTCTTATTTATATGACTAGGTTGTAGGGTGGTGGGTAGCCTGGGAACAGCCGTCGATATATTTTGCCTGGTCCGTCAAATAAATATATTTTAACACCGAGACTAGAGTGGTGGAACCTATGCTCGGCGTATTCCTATGCTCAGCGTATTTTTCCCATTTACATCCGTATTTAAAATATTTAAATAGTTTTAACCTATTTTCGCTAACAGAGGTGAAGCATGGTTCAATAGCATTCCGTTGTGCGTATCGGTAGCCTAATGCAACTGTCACCTGACTGGTTCAGTAGCCGAATATAACAGACAAGTTGTTGGGAAAATTGTTTTCACCGAAATGGTGCGGTTTATGAGCATTTCAGGTAGCTATCCTAATTCGAAAAAAATGTACAAATAACCAGAAAAAGTTGTAATATTGTTAGTTATTGATGTTACTAAGTCAAAATAATATATTCAACATTTACCTGTGCATAAATAAAAAAAATTATGTACACCGTGCATGGGTGCCCTAAAGTATCTAGTTTCCCATGGAAACAGGTGCCGTTGCGATAGCTGTATTGAGGCGCATGGTCACGTAATGAAGCTAAAATGTTCAACAACAATTTTATGAAAGTTGTGTTCACGACTTAAGAAAATAATAATATACGGCAAATGCATTTAACTTTTTTTATAGGCCATGATATGTAAGATTTACGCCAAGCATAGGTTCCACCACAGTCTTCCCGAAATCCGTAGGACCGCCTGACGTGTCAGACAAAAAATCCTTCGGTCAGACAAAATATATTGAAAGTTTAAGTGCATTTTAATCATTTGTCTGACCGGTGTCAGACAAACTCTGGCAAAGTTTCGTGACGACTGCACCACTCTATTAATTGGGCCGTATTGAGTTTCTGAACATATCAACATCATTTGGCTATAAGTGTATAACAGACTGGAACCCAGGCTAGGTGGTGGACCTAGTTCTATCTATCTTCCTGTAATGTCAAACCCCTCGCGGTGATGTTGACATGTGTTCTCGATGCACTATCGTCCGACTACTTATAACGACGCAAACATGATACAACGCAAATTATGTTTTGACATCGAAGAGGCAACATGGAATTTAAATGCCTTGCTTAAGGGCATAATTGTAATGGCTCCAACGGGAATCGATCTCTGGACCTTTCGCACCTGAAGCGACTGCGCATCCACTGCGCTATCACGACTTCCACGATTCACTTATATATGAGGTACATGGAATCTAGATCAGCAGGCCAGATGTTAGTGTATGGTTGATTGCCTTGGGAATTGATATTATGTGTATATATGTAACGAAATTGGTATTTGATGTATTTTACAGGGCTGGATTGAATGTTTGATCCCTGCGATTCGGTCAAGTACTTACCAGTCCTGTTTACTCTGGTGGATTACTCATTCCATGGACTGCTCCCTCTGTGGATTGCTCCTTCCATGGACTGCTCCTTCCATGGATTGGACTGCTCCTTCCATGGACTGCTCCTTCTGTGGATTGCTCCTTCCATGGACTGCTCCTTCCATGGATTTCTCCTTCCATGGATTGCTCCTTCCATGGATTGCTCCTTCAATGGACTGCTCCTTCCATGGATTGCTCCTTCCATGGATTGCTCCTTCCATGGACTGCTCCTTCTGTGGACTGCTCCTTCCATGGATTGCTCCTTCCATGGATTGCTCCTTCCATGGACTGCTCCTTCTGTGGATTGCTCCTTCCATGGACTGCTCCTTCTGTGGATTGCTCCTTCCATGGACTGCTCCTTCTGTGGATTGCTCCTTCCATGGATTGCTCCTTCCATGGACTGCTCCTTCCATGGACTGCTCCTTCCATGGACTGCTCCTTCTGTGGATTGCTCCTTCCGTGGACTGCTCCTTCTGTGGATTGCTCCTTCCATGGACTGCTCCTTCTGTGGATTGCTCCTTCCATGGACTGCTCCTTCTGTGGATTGCTCCTTCCATGGACTGCTCCTTCTGTGGATTGCTCCTTCCGTGGACTGCTCCTTCTGTGGATTGCTCCTTCCATGGACTGCTCCTTCTGTGGATTGCTCCTTCCATTGACTGCTCCTTCTGTGGATTGCTCCTTCCATGGACTGCTCCTTCCATGGACTGCTCCTTCCATGGACTGCTCCTTACATGGACTGCTCCTTCCATGGATTGCTCCTTCCATGGACTGCTCCTTCCATGGATTGCTCCTTCCATGGACTGCTCCTTCCATGGATTGCTCCTTCCATGGATTGCTCCTTCCATGATATCCTTCCATTGTCTATGTTCATACCTGTTTTCTTTAGTATCGATGTTTTCATGATTTACATGCATATTAGTTTAGAAGGAGCATACCTACCATATATATACTCTCACATTGCATTATTTGGGATTAAGTTTGTGTAGCAGTAAGTACATGAAAAAGTTGGCAGTTTCTTACGGAGGTTGGTGCACCCAAGTACTGGTTAACCTCTGGAGCCTGCCCAGGAAAGGTTTTGTTAGGTAAACTGCCCGCCGGCGATATAGCCCGAAATGGTGCTGATGCAGGCGTAAAACCCGAAATATAACATAATGTGTAGCAGTAAGTGTGTGTGAGGAATAAATTGATAAGTAGCAGAATCGTGTTGTATTCAAAAGTGAAACTGCTAGCACTCATTACATATAAATATTATGTAATTGTTTTCTAAAAATTCTCTTTTTTCACAGAAGCTTCAGAAGGTATTTAAGTGTTGTTATATGCAGATATTTGTACTTAAATATATATAATATATATAATTATACTTCAACATTATTTTGTTTGCCTTTATTGTAAAGAATTACGCAAAAACATCCATACTTCCCCGGAATGCTTTAACATGCTTTTCTTGCGAGGAGCTAGAATGCATATACTTTTTTAAAGATGTACACATGACTTTTGTTATAAGTAACTTAATAAGAAATCAGAAGTTTAGAGCATTGATGTTGCTAGAATACAAATGTACACAACACAAATGTACACAACACAAATGTACAAATGTACACATCTCCAATCAAGTGCAAAGATTTGTCAGGTAGAACAAGCAGTGAAGGCAAGCATATATACTATTTGTTTTAAGACCTGTGTAATTTGGCCAGAAAATATTTTCCGCATTCAATGAAATAAAAAAACAACAACATGCATTATTCAAGAAATAAAATTGCTATTCATTGTGCTACATGTACATGCTTACCAAATTACAAGTATTTTTACCTGGTCTGGATGATATATTGTCTTCACACACTAATCTCAAGTTTTGCTTTCTGATTGGTTGAGCAAACTCAATCTCGAGCTTTCTGATTGGTTGAGCAAACTCAATCTCAAGCTTTCTGATTGGTTGAGCAAACTCAATCTCAAGCTTTCTGATTGGTTGAGCAAACTTAATCTCAAGCTTTCTGATTGGTTGAGCAAACTCAATCTCAAGCTTTCTGATTGGTTGAGCAAACTCGATCTCAAGCTTTCTGATTGGTTGAGCAAACATAATCACCAGCTTTCTGGTTGGTTGAGCAAACTCAATCTCAAGCTTTCTGATTGGTTGAGCAAACTCAATCTCAAGCTTTCTGATTGGTTGAGCAAACTCAATCTCAAGCTTTCTGATTGGTTGAGCAAACTTAATCTCAAGCTTTCTGATTGGTTGAGCAAACTTAATCTCAAGCTTTCTGATTGGTTGAGCAAACTCAATCTCAAGCTTTCTGATTGGTTGAGCAAACTCAATCTCAAGCTTTCTGATTGGTTGAGCAAACTCAATCTCAAGCTTTCTGATTGGTTGAGCAAACTCAATGGTTGAGCAAACTCAATCTGAAGCTTTCTGGTTGGTTGAGCAAACTCAATCTGAAACTTTCTGATTGGTTGAGCAATTCAATTTCAAGCTTTCTGATTGGTTGTGTGGAGAACATATGACTTGGGCTTGATCTCAGCACAGTTTTATAATAACAGACGCAGATGAATTTAATGATTATAGGAGGGTTTGAAAGATTATTCGTAGACGTTTCCACATTGAAGTAGCAAGTATTTTCTGGTATTTTACTGTTATTCCATTATGATTTATAACATTAATTTTATCGTGTAGATTCTATATATAGTATATTTCTTGTAATTCTTTGCACACTAGCATTGAAAATAACAGTGAAATAATTCATGAAATTTCATTAGAATTGTGAATTGTCTTCTGTCGCAATTATTTGAACTATTTATAGTCTTTTATGTTACCCAGCATGCAAAGAGTTAAACTATGCACTGCATTCATTTACTGAAATAAAATCATACATAAATGGGGGGGAGTCTGATACCACCAGTGATCGCAGGTTCGATCCCTCCTCTGACCATAATAAAATTAACAGTCTTTAGGTTGGAACTTTAAACCGAGGTCTTGTGTCGGTGCTTTACACTGTGCACGTAAAAGAACCATGGTCTAAATCTTTATGCGGAGGTTGTCTTTAAATCAAGATTGACTGTATATTTAAATTAACCCTTTCAACACCACAGACCTCTAAATTGGCTTACAAAAAAGTGTAGATCCAGATGAGCCGGCTCGTGACGAGCCGTCTCATCAGGATCTGCACTTTTTTCAAGTAATATAACTATTTTTAGAGAAAAAAATACCCATTTTGATAAATGAACTGATCCAAATGTAATTTTGTTATTAATTTATTGGTCTAAGAATATCATGGACCAGTCCATGTCAGTTACTTGGTGTTGAATGGGTTAAAACACAGTTAATGGGCAATGGAATATGGAAATATACTTGACATTAGTGCTTATAATAACCACATTATTTTACCAGTTTGATCAGAACGTTTTTTGTCACCTATTTTATTATACTCAGTGGGTCCAGGCAGTTCATTGCTTTGTAACACAGGCCCGTAGCCACACTGACGCATACCGGGGCAGCTGCCTCGGTTAAATTTTCCAAAGCAAAAAAAAATATATCCCTTTGCTGTATAAAATGTTGACTGCTAGAGAGCTGAAAGGTCGGTATATATACATCTAAAATCAGAAATCGCAGGAAATCGCTTCTATTCCCCAACAATTTTAAGGGGGAACAAGCCCCCGGACCCCCCTAGATTGCCTCGGTTGAAATTTGCATCTGGCTACGGTACTGTAACATACTAACATTTCATAATAATGCTTTACACTAACAGATTAAAATTGTCTAATTGCTACGAAGCTTGATGTTCTGATGTTGCAGTCCCCAACTTGTTTTGTTGTTAACCCTTTCCTTCATAGAAGCACCTCTAGACGCCATTACCAATACGACATACATTGACAATGTAGTAGCCAAACCAATGTTCATAAACCTTTTCCCTCATAGAAGCACCTCTAGACGCCATTACCAATACGACATACATTGACAATGTAGTAGCCAAACCAATGTTCATAAACCCTTTCCCTCATAGAAGCACCTCTAGACACCATTACCAATACGACATACATTGACAATGTAGTAGCCAAACCAATGTTCATAATAATGGCCAGAATTTCATGTAGTCCCAGTAATATCTATGGAGGTGGGATAGATATGGCGACTACTTATCCACTGCATGATAGTTAAATGGCTGTTGTTTGTATGGAGATATAATAGTATATTAACCTAAATCTCTATAAAGGAAAGGGTTAAAGTCCCAGTTTTTCTGTTATTGCAATACCTTAATGTTCTTTTGTTACAGTCCCTGTCTGTTCTATTGTTACTGTCCTTTTTGTTCTGTTGTTGCATTTCATTGCTATTTTACTGCAATTGTACATTACTGTTCTGTTGCCATAGATACTAGATAGTCCCAAAATCACAGAAGTAGACCTTGTACATTCCATTTCATAACACATACTTAGCATAGTAACTGTACATAACTATTTTAAATATGACGCTCGCTTCTCACCAATGCAACCCGGGTTCGATCGGACAGGTGAGTTTTTCTCCGGGTACTCCGGTTTCCTCCCACACGAATGACCACATTTGCGCTTTCATCCACGCCAACGTGAGTGATTAATATAAGTTGTTAAAACTAGCTTCGCAATCGTAAAAAAAAAAGTTTAAACTAAATATTACTAATCATAGATTTCATTAATTAAGGTACCGATATGCTTAAAGCGACATTACATCGCAAAAAGTATTTTCTTATTGTGATCATTATAATTATTATGTATACCGGTATTCATTGAAATCAAATATTGTTTAAACTAAAGTAGGATTTCATATAACGGTCATCCATGCTCCTAAATTGACGTTTGTTTGTCATTGGAGTCAATACTAAACACACTATTCTTTCGATTAGAGATAATTTAACTAAGATTAGTCTACAAATAAATATGCATAGGCACACATGTGAGATAACACGGTAAATATGTACCATACCTCGTGTTATTCAGGATAAACACGTTGTTTTACACATGGATGTCGACCCTATTTACATTATTTTGTTATGTCAATAAACCGCGTATACGATGCTTGTTTATTTGTTGAAAAAAATTATACCATATAATAGGAAAATACATTCTGTAGAAATTTGCGCTGATGTAGTGTCGCTTTAAATTAATTTATTTAAATGTGTTACAACGGGTACCAGTATTCTCCTAGTCTGTGCTTGTAAGTTAGAATCATAAATCTCATTAGGCTAACATAACATTACCTTAACATGCATGTAGAATTTCATGGGAAAGTATAGCCTGGGAACAGGTGTCGATATATTTTACCTGGACAGTCAAATAAATATATATATTTTAACACCGAGACTATTAATTGGGCCGAGACTATTAATTGGGCCGTATTGAGTTTCTGATCATATCTGTAATTTTGCCAGTAGTGAAAAGTGAAAAATCGACAGACTGGAACCCAGGCTAGGGAAAGTAATGCAGTACTAGGATGGTATTCGAGGACAAAATTTAAACCGACCAAATCGTTTTGTTTTCAGAAAAGAAAGGACAGAAGAAGGGAGAAGATGTGGTGCCAACGATTTTAGCAGGAACCTTTATGTTTCCAAATGGGGATAAATATGGTAATATTTGTAAATACGGTAATATTTGTAAATACGGTAATATTTATAAATACGGTAATATTTGTAAATACGGTAATATTTATAAATACGGTAATATTTGTAAATACGGTAATATTTATAAATACGGTAATATTTGTAAATACGGTAATATTTATAAATACGGTAATATTTATAAATAATACGGTAATATTTATATCGTTATTGCATTTCCGTCGATGAACGTATATGTCCTGATTGTATACAATCGTATAATGGTTTCCAACTAATGATATGCAGATGACGTGTGCACTCAATGTTAGGGGAATGCGTCATTCACCATGTTAGGCAGCGTTAGTTGCTAGGAAAAGGCGTGTCTTACAGTTTACGCTGTTCCAACGATGATCTTGTTATCAGATCCCCGCCACACGATAAATCGCAAAGTTGGACTAAATACCTTTTAATTGGAAAGTGTGATATATTTTTTTCTTTGTCTCATTGAAAAGAATAATTAATGTAAATATAAGTAATGAATCGCGAGTTAATAGTTTCCATTGGGGTGTGAACTACATTGGATGTGTTTAAAGTTTAAAGCACTTTAAACACACTCAATGTAGTTCATACCCCAATGGAAACTATTAACTCGCGATTCATTCCCTAACTGGTATCTTATTCCTCGGTATATACTTCTAAGAGAAAGAATGAAAATAAGCGAGTCCTGCCCATGACAGGAGCCAACAGACTGCTGTTAAAAACACAATTAACTTACCCCTTTCAACACCACAGACCTCTAAATTGGCTTACAAAAAAGTGTAGATCCAGATGAGCCGGCTCGTGACAAGCCGTCTCATCAGGATCAGCACTTTTTTCAAGTAATATAACTAATTTTAGACAAAATTACCCATCTTGATAAATGAACTGGTCCGAATGTAATTTTCTTATTCATTTATTGGTCTAAGAATATCATGGACCAGTCCATGTCAGTTACTTGGTGTTGAAAGAGTTAACTTTTAAACATATGATAGAAACATAAACTTGGTACCAATCTCGTGCTTATGTTGTGAAATAACATTAATTTTCAAATGACATTACCATTAAGTTAATCTTCATTAGTTTAAACATATTTATTTTCTGTCAATACATGATTATTTACAACAACTGATATAAGGAATTGGACAGAAAGCTGTATAGCTTATGATTGTCCTCTCCATTGTGCATGAAGATATTCCAAGTATCACAGTTGATCGGATACATGGCCTGGAGGTTATTTCACTTTTCTCCAATCTCAAACTCAGTCTCAAGCTTCTGATTGGTTCAGCTGACGGTAACACTCAGAATCAACCAATCAAATCATTTTGGCCTGAGTTGGAGATCTGAGAAAGGTTTTATGACCTCGGGCACAGGTCTTGGGGATCTGTAAGTCCAGTGGTTAACACGTTGGATTGCTAATCCAGGGATCGCAGGTTTGATCCTCCGACTGACCTTAATAAAATTAACAATCTTTCAGTTGGGACCTTAAACCAAGGTCTCATGTCGGTGCTTTACACCATGCACATAAAAGAACCAGAGGAGACTCTGGAATGGGTCTCTGTCTGTATCATTACACTATCCTCCAAAAATCTAAAATGACTAATCTCTTCAGGAGGCGTCGCTCATATGGGTAACCGGTAGCGACGATAAATAAACAAAAGAAAAAATAGTTCAACTGTCCCTCTTTCAAATGTGAGACATTGTGATTGAGGTGTCGCTCATATGGGCAACCGGCAGCGACGATAAATAAACGTCAAACACACACTCAAAGTAGTAATAACTTCATTAGTTTAGTTTATACAAATTTATTTTAGCTCGATTGCGAAACAAGTTCTTTCAACTTATATTAATCACTCTCGAGACCTCATTCCTGATGGAATCCATCGCCACGAGGGAGAGAGAAGAGGCAACGTGGAATTTAAATGCCTTGCCTAAGGGCACAATCGTAACGGCTCCAGCAGGGCTCGAACTCCGGACCTTTGCGCTATCACGACTTCCAATAACTTCATTGAGGTGTAGAAATTATTTACACATATGAAATTGTGGCATGTAAATGGTATTATATTGTGCGTTATGTTGCTATAGATGGTGAATATATCCAAGCAGACGGTAGCATAATCCGCAGTGGCCACGGTGTTCATACAACAACACAAGGTAGCATTTATGACGGCGATTGGTCCGTAGACAAGATGAACGGACATGGAAAACTGACGCACCACTCCGGGGCTAACTATGCGGGTGAATTTGTGAATAACCAGTTTCAAGGCAGAGGAGTTTATACATGGCCAAATGGGTCATCTTATGAGGGGGACTTTATTGAAAACAGGTAAATGGAATGACATACTTTGCATTGTTGCGTACGTATCAGGATTCATTCTAGGTCACACATTTTGGGAGAAGTGAGAAAGCGCGCGATAGCATCCTTAACCCTTTCAACACTACAGGCCTTTTAATAAACTTACAAAAAGGGTAGATCCAGATGAGCCTGTTTGTGACGCGCCGTCTCATCAGGATCTGCACTTTTTGTCAGTAATAATTATTACATGTACTATTTTTAGTTAAAAATACCATTTTGATAAAGGAACTGGTCCAAAGGTAATTTTCTTATTATTTCATTGGTCTAAAACTATGGTGTTGAATGGGATAATGAATTGTCGTCTGCTACTGAATGGGTTAAATGTTGTTATAATTTATTTAATAAAATATATTAATAACAAAATATGATTAAAATGCACAGTATGACCATCAAATACAACATTTGAATAGAAGGAGTGCATGATCATCAACCCTTTCCCCCACAGAGATGTGGTTTTATTTCATACATTTGGCTGTAATTTACCAATCCGTATGCAATGGATATGTTGTGAACTTGCCTACTCACCTTCATGGAGGTTACTAGGAATTATTAAGCGTTGTATACATTACGTTGTTCCGATATTTATTATAGCTTGTTTGACTGCTAATGTGTCAATCTATGTCAATAGGCATTGGCGTCGAGAGGCGCTTTTAAGGGGGGAAAGGGTTAAATACAACATTTGAATAGGAGTGCCAGTATATCTTATTGGACAAACATTTGTATGAAATTGTAAAAAAATAAAATATTTTCACTAAGTTGCCGAAAATAGTTCGCCGGCATGGATATCGGCGATAATCGATTATAATCGACAAGTCTTATTTTTCTTGTCTCTTTCTTTGCTGTTTGTTTATAGCTAAAATAAATAAAACCACGATTTATTATTGGCTGTGTCCGCCTCCGTGGTCGAGTGGTTACGGTCGCTGACTTGTATACCACTGTAACCTATCATCTCTGATGGTCATGGGTTCGAGCCCCGCTCAGGCCGTGTCTCATTTATATGAAAAAGTTGGCAGTTTCTTACGGAGGTTGGTGCACCCAAGTACTGGTTAACCGCTGGAGCCTGCCCAGGAAAGGTGTTGTTAGGTGAACTGCCCGCCGGCGACATAGCCCAAAATGGTGCTGATGCAGGCGTAAAACCCGAATTATAACATATTATTATTGGCTGTATTTTATTAGCATTGCACATTGGAAACAGCAATTCTAACTGACATCTAGCACTAGACTGTTCACTAGTATGTCACTAAGCGTTTTGTCCTCTATTAACTTATAAACTAATTATATATCAAGTGGCAATCTACTAACTTAAAGTCTAGTACTCAGATGTAGTAACTTTTATAACTAATATGTAGAAACTAGTAACTTGTAAGAGTTAGATGTAGTAATTTATTAGTACTAAATAGATTGTTAAACTCACAAATTAGATGGATTGATTTATCTAAGGTCCCCATCAGGGGTTTGACTAATAGGAAGATAGATAGATAGATTTCCTATCCAATTATTCGATTATCTAATTGGTCTACCCATCCGATTAATACCATTATCTAATCGGTTTTCCCATCCAATTAGTCCGTTTATCTAATCGGTTTACCCATCTGATTATTCCGATTAATCAATTATGGATTTTTAAACCGATGCACAACACTAGTATTTTTACGGACCTCTATAGCATTTTCAAATAAATGTTGTAATGTTTCTTTGTTTTAATGTGTTTCTTTAGGTTAGAGGGTAAAGGCAATTTCACGGACACAGAAAGTCAAATATGGTCTGGACAGTTCCGGTACAAGGCGGCACCCGGCTTACAGTTTCAGCTGCAGTTAGATTGAGTAATATTGTCACTGGAAATGATGTACAATTTTATGATAGCATGAGACATTTCATTGCATCAGTTAAATTCATGTATTTAATTAAAACTCGTATTCTATTTTTAGTTCTGTTTGACTTATTTATGGTGCACCAAAAGTGTTTGTGTTAATTGTAAATGATTGTTGTCATAGAAACAACTACAATGGATGTAATATTCTTTAATATGTGAAAGAAATTTGTTTTTTTATTGCTGATGGTCACAGGTTCGAGCCCCGCTCAGGCCGTGTCTCATTTATATGAAAAAGTTGGCAGTTTCTTACGGAGGTTGGTGCACCCAAGTACTGGTTAACCGCTGGAGCCTGCCCAGGAAAGGTGTTGTTAGGTAAACTGCCCGCCGGCGATATAGCCCAAAATGGTGCTGATGCAGGCGTAAAACCCAAAATATAACAATGTTTTTTATTGCAAATACATTACTTTTAGGAAAATCCTACAAAAGTTACGTCCCTTATCAATTTTACGCCATTTGTTAGTAGAACAGAAAGTAGATGCAATCTATGCATTTTGATTGACGTTGCCTCTGTTATAATCCTAAAATAGTCCTAAAAATGTGGAGCTGAAGTGAGAAAGCGCACGATTGCGTCCTTAACCCTTTCCCTCATAGAAGCACCTCTTGACGCCATTACCAATACGACATACATTGACAATGTAGTAGCCAAGCCAATGTTCATAATATAGGCCATAATCTCATGTAGTCCCAGTAATATCTATGGAGGTGGGATAGATATAGCGACTACGTATCTACTGCATGATAGCTAAATGGCTGTTGTTTGTATGCAGATATAATAGTATATTAACCTAAATCTCATGTAGTCCCAGTAATATCTATGGAGGTGGGATAGATATAGCGACTACGTATCCACTGCATGATAGCTAAATGGCTGTTGTTTGTATGGAGATATAATAGTATATTAACCTAAATCTCTATGAAGTCCCAGTAATATCTATGGAGGTGGGATAGATATAGCGACTACGTATCTACTGCATGATAGCTAAATGGCTGTCGTTTGTATGGAGATATAATAGTATATTAACCTAAATCTCATGTAGTCCCAGTAATATCTATGGAGGTGGGATAGATATAGCGACTACGTATCTACTGCATGATAGCTAAATGGCTGTTGTTTGTATGCAGATATAATAGTATTATAACCTAAATTTCATGTAGTCCCAGTAATATCTATGGAGGTGGGATAGATATAGCGACTACGTATCTACTGCATGATAGCTAAATGGCTGTCGTTTGTATGCAGATATAATAGTATTATAACCTAAATCTCATGTAGTCCCAGTAATATCTATGGAGGTGGGATAGATATAGCGACTACGTATCTACTGCATGATAGCTAAATGGCTGTCGTTTGTATGCAGATATAATAGTATTATAACCTAAATCTCATGTAGTCCCAGTAATATCTATGGAGGTGGGATAGATATAGCGACTACGTATCTACTGCATGATAGCTAAATGGCTGTCGTTTGTATGCAGATATAATAGTATTATAACCTAAATCTCATGTAGTCCCAGTAATATCTATGGAGGTGGGATAGATATAGCGACTACGTATCTACTGCATGATAGCTAAATGGCTGTCGTTTGTATGGAGATATAATAGTATATTAACCTAAATCTCTATGAAGGAAAGGTTTAAATGGTGTTATTTAATATACTTCAACAAAATAGAGTTAACATGCACAATCTGACCATTAAATAGAACATATGAATAGAAGCAGTGCTTTATAATGGCACAGTATATCTTACTAGACAAAACTTTCTCCCAGGGGGCGAAGTATTTCGCCCAAGTCTCCCTCTAGAATGAGCCCTGCCGAATAGCAAACAACATAGATCCTGATAAGACGCGGCATTGCGTCTGTTGTTTGCACATTGCTTTGAATTTATTCCTCATGTTTCGATTAGTTATATTAATCACTCTCGTTGGCGCGGATGAAAGCGTAAATGTGTTCATTCATGTGGGAGGATCTGGTCTGGTTACCATCGTACCATCTCACATACTTCCCGGTCTGAGGATCGAATCTGGGTTGCATTAGTGAGAAGCGAGCGCGCTAACCACTGCGCTAATTGGACAGCCAGACAATTATTTTAATAAAGCTCATATAGAAACAACATTGAAATTATAGGAATAAAATAATAAAAAGCTATAAATATTGTAATTAATTGTAGCAGACGACAATTCATTAATATGTTTTTTCTTATTTAAAACTGAAAACTATGTCATGGTATTGCACTAGAATTTAATACCGACTACTGCTCGACTTCCGACGCCCCGAATAAAATTGTTTCCATACAACAACAACAGCATGATATTGCATAAAAACATCTACAAGATACGTATGTGTCTTAAGTCATTGTATTTTTTATGCATGCTGAGAAGTAGTCGCTCTGATCAAGGTATTTGATAACCGATCTCTTAAACCATTTATTAGTGTGTGTTTTACGTTTATTTATCGTCGCTACCGGTTGCCCATATGGGCGACGCCTCCCGAAGAGATTAATCATTTTAGATTTTTGGAGGATAGTGCAATGATACAGACAGAGATCCATTCCAGAGTCTCCTCTGGTTCTTTTACGTGCACGATGTAAAGCACCGACATGAGACCTCGGTTTAACATCCCATCTGAAAGACTGTTAATTGTATTAGGGTCAGACGGGGGATCGATCAAGGTTCGATCCCTGGATTACCAGTCCAATGTGTTAACCACTGGACTACAAATCCATTTTTTAGTTGCGCGCTAGACTAGTGCTGATATTGAATTTCACAATTTTATTTGAATTGTTTTAATAATGTTTTAATTTGACAATTAGCTTCTACTCCTCAGTTTTAACTCGTATATTACGGTTTATTTTCTTACTTTTTCACCTTCCATTTCTATTTCAATGTGTAATAATATCAATGTGATCATGTTTCTATGACTATGTGATATTCTAAATTATGTCTCCTGTAATTCTATTTTAATGAATGGCTATGCACTGTTGTATACTGTTCATGTTTTGTTTTATTAGTTGTATATGTACATAGATGAGAGAATAATAAAGATTAAAACTACAACACTTGTAATTACAAGCACAATACCAGCAATGACAAATACAATACCAGCAATTACAAGTGCAATACCAGCAATTACAAATACAATACCAGCAATTACAAGTGCAATACCAGCAATTACAAATACAATACCAGCAATTACAAGCGCAATACCAGAAATTACAAATACAATACCAGCAATTACAAATACAATACCAGCAATTACAAATACAATACCAGCAATTACAAGCGCAATACCAGCAATTATAAATACAATACCAGCAATTACAAATACAATACCAGCACCTTTTTTTTTTACAAATACAATGCCAGCCATTACAAATACAATACCAGCAATTACGCATACAATACCAGCAATTACAAATACAATACTAGCAATTACAAATACAAATACCAGCAATTACAGGGTACCCACAGGATATGAGGAAACAAATTCCCTGATAATTCCCTGATATTTCCCTGATCAATCTCCAATTTTCCCTGACAAATATACGCGTTTACATAGGCCTAGATGACGAAATACTCAAGATGATCAAATATACTCGTTCGCATCTAGATGACGAAATACTCAATCATGACCAAATACACGTGTGCGCATAGATGACAAACTATGCGCGGACGACGACAAAATGGTCGCGGACGACCATGTATGCGCACGTGCGAGGATGACAAAATAAAATTCCCTGATAATTCCCTGATATTCTCATGTTTTTAAAATTCCCTGATAATTCCCTGCAGGGAACAGGTTTTGGTCATTTTCCCTGTTTTCCCTGTTTTCCCTGTTTTCCCTGATGCGTGGGTACCCTGAATTACAATACCAGCAATTACAAATACAATACCAGCAATTACAAATACAATACCAGCAATTACAAATACAATACCAGCAATTACAAGTGCAATACCAGCAATTACAAATACAATACCAGCAATTACAAGCGCAATACCAGCAATTATAAGCGCAATACCAGCAATTACAAATATAATACCCGCAATTACAAATACAATACCAATGATTACAAATACAATACCAGCAATTACAAATACAATACCAGCAATTACAAATACAATACCAGCAATTACAAATACAATACCAGCAATTACAAGCGCAATACCAGCAATTACAAATACAATACCAGCAATTACAAATACAATACCAGCAATTACAAATACAATACCAATGATTACAAATACAATACCAGCAATTACAAATACAATACCAGTGATAGTGTAGTGGATAAACACACACAATATCGAGAAGTCTCTTTAATAGTTTCTTGTGAACAACAATCAGAAGATCTGATTCCATACACTTTACAGCAGATATGCTATTTTTGAAAAAATGGTTCTTTTGCCAAAAATATACCCCCCCCCCAACAAAAGTTCAGTGTACTTATGGAGCCGCCAACCCGAAGTTGAGGAATCGACGATAAGCAAAATGTTTAAAACAATTACAAAATGTGTTTGTTTATTATAGTGTCACCCCTATTTAAAGGGCCAGTCATTTCTGACTTATGAGACTCCCCTTATGGACATCAGTACTTCCCAAATCCGATCCTTGAAGGCCAGGCGCACGGCTGGTAGGCAATCGGTAATCATTATATTTAACTAGCTGGCGGCTCACCAACCGGCCATATCAGAATGAACCCCCCCCCGACGACGGCGACGAGGTTCGAGCCCTCGACCTTCCCGCTCCGTAGGTGGACTCATTAACCACTAGGCCATGGAGACGACCCGAAGTTGTGGGATCGACGATAAACAAAATGCTTAAAACAATTACAAAATAATTTGGCGACTATATAATTCTAATCTCTTATTTATAGGTCAGATTAGCGCAGTGGTTAGCGCAGTGGTTAGCGCGCACGCTTCTCACCAATGCAACCTGGGTTCGACCCTCGGACCGGGAAGTATGTGAGATGGTATGGTGGTAACCAGATCGGACAGGTGGGTTTTCTCCCACACACAAATACGCTTTCATCCGTGCCAACGAGAGTGATTAATATAAGATGTTAAAGCTCGTTTCGCAATCGTTGTAAAATAAATACATGTAAAGTTTTAACTTTGTATGTTTATATATACAGTCAAACCTGTCTTAAGCAGCCAGCCAAGGGAATCACAGATAGTGGCTGCTTAACACCAGGGTTCATTCTAGGTCAGAAAGTTTGGGAGAAGTGAGAAAGCGCGTGATCGCTTCCTTAAATGGTGTTCTTTAATATACTTCTGCAAAATAGGGTTAAAATGCACAGTACAACCATTAAATACAACATTTGAATAGAAGGAGTGCTTTATAATGGGCCAGTGTATCTTGACAAAATTTTGTTTGAAAATCGTAAAAACCAATTTTTTAATTATTTTTTTAGGGAGAAGTCGGGCCCCCAGAGGGCGAAGTCAGGGTCCCTAGGGCGACAATTTCGCCCTCTAAACTGAACACAGGTGGCTGCTTAATAGAGGTCAAATGTACAGCAAACTAGCTTATTGGGAATTTGAAAACTGGCTGCTTAATACAGGTTGGCTGCTTAATACAAGTTGGCTGCTTAATACAGGTGACCACTAATACAGGTTTGACTGTACATAGAACTACAATACTGACCTAACTCTTATCTGTTCTGTTCTAAATGACCTGCTTTGAGTAAGGTACATGGTTTAGTGTATAGTCGCTATCTATATTGTATTAAATCTACGATGAAGTGTTTGGTGTGCCTCATCTTGTTCGTGTCGGCAACTTACGGATATCTTTTAGAAGTAGGTAGCAGAAATGTGACGAAAATATTGAGCGTCAACAATGGAGGGCACTACGGTTCTTGGTTAGCTCCACAGTTCTGCCCGCCGATGACGTATGCAACAGGATATCAACTGAAGGTAACTTGTTCTGTGAACATATGTCTATATTTACATAATGTATTTTTTACGAATTCGTCGATAACTTTGTAATTAACTAATTGGTTTAAACATATTTATTCGATAATAATGTACATTACATATACATTGTATACAAAACGAAAATGGATTAAATCGGAAGCTTAAAGCTTATTGAGATTTTCTCCATTAATTAACTAATTGTTAGTTTACTGGGGTAAATAAAAAGGCATACAGAGACAAATTGGGAAACTATGAGACTGTGTGCGTTGTTATTTATCCGATAGAGAGATGAAGGTGAAACAAGTACATATAGTATTAAAGTGACCTGACATGGGACTCTCCCTCCGTTACCCGTACCATATATCCTCGTCGCCATTAACCCTTTCAACCCCACAGGCCTCTAAATAGGCTTATAAAAAGTGTAGATCCAGATGAGCCGGCTCGTGACGAGCCGTCTCATCAGGATCTGCACTTTTTTGCCAGTACTATTTTTAGATAAAATTACCCATTTTGATAAATGAACTGGTCCAAAGGTAATTTTCTTATTAATTTATTGGTCTGAAAATATCACGCACCAGTCCATGTCAGTTACTTGGGGTTGAATGGGTTAAAGTGTCAAAGCAAAGAAAGAGCGGGAAAGTTAGTGACCCGACGTGACACTCGAACCCACGACATCCCGAAAACTAGTCGGACAGCTCTACCAACTGAGCTAGCCGGGCCGATGTTCGACCCACGCCATAATACACTACACTTGTCCCTCTTTTATTCTTTAGGAGCCGCACTCCGATACCTGGATCCGCACCCCTACTCCTTTGCACGTACCATATATTCTCATCGCCATTAAAGTGACCAAGTAAAGAAAGAGCGGAAAAGTTGGTAACCCGACGTGGCGTGGGACGGGACTCGAACACTAGTCGGACAGCTCTACCAACTGAGCTAGTCAGGCCGATTTTCTACCCACTCCGAAATACACAACAATGCTTTGCAATTTGTATAAACTTAATACTGACCTTTGATTCCTACACATACAAACTTTCTTTACATTATAAAAAGGTTGTCCGTAGCATCCGTGGTCCAGTGGTAGAGCATCAGATTTGGAATCGATCGGTACCGGGTTCGATACTCGGTCAGGCCACGTATACATATGTGTAGTCATTGAGCAAGGCACCTCACACACATTGTTTAGTACTGGTTAACCACTTAGGTCGGCTAAGCTTGCCCAGGAAAACATGTATACGTCCCCGCAAAGGGTTTGACATTAATGGAACATACATACATACATGTTACTGTTTCATTTCCGGTTAGCTTGAGAAAAATGAATTCATCGGGGATGACACAGCCCTTAATTCGATCAACCTAGTATGTTCCGATACAAATGGACATGCGCGTTTAGGACAGTACGTCACTTCCGGACAGGCACCGTTTGGCACGTGGTCCAAGACCGAAACCTGCAACCAACAATTTCACTTTACATCCTATCTAACTTCATTCCAGCTTCAAGTAGAGGGACCGGTAAGTACACGATTTAGCATACTGCATTGTTTGTACAACATGGGAACCGTTTCAGAACATATTCCCACAGTCCAAGAAGGCCGACTTTTATAATACACTCAACAAAAATCCTGGAAGTCGTGATAGCGCAGTGGATGAGCGTTCACTTCAGATCCGGAGTTTGAACCCCGCTGGAGCCGTTACGATTGTGCATTTAAATGCCACGTTGCCTATTCTCTCTCCCTCGTGGCGATGGATTCCATCAGGAATGAGGTATCAAGAGTGATTAATATAACTTGTAAGGACTTGTTTCGCAATTGAGCTCAAATAAATTTGTATAAACTAACAAATATCCTAATTGGTCACCGGGTGTTTTACAGTATTTTGAGAAAACTAATAACCACATTCATATATTATCAATATTCATGTATCATCTTATTTGATACATTTCAGTACCGTAGCCAGAGGCACATTTTCAACCGAGGCAATCAGAGGGGGGGGGGGCGAGAGCATTTCCCCCTTAACATTGTTGGGGGTACAGAAGCGATTCCTTGCGTTTTCTGATTTAATGAGTTTAGACATATACTTATGTACTGACCTTTCAGTTCTCTTTTGGAAATATTATCCCTGCCTCTGTGTGGCTACGGGCCTGCATTTTATTACATACTTAGATATATATATGCAATGAATTGCTGTATAATCATATGGAATAATACACAGACGCTTGGGGTCTGGACAAGTTGTTGCGGGTTCAAGCCCAAATGTTGTCCATAATTACTAGATAGTAGATAGTGATGGGATGTCAGTTTTAAGTTTTTTGTATGTATAGTGTCAAACCTATGAGTTATCAAAATGTTCTTAAAAATGTATAGTGTCAAACCTATGAATTATCAAAATGTTCTTAAAAAATGTATAGTATCAAACCTATAAGTTATCAAAATGTTCTTAAAAATGTATAGTGTCAAACCTATAAGTTATCAAAACGTTCTTAAAAATGTATAGTGTCAAACCTATAAGTTATCAAAATGTATAGTGTCAAACCTATAAGTTATCAAAATGTATAGTGTCAAACCTATAAGTTATCAAAATGTTCTTAAAAATGTAGTGTCAAACCTATGAATTACCAAAATGTTCTTAATCAAATATTTAGTTTTGAACCAAAGCGTCTGTGGAATAAAATGCATTAAATGAAACTATTTTAATGATATTGTACGACATTAGTTGGATCCCAGTATGATAAAACACCAGACCGGTTAGGAATTTTGTTTGAGTGTAGTTAACACTTGTGTTACCGTGTTCTGTTACACAGTGGCAGTCCGATTAGCGCAGTGGTTAACCCGCTCGCTTCTCACCAATGCAACCTGGGTTCGATGCTTGGACTGGGAAGTATGCGAGATGGTATTGTGGTCACCAGATCAGACAGGTGGGTTTTCTCCGGGTACTCCGGTTTCCTCCCACACGAATGACCACATATATTAATCACTCTCGTTGACGTGGATGAAAGCATATAAGTTGCTTCACAATCGTTGTAAAATAAATAAAGTTACAGTTAAACTGTTTGAATTGGTTTCTTACAGCAAGATAATGGTGATGACACAGCTGCAAACTTCGTAAAATTCCATTGCCGCGATCTACCGGGTACCAATGCCGAGACGGAAATTGCTCTACCACCCGGACGTTATATCTGGGGGAAATGGGGCGACTGGAGTGCCAGTTGTGACCACAACGAAGCCATCTGTGGCTTAAAAACCAGAGTGGAGCCTGAACTAGGCAGCGGGGATGACACAGCTCTGAATGACGTCGTCTTCTACTGTTGTAATGATGCCCATGGGTCTCCGGTCCCTGTCGGAAAATAAATCTCATCCTTTGTAGCAAATTGAGAATAAAAGATTGGAACATTTTCTCAAGCTCGATATGCTTAGCATTTATAAAGTGGAAGTCGTGTTTGCTTCAGGTGCGAAGTTCGAGCCCCACTGGAGCCGTTACGATTGTGCCCTTAGGCAACACACCATTGCACCATGTACACCATCAATCACTCGCCTGCGTCTCGGGCAAACACTCCACTGTAACATGTACACCCTCAATCACTCGCCTGCATCTCAGGCATTCACTCAAACACTCCACTGCACCATGTATGCCCTCAATCACTCGCCTGCGTCTCAGGCATTCACTCAAACACTCCACTGCAACATGTACACCCTCAATCACTCACCTGCGTCTCGGGCATTCACTCAAACACTCCACTGCACCATGTATGCCCTCAATCACTCGCCTGCATCTCAGGCATTCACTCAAACACTCCACTGCACCATGTATGCCCTCAATCACTCGCCTGCGTCTCAGGCATTCACTCAAATACTCCACTGCACCATGTATGCCCTCAATCACTCGCCTGCGTCTCAGGCATTCACTCAAACACTCCATTGCACCATGTATGCCCTCAATCACTCGCCTGCGTCATAGGCATTCACTCGAACACTCCACTGCACCATGTATGCCCTCAATCACTTGAAAGAATACGACATCCAGTTTTGATTCGAACATACAGCGGTAAGGGGAGATTTGAAATCCAACGAGTGTAACCACTCAGCCACCGTTTTCATTTGTCATTAGAATTACATTAACCTTCGTGTCTATTAATTCCCAGAGTTGTAGATATATTTAGATATATTTCCAAGATGGCCACCACGGTGGATATCTCGGTTTGGGATGATTTGGAGTTAGTTGGCATTAACTTCTGCGGAAGTCGTGATAGCGCAGTGGAAGCGCGTTCGCGTGTTGTGCGAAAGTTAGTTGGCATTAAATTCGGCAGAGGTCGTGATAGCGCAGTAGAAGCGTGTTCGCGTCATGTGCGAAAGGCCTGTATTTCGAGCCCCGCTGGAGCCATTACAATTGTGCCCTTAGACAAGGTATTTAAATTCCATTTCGCCTATTCTCTCTCCTTCATGGCGATGGATTCCATCAGGAATGAGGTCTCGAAAGTGATTAATGTAAGTTGAAAGAACTTGTTTCGTAATCGAGCTAAATTAAATTCTGCATGTATGTAACCATATATTATTTTGATAACAGTACACAACATTTCGGGAGGAGGGTGTAAAAATTATTTTTTTGAATCAGGGTGACTTGACAACTGTCGCCTCTAGTGTATTTTGGCATCTTCCATTTTCTCGCAATAAATTCCATGCAATGCTGATCAAACAGCGCAAAGGTTGCATTTCAAAGCAATTAACTGGCATTAATAACGTTGCATATTATCACCTCGAGTTCCGCATAGAATATTAAAATTTTACTATATAGTAACGGGCGGGGTATTTATATAAACCCGACTGGAATTAATATTGCACGAGTATTGTACAGAATGACGATATAGCCTATTCACGGCTCAGTAAATTGGCCCGATCGTCTTCCTCGGCCAATATGAGCTGGCATAAACAAACATATAAACAAAAATAGTAGAGGTACAATTAATTAGTTTTATTTATTTATACCAGACAAAATAATCATGGTACATTATATTCTATAGTTGAAAACTAAAAGTAACAAATATTCTCTATCTACGAATTAAAATCTAATTTATTTGAAAACGAAATGATAGATAACAGTTCTAGGAATGAATAGATTCAAAATAATTAGCACAGACAGACAGACAATTTCAAAACCATTAGGCTAATAAGCCATGAGGTCGGTCATCCATATTTATATGCACAATACAATATAACGAACAGTGAAACACAATATACAGTCTACATCCGTTATGTCGAATTCCGTCGGACCGAACAAAATACTTCGACATAACCGAAGTTTGACTCAATGAAATTCGATATAAACAGAGCCAGTTATATGTAAAATGATAATGTCTGAAATGGCACTTTGATCCGACTTCGAGATAACCGGAGAATTCGACATAACCGATGTAAACATTGACAATGCCCCAGTAAATTGGCATCCAAAACAGTTGGATTTCCTGACTGAAACTTTATTTCCACCTCTCTTGAGGAAAACAATGCATTACAAGACAGTTTAATGTCAATATTTCAGCTGTACATCTATACTATAGATATGTGTGCAGACTTCACTGGTGCAGTGGGTGTTCATGTTCACTCTGGGTATAAAATATGAATTGTGTCTCCAGAACAGGGCATGCAATAATAGATATAGAATTGTGTGCAGACTTCACTGGTGCAGTGGGTGTTCATGTTCACTCGGGGTATAAAATATGAATTGTGTCTCCAGAACAGGGCATGCAATAATAGATATAGAATTGTGTGCAGACTTCACTGGTGCAGTGGGTGTTCATGTTCACTCGGGGTATAAAATATGAATTGTGTCTCAGGAACAGGGTATGCAATAATAGTAATGCGGGTTGTATGTAGGCCGACAGTGGTGAAAAATACCCGTAGTTGAGGGTCCCTAGGGCGACAATTTCGCCCTCTAGAATGATCCCTGCATATGCCACCAAAAGACTTGTACCTCTATCCTAATTTTTAAAGAAATAGGAACTTAGGATAGTTTATACAAATTTATTTTAGCTCGATTGCGAAACAAGTTATTACAACTTATATTAATCACTATCGAGACCTCATTCCTGATGGAATCCATGGCCACGAGGAAGAAGAGGCAATGTGGAATTTAAATGCCTTGCCTAAAGGCACAATCGTAACGGCTCCAGAGGGGCACGAACTCCGGACCATTCGCACCTGAAGGATCTTAGGCTAGAGGTACAAGCCACCAAACGCCGTGTACCTCTATAAACCCCCCCCCCCCACCCCACCTATAATTGTTTTTAAATAAACTACTTTTGGTGGCTTAATTTATAAAATTCAAGAAATAAATATTAAACACATAGTGACTAGGAAGTTACCCGCCGACAGCCCATCGATAAATGCTCACGCGGTGAAAAGTGATACACATAAATGATGTCATATTGTGTGCCTCTTCTGGGTGAAAAGTGATACACATAAATGATGTCATATTGTGTGCCTCTTCTGGGTGAAAAGTGATACACATAAATGATGTCATATTGTGTGCCTCTTCTGGGTGAAAAGTGATACACATAAATGATGTCATATTGTGTGCCTCTTCTGGGTGAAAAGTGATACACATAAATGATGTCATATTGTGTGCCTCTTCTGGGTGAAAAGTGATACACATAAATGATGTCATATTGTGTGCCTCTTCTGGGTGAAAAGTGATACACATAAGTGTGCCTCTTCTGGGCGAAAAGTGATACACATAAATGATGTCATATTGTGTGCCTCTTCTGGGCGAAAAGTGATACACATAAATGATGTCATATTGTGTGCCTCTTCTGGGCGAAAAGTGATACACATAAATGATGTCATATTGTGTGCCTCTTCTGGGCGAAAAGTGATACACATAAATGATGTCATATTGTGTGCCTCTTCTGGGTGAAAAGTGATACACATAAATGATGTCATATTGTGTGCCTCTTCTGGGTGAAAAGTGATACACATAAATGATGTCATATTGTGCCCCTCTTCTGGGTGAAAAGTGATACACATAAGTGTGCCTCTTCTGGGCGAAAAGTGATACACATAAATGATGTCATATTGTGTGCCTCTTCTGGGCGAAAAGTGATACACATAAATGATGTCATATTGTGTGCCTCTTCTGGGCGAAAAGTGATACACATAAATGATGTCATATTGTGTGCCTCTTCTGGGCGAAAAGTGATACACATAAATGATGTCATATTGTGTGCCTCTTCTGGGCGAAAAGTGATACACATAAATGATGTCATATTGTGTGCCTCTTCTGGGCGAAAAGTGATACACATAAATGATGTCATATTGTGTGCCTCTTCTGGGCGAAAAGTGATACACATAAATGATGTCATATTGTGTGCCTCTTCTGGGCGAAAAGTGATACACATAAATGATGTCATATTGTGTGCCTCTTCTGGGTGAAAAGTGATACACATAAATGATGTCATATTGTGTGCCTCTTCTGGGTGAAAAGTGATACACATAAATGATGTCATATTGTGTGCCTCTTCTGGGCGAAAAGTGATACACATAAATGATGTCATATTGTGTGCCTCTTCTGGGTGAAAAGTGATACACATAAATGATGTCATATTGTGTGCCTCTTCTGGGCGAAAAGTGATACACATAAATGATGTCATATTGTGTGCCTCTTCTGGGCGAAAAGTGATACACATAAATGATGTCATATTGTGTGCCTCTTCTGGGCGAAAAGTGATACACATAAATGATGTCAAGTGATACACATAAATGATGTCATATTGTGTGCCTCTTCTGGGTGAAGAAAAGTGATACACATAAATGATGTCATATTGTGTGCCTCTTCTGGGTGAACGTTTGATCAGAGGTAATACTCGGTTGCATAACAAATATTATGTTGGATGGACGAGTATTCATTTAAAGCGACACTACATCGGTGAAAACGCAAATTTATACAGAATGTAATTTCCTATTATATGGTATAATTTTTTCCCAAATATTTGCCTCAAAAACTGAGTATTTAAACTAATAAACAAGCGTCGTATACGCGGTTTGTTGACATAACAAAATAATGTAAATAGGGTCGACATCCAAGCGTAATACAACGCGTGTATCCTGAATAACTTGATTTATAGAACAGATTTACCGTTATATCTCACAGGTTATGCATATTTATTTGTAGACTGATCTTAGTTAAATTATCTCTAGACGACATTATCACGCATTTAGTATTAACTCCAATGACAAACAAGCGTCAATTCAGGAGCGTGGATGACGAGTTATATGAAAACCTACTTTCACTTTTGAAAGTTTGTAGACGTAAAAACACTGTTTATTAATTCAATGTAGTAGAAATGCATCTATACATTAACAAATGCATTATTTGGCCTTTTGCGATGTAATGTCGCCTTAAGTTCTGTGAATATGGAATATTATGGAGATATGTTCATATACGGATAAGAATGGATTTATGGAACTTTAAGTTACAGAGACTGAATAGAGAGTACAGGGTATTTTTTCTGTGAAATACTATTTGAACACATTCTATATCTATATATATTTCATATACAGTATTCAAACAGTATTTTGCAAGGTTGCTTGCCTGATTGCTTTAACATTTTCACAAGAGCCAGTACGCGAACCACCGTAAGTTGTTTGTTAACGTTTTGTAATTGTCTCCACAGTAAAAGTCCCGTCTCCTAAATTTCTAAAATAAAAGCATAACATCGCCCACGATTATCAGACAACCGTTTCCGTATTCAATTTTTCTCAAGATGTGGCAAGATTATGTAAGTAACCAATTAAGGATTTGTAGAACATAATTTTGACCTGGCCCCGCCAATACAGAATAGGGTATATGAAAAACGTTAATAACTTGTTGTTTCATTATACAGTTGACCTCTATTAAGCAGCCAACCTGTATTAAGCAGCCAGCTTCCAGACATGTTTCATTATACAATTGACCCCTATTAAGCAGCCACCTGTGTAAGCAGCCACTTTCAGTTATTCCCTTGGCTGGCTGCTTAAGGCAGGTTCGACGGTAAACACTATTTTACTTAGTTTAGTGCGAGACTGCTTTAGATCGATTATACTAAATAATTGATTCCCTACCTTCTTTCCAAGAAGACAAAAGTAATGGTCTGCTATTAAGCATTTATTAACTAAATGCATGGACTGGTTCTCGATCAACAACGTACAATCAGTAAAATACCGGTTCCAGCCGGTTGTGACTGGTTCAAAGTGGGTGAAAACACAACGTAGTCATACAGTGTAACCCATCAAAATCGGAACCCCTCTAAGCTAGAATTTTATTTATATTTCCATATATTATTGTCATGTGTAAATGTTTAAAATTGCATCTGTAATTGTGAAGCGCAATAGAATCATTTTTAATTTTTGCGCTAAATAAATTCTATGTATTTGTATAATTCCCTCTACTCCAACCGAACACATTTCGTGTTCCCAAAATTGTTACCTTCTTCTTTCATTGTAAAACAATCTCTGTAAGCCTGACCCCATCCCCTTTCCGATTACCAAACAGACTTAAAAAAAAAAAGTATGCGCATTTACAACTATAATTTACCCCTCTATACCGAACAGTAGCTCGTCTTGATGAAATATGAAACTGTAAACATTCAACTATATAATTTTGAGAATATTTTATTGTACAGGAAATTACCGTCAATTGCTATGTATAACGCGCACTTTTATTACTGAAATCCTTGAATTTGTCTAGTGCGCATTATACAAGGGTACAGCCTTCACAGTAATTAAGATTTCTACACAATCCTAATGTATGTACATATTATAAATTCTTGACTAGGGTGACTTTTTTTATAGATCAACAAATGGGTATTTATTTCACAATTAATGGTTCACAAAGTTGGGGGTTTGCGTGTGGGATGGGACAGACTTTAGAACGTTTTGATTAGACTGAACCGTTTTGAGTCCGAAAAAGTTCACATTGATTACAAAATTTAAGCATACATAAATCAGTGAGCAATAAAATGTGTTGTTCCACAGATTTAAATCAGTGCAACAGCACCAGGGCTCATTCTAGAGAGCGATCGGGGCGAAATAGTCGCCCTAGGGACCCTGACTTCTCCCTTTGGGGCCCCACTTCTCCCTAAAAGAAATTGTTTTGTTTTTTTGTTTACAATTTTCATACAAACTTTTATCCAGTAACACTGGCCCATTATAAGGCACTCCTTCTATTTAAATATTGTATTTAATGGTGATACTGTGCATTTTAACAATATTTTGTTTATTAAATAACACCATTTGAGGACGAGATCTCGCGATTTCTCATTTCTCCCAAAAATTCTGACCTAGAATGAGCCCCGAGCACATTTTATTTCACCGATATATTATTCTATATTTTCAAATGTAAAACATAAAATATAATTCTCTGTTGATTCTGACTAACATAAATAGAGAAAGGACATTACAAACATCTCACTACTCAAAATACATGAATGTAAATAATATTAAATAAACCCTCAAAAGTCGAGCCATTTTCACCGGCATAAATATTGCAGCTTCCTTACAAATAATCAATGGCCAAAACATATCAAATATTGATACAAACAGGACAGTCGAACAAAGACGGACATACCCAGAACGCGTGCAGCCAGAGAAAAATACATCTGTGTGTTTTACGTTTATTTATCGTCGCTACCGGTTGCCCATATGAGCGACGCCTCCTGAAGAGATTAGTCATTTTAGATTTTTGGAGGATAGTGCATGATACAGAGACCCATTCCAGAGTCTCCTCTGGTTCTTTAAAAAAGATTTACGTGCACGATGTACAGCACCGACACGAGACCCCAGTTTAACGTCCCTTCTGAAAGACTGTTAATTTTATTAGGGTCAGACGTGGGGGATCAAACCTGCGATCCCTGGATTACCAGTCCAGCGTGTTGACCACTGGACTAAAATACATCGTAATACTGCACATTGCTATATAAAAAAGGGAGATAATTCTGTAATATATAAATGCACAGTTCATTATTGCCAATATATCTTAGTATTCCAAGTTTCATCAGCTTCTAATCTCACCTATCCGACTAGCGCTGTGGTTAGCGCGCTCGCGTCTCACCAATGCAACCAGGGTTCGATCCTCGGACCGGGTAGTATGTGAGATGGTACAGTTGTCGCCAGATCGGACAGGTGGGTTTTCTCCGGGTACTCCGGTTTCCTCCCACATGAATGACCACATATATGCTTTCATCCGCGCCAACGAGAGTGATTAATATAAGTTGTTAAAACTTGCTTCGCAATTATTGTAAAATAAATAAAGTGAAAACTTTAACAGATGTAAACAATGTTAACGCATGTGTTGGAAATGTTTTGAAAAAAAACAGTATAGACCCAGTTGGCTCAGAATTAGCTTAACCCTTTCCCTCATAGAAGCACCTCTTGATGCCATTACCAATACAACATACATTGACAATGTAGTAGCCAAACCAATGTTCTTAACCCTTTCCCTCATAGAAGCACCTCTTGACGCCATTACCAATACAACATACATTGACAATGTAGTAGTCAAACTAATGTTCATAATAATGGCCAGAATCTAATGTAGTCCCAGTAATATCTATGGAGGTGGGATAGATATGGCGACTACTTATCCACTGCATTATAGCTAAATGGCTGTCGTTTGTATGGAGATATAGTAGTACATTAACCTAAATCTCTATGAAGTCTCAGTAATATCTATGGATGTAGGATAGATATGGCGACTATTTATCCACTGCATGATAGCTAAATGGCTGTCATTTATATGGAGATATAATAGTATATTAACCTAAATCTCTATGAAGTCCCAGTAATATCTATGGAGGTGGGATAGATGTGGTGACTACTTATCCACTGCATGATGGAGATATAATAGTATATTAATCTAAATCTCAATGAAGGAAAGGGTTAACGTGACCTTGAACCAATATGGCTCAAAATGCGCTATGCACATAATCTAGATATGGTGTATATTTGCGCCAGATCAATTTCTCTGGTGATTCACAAGTTATAATTAAATAATATTTATTTTATTGCAACTTACATTTGGATACAATTTACAAATCACAATAACATTACTGTCACATTAATAACATACATAAATCCTGATAATATCCACATACATATACATGACATTTTCAAAGTGCAAAATGATTGGGCTACAAGTTTTGAAAACATTAGCAACAGCCGTTTCCAAAAGGTCAAATTTGCTATCAATTTGTTCCGATGTATGTAGTACTAATATAAGTATGTCTCAATAAACTTAACATTTGTGACTAGTCATTTTAAAACGCCTCTGAGGTTTCAATAGTTATTGAGCAGACATGAAAAATAGCCATTTCAACTGGTAAGTTAGGTTCATACTAAGTGTGACCGTGAACGAACATGACTGAAAACTATTCCTGCATAAATTAACAAATGTTCCAGTGAATAACACGAATGCATGCCCCGGCCGATCTCCTCATGGCGTGCACATCGCGGTCATGGCACATCTCGCAGCAGCAGCGTAGGATACTGGGATCTTCTGGCTGTCAAACTTGTAAGGGACACACGCTTAACCATCGCTGACTACCATCGGAAGTGGTGGAGGTATGGACAGACCCTGGAGCGACCGGCCAGATGTCTAACTGTTAGATCCGTTTATATGCTGCTGCGGGATGACCAACAGTGAGGAGGGTGGGCCTAAAAAGCGCCTCTCAGAAAGAGAAGACCACCAGGACTTGTCATCCTGAGGGGGAAGAAGATGCCTACTCCAGTTGTCGTTTTATCACACAATCATCGAATACTTCAAGACCATCACACTACAAGACACCATTCTACAACTCTACAGACACTTCACTATTAATCGATGCAGATAATCAACTTAGATGCTCGCCCACATGGCGAGGATAAATAAACGTACTACTACTACGAATGCATGCAAGTTAAACTGAAAAAGACCTGATCGTGTGCAGTGGTTGAAAAAACCTGAGAATTAATGGATCTCTATTGGTAATATAACACAGACAATATGCCTATCACCTACAGATACATGGTCAATAATGCACTAAATACTGCCTAAATATTAAGACCACATATCTCTAAAAGACCACCATATTTAGGTTCCTGTCATACTATATTAATATTCAAAGCATTTAAACAAGTCTACATAGATCGCCTACCAACAAGGATCATTTTCTGTTAATCCTTAAAATGCCAAATAAATTTGATGGAATGTGCAAACAACATAGATCCAGATCAGCTGCGGCGTAACGCTGTTCAGACAAGTGTTTTAGCTCCACTATCCAAATAACAAACAGTCTGTGCTGTCTGGTCTAGCTCTATGTTGTTTGCAAAAGCAACTTTATGGTGGTCGCAAGATCGGACAGGTGGGTTTTCTCCGGGTACTCCGGATTCCTCCCACACGAGTGACCATATTTAGTTGATACAAATTTATTTGAGCTCGATTGTGAAACAAGTTACTTCAACTTATATAAATCACTCTCGAGACCTCATTCCTGATGGAATCCATCGCCACGAGGGAGAGAGAAGAGGCAACGTGGAATTTAAATGCCTTGCCTAAGGGCACAATCGTAACGGCTGCAGTGGGGCTCGACCATATTTAAGCTTTCATCCGTGCAACGAGTATGATTAATTTGTTTTAACTTGCTTCGCAATCGTTGTAAAATAAATAAAGTTTAAACTAAAAGCAACTTTAGTTGTGGTTAGCATTTTAAGGGTTAAGCTTGTGGATCATCATTAAAGCGACATTACATCACAAAAAGCAAATACAATGCATTTGTTCATGTATAAATGCATTGCTACTACAAATTCTTCCAAATACATTCAAACACTAATCAATAAACAGTGTTTTTGTGGTCTATAAACTTTCAAAATTGAAAGTAGGATTTCAAATAACGGTCATCCATGCTCCTGAATTGCTGTTTGTTTGTCATCAGAGTCAATACTAAACACAAGATAATGTTGTTTAAAGATAATTTAACTAAGATTACCGGTAGTCGATTAGTCTACAAATAAATATGCACTGGCACAAATGTTATTCAGGATACACGAGTTGCATTACGCATGGATGTCGACCCTATTTACATTATTTTGTTATGTCAACAAACGACATTTGTTTATTAGTTGAAATACTCATTTTTGACGCAAATATTTGGAAACAAATTATACCATATAATAGGTAAATACATGCTGTAGAAATTTGCATTTTCACTGATGTAATGTCGCTTTAAGTTATCAGTTTCGTCTAACTCATGTCAACATGGTGTAGAGCAAACTACTATACAAATGTGAATATGCTGGTTCCTGTAGGTGATTCCTGAAGCTGGTCCCATTAGCCTTCAGAAGAGATCTGCACATTGAGCCCTATCTTTGTCCCAGTACTTGTCCGTGAACAACCAGTCATCTTTCTTTGTCACTGGATGAGCATCGAGGCGAAACCATCTGCAAGATATCATAACAGTTGTAACATAGCATCTGACGTGGTTCTGTATTTCGTGGCCATCCGTGACCGTGATACGCAAAGCAGGGCGTGAGCTGGAGTTCGCCAAAGGGCAAAATATAGGAAAATTGGCTAATAAAAATTTGGTTTGGCGAAAATGATAAAAACGGCAAAAATTTCTGTAAAATTGTACTCGCACTGAGTGACGATGCATATGTTGTACTCAAATGCTCGGATTAGATAGGTTTAATTGTACTCAAATGCTCGGCTTAGATGATGCATAGGTTTAATTGTACGCAACTGCTCGGCTTAGATGATGCATAGGTTTAATTGTTATGTTATATTTCGGGTTTTACGCCTGCATCAGCATGATTTTTGGGCTATATCGCCGGCGGGCAGTTTACCTAACAACACCTTTCCTGGGCAGGCTCCAGCTGTTAACCAGTACTTGGGTACATCAACCTCCGTAAGAAACTGCCAACGTTTTCATATAAATGAAACCCGGTCTGAGCGGGGCTCGAACCCGTGACCATCAGTGATGATAGGTTACAGTGGTATACAAGTCAGCGACCTTAACCACTCGACCACGGAGGAGGAGCTTAGATGATTCATAGGTTTAACTGTACTCAAATGCTCGGCTTAGACGAAGCATCTGTTTAATTGTTCTCAATTGCTCGGCTTAGATGATGCATAGGTTTAATTGTACTCAACTGCTTGGCTTAGACGGTACTCAACTGCTCGGCTTAGACGGTACTATCTGAACTAGGAATTTCTGAATTACATTCTGCACACTTACACTGCTGTCCATTCCTCCTTTCTCTTCTTTCTCTCTCTCTTAGATGCTCTTTGTTTCTCTTCCAATCTATTCTTCTCTTCACCAGCTCGATCTGAAAGATTTTGTTGGTTTTTGGGTTTGTTTTGGGGGTTTAAAGTCGTACCAACAGCTTAGTTTGGTTTAAAACACTGTCGTGATATCATAAATGCTCGGCTTAGATAGGTTTAATTGTACTAAACTGCTCGGCTTAGATGATGCATAGGTTTAACTGTACTCAACTGCACGGCTTAAACGAAGCATCTGTTTAATTGTACTGAACTGCTTGGCTTAGATAGGTTTAATTGTACTAAACTGCTCGGCTTAGATAGGTTTAATTGTACTAAACTGCTCGGCTTAGATAACTTTAATTGTACTAAACTGCTCGGCTTAGATGATGCATAGGTTTAACTGTACTCAACTGCACGGCTTAAACGAAGCATCTGTTTAATTGTACTGAACTGCTTGGCTTAGATAGGTTTAATTGTACTAAACTGCTCGGCTTAGATAGGTTTAATTGTACTAAACTGCTCGGCTTAGATAGGTTTAATTGTACTAAACTGCTCGGCTTAGATAAGTTTAATTGTACTAAACTGCTCGGCTTAGATAACTTTAATTGTACTAAACTGCTCGGCTTAGATGATGCATAGGTTTAACTGTACTCAACTGCACGGCTTAAACGAAGCATCTGTTTAATTGTACTGAACTGCTTGGCTTAGATAGGTTTAATTGTACTAAACTGCTCGGCTTAGATAGGTTTAATTGTACTAAACTGCTCGGCTTAGATAGGTTTAATTGTACTAAACTGCTCGGCTTAGATAGGTTTAATTGTACTAAACTGCTCGGCTTAGATAGGTTTAATTGTACTAAACTGCTCGGCTTAGATAGGTTTAATTGTACTAAACTGCTCGGCTTAGATAGGTTTAATTGTACTAAACTGCTCGGCTTCGATAGGTTTAATTGTACTAAACTGCTCGGCTTAGATAGGTTTAATTGTACTAAACTGCTCGGCTTCGATAGGTTTAATTGTACTAAACTGCTCGGCTTAGATAGGTTTAATTGTACTAAACTGCTCGGCTTAGATAACTTTAATTGTACTAAACTGCTTGGCTTAGATGATGCATAGGTTTAACTGTACTCAACTGCACGGCTTAAACGAAGCATCTGTTTAATTGTACTGAACTGCTTGGCTTAGATAGGTTTAATTGTACTAAACTGCTCGGCTTAGATAGGTTTAATTGTACTAAACTGCTCGGCTTAGATAGGTTTAATTGTACTAAACTGCTCGGCTTAGATAGGTTTAATTGTACTAAACTGCTCGGCTTCGATAGGTTTAATTGTACTAAACTGCTCGGCTTAGATAGGTTTAATTGTACTAAACTGCTCGGCTTAGATAACTTTAATTGTACTAAACTGCTTGGCTTAGATGATGCATAGGTTTAACTGTACTCAACTGCACGGCTTAAACGAAGCATCTGTTTAATTGTACTGAACTGCTTGGCTTAGATAGGTTTAATTGTACTAAACTGCTCGGCTTAGATAGGTTTAACTGTACTCAACTGCACGGCTTAAACGAAGCATCTGTTTAATTGTACTGAACTGCTTGGCTTAGATAGGTTTAATTGTACTAAACTGCTCGGCTTAGATAGGTTTAATTGTACTAAACTGCTCGGCTTAGATAACTTTAATTGTACTAAACTGCTCGGCTTAGATGATGCATAGGTTTAACTGTACTCAACTGCACGGCTTAAACGAAGCATCTGTTTAATTGTACTGAACTGCTTGGCTTAGATAGGTTTAATTGTACTAAACTGCTCGGCTTAGATAGGTTTAATTGTACTAAACTGCTCGGCTTAGATAACTTTAATTGTACTAAACTGCTCGGCTTAGATGATGCATAGGTTTAACTGTACTCAACTGCACGGCTTAAACGAAGCATCTGTTTAATTGTACTGAACTGCTTGGCTTAGACGAAGCATCTGTTTAATTGTACTCTCAACTGCTCGGCTTAGAGGAAGCATCTGTTTAATTGTACTCAACTGCTCGGCTTAGACGAAGCATCTGTTTAATTGTACTCAACTGCTCGGCTTAGACGAAGCATCTGTTTAATTGTACTCAACTGCTCGGCTTAGACGGTACTCAACTGCTTGGCTTTGACGAAGCATCTGTTTAATTGTACTCAACTGCTTGGCTTTGACGAAGCATCTGTTTAATTGTACTCAACTGCTTGGCTTTGACGAAGCATCTGTTTAATTGTACTCAACTGCTTGGCTTTGACGAAGCATCTGTTTAATTGTACTCAACTGCTCGGCTTAGATGAAGCATCTGTTTAATTGTACTCAACTGCTCGGCTTAGACGAAGCATCTGTTTAATTGTACTCAACTGCTCGGCTTAGACGAAGCATCTGTTTAATTGTACTCAACTGCTTGGCTTAGACGGTACTCAACTGCTTGGCTTTGACGAAGCATCTGTTTAATTGTACTCATCTGCTCGGCTTAGACGGTACTCAACTGCTTGGCTTTGACGAAGCATCTGTTTAATTGTACTCAACTGCTCGGCTTAGAGGAAGCATCTGTTAATTTTTTAATACCTTTGTACTTGCAGTCCATTATTATGTCAAAAGGTCAGAGTATTATATTAAATCCTAGGCGTACTGGTACAAAATATAACAATTTTAATTAGTAGGATCTTGTTATATAAGTGTGTGTTTTAAGTAAGATATAAGCCTCAAACGGATCCAATATGTAAAATATTGTCTTCGGCGCTACGTGCCTCACAGTCCAATATTTTACATATTGGATCGTTTTCGGCTTATATCCTATACGTAAACATAATGTACAGTACATATCTATTGTATACAGAATGTTATGTTATATTTCGGGTTTTACGCCTGCATCAGCACCATTTTGGGCTATATCGCCGGCGGGCAGTTTACCTAACAACACCTTTCCTGGGCAGGCTCCAACGGTTAACCAGTACTTGGGTGCACCAACCTCCGTAAGAAACTGCCAACTTTTTCATATAAATGAGACACGGTCTGAGCGGGGCTCGAACCCGTGACCATCAGTGATGATAGGTTACAGTGGTATACAAGTCAGCGACCGTAACCACTCGACCACGGAAGCGGACTAGATCTATTCATAATGAAAATGGATTTAATCGAAAGCTTAAAGCTTATTGAGATTATCTCAGTTAACAGCTTAGTTGATATGGTGGCTTTCCAGCTATTATTGGTGGACGAGGACCACCGGGTGTCCCTACGTGCAGTATTTTAGGCACAGTGGGGTAGAACCACTGACCATTCAGCAAGCCAGCTAAATGGAGAAAATCTAAATAAGCTACTAGCTTCCGATTTAATCCATTTGTTCTTGTATAATAATGTTACAACATGATGTAAATATTGATAAAATAAAATATGTTTAAACTAAGCCAGCTAAATAGACGACATCAAACTCTGTTTATTTGGGGGGTTTTCTCGGATACAAATACAAAAAGCATAGATCATATTGCGACTTTCCAGCTTTTTACGAGTGAAAGAAGACGGGATTCTCATATGAAAATTATCACGGAATATGGCCGACATAATTATATCATGCGGTACGCTAGTCATGGATAGAAACTAAATTGACATGTACCTCGCCCAGCGATCGTCATTGCACCTGGAAATGAAGTCACCAAAAATCGTGACTAACATTGAAAATTGCTGACATAGCAAATGGGACCCTCGTTTACAGCACAATTTCTAAACAGCAATAGGACTTTAAACAGATTAAAATAATACTACAGTAAAACCTGTGTTAGTGGTCACCTCAACAGCCAACCTATATTAAGCAGCCAGTTTTCAGATTCCCAATATGTTGTTTTATTATACATTTGACCTCTATTAAGCAGCTAAGTATTAAGTGTGCTAAGCAGCCACTCTCTGTGATTCCCTTGGCTGGCTGCTAAAGACAGGTTTGACTGAACATACCTAGATTACCGTCCTCCAAGATTCTCACGTCGGGTCGTAACCTGGAATCTGTTGATGGCAATGTCTCTAACATGGAGCCCTTCATCTCGTTCAATGACATTGAAAAGTTAGTGAAACTGTAATACTGATAGCAAACAAACAAAACATTTATTATTCAGGGATCAGTTTAGAGGGCAGGGATCAGTTTAGAGGGCAATGTGGGGCGAAATTGTCGCCCTAGGGACCCTGACTTCGCCCCCTGGGGGCCCCACTTCTCCCAAAATTTTGTCTAGTAAGATACACTGGCCCATTATAAAGCACTCCTTCTATTCAAATGTATTTAATGGTTATACTGTGCATTTTAACCCTATTTTGCAGAAGTATAGAACACCATTTAAGGAAGCGATCACACGCTTTTCTCACTTCTCCCAAAAATTCAGACCTAGAATGAACCCTGTTAATACATGAAAGAATTCAACACCTCCACTGGGATTCGAACCCACAGCGGTGAGGGACAAGTGATTTATTTTAAACTTTTATTTATTTTGCAACGATGGTGAAACAAGCTTTAACAACTTATATTAATCACTCTCGTTGGTGCGGATGAAAAGCGTAAATGTGGTCATTCGTGTGGGAGGAAAACGGAGTACTCGGAGAAATCCCACACTTGCATACTTCCCGGTTAGAGGATCGAACCCGGGTTGCATTGGTGAGACATGAGCGTGTTAACCACTGCGCTAATCGGACAGCCTTCTATAAATAATAGTCCTAAATGTAAGTCTGATGTAGTAAAGTATGAAAAGGGGGAGTAATTCAATAAACATTTATCTGATCTTAAAAGTCCCAGGATGACAATATACAATATGCATACGCGACCTAAAAGTCCCAGGATGACAATATACAATATGCATACGTGACCTCAAAGTCCCAGGATGACACTATACAATATGCATACGCGACCTAAAAGTCCCAGGATGACAATATACAATATGCATACACGACCTCAAAGTCCCAGGATGACAATATGCATATACGACCTCAAAGTCCCAGGATGACAATATACAATATGCGTATACGACCTCAAAGTCCCAGGATGACAATATACAATACGCATACGCGACCTCAAAGTCCCAGGATGACAATATACAATATGCATATACGACCTCAAAGTCCCAGGATGACAATATACAATATGCATACGCGACCTCAAAGTCCCAGGATGACAATATACAATATGCATATACGACCTCAAAGTCCCAGGATGACAATATACAATATGCGTATACGACCTCAAAGTCCCAGGATGACAATATACAATACGCATACGCGACCTCAAAGTCCCAGGATGACAATATACAATACGCATACGCGACCTCAAAGTCCCAGGATGACAATATACAATATGCGTACGCGACCTAAAAGTCCCAGGATGACAATATACAATATGCATACGCGACCTCAAAGTCCCAGGATGACAATATACAATATGCATACGCGATCTAAAAGTCCCAGGATGACAATATACAATACGCATACGCGACCTCAAAGTCCCAGGATGACAATATAAAATACGCATACGCGACCTCAAAGTCCCAGGATGACAATATACAATACGCATACGCGACCTCAAAGTCCCAGGATGACAATATACAATACGCATACGCAACCTCAAAGTCCCAGGATGACAATATACAATACGCATACGCGACCTCAAAGTCCCAGGATGACAATATACAATACGCATACGCGACCTCAAAGTCCCAGGATGACAATATACAATATGCGTACGCGACCTAAAAGTCCCAGGATGACAATATACAATATGCATACGCGACCTCAAAGTCCCAGGATGACAATATACAATATGCATACGCGATCTAAAAGTCCCAGGATGACAATATACAATACGCATACGCGACCTCAAAGTCCCAGGATGACAATATAAAATACGCATACGCGACCTCAAAGTCCCAGGATGACAATATACAATACGCATACGCGACCTCAAAGTCCCAGGATGACAATATACAATACGCATACGCGACCTCAAAGTCCCAGGATGACAATATACAATACGCATACGCGACCTCAAAGTCCCAGGATGACAATATACAATATGCGTACGCGACCTAAAAGTCCCAGGATGACAATATACAATATGCATACGCGACCTCAAAGTCCCAGGATGACAATATACAATATGCATACGCGATCTAAAAGTCCCAGGATGACAATATACAATACGCATACGCGACCTCAAAGTCCCAGGATGACAATATAAAATACGCATACGCGACCTCAAAGTCCCAGGATGACAATATACAATACGCATACGCGACCTCAAAGTCCCAGGATGACAATATACAATACGCATACGCGACCTCAAAGTCCCAGGATGACAATATACAATACGCATACGCGACCTCAAAGTCCCAGGATGACAATATACAATACGCATACGCGACCTCAAAGTCCCAGGATGACAATATACAATATGCGTACGCGACCTAAAAGTCCCAGGATGACAATATACAATATGCATACGCGACCTCAAAGTCCCAGGATGACAATATACAATACGCATACGCGACCTCAAAGTCCCAGGATGACAATATACAATACGCATACGCGACCTCAAAGTCCCAGGATGACAATATACAATACGCATACGCGACCTCAAAGTCCCACGATGACAATATACAATATGCATACGCGATCTAAAAGTCCCAGGATGACAATATACAATACGCATACGCGACCTCAAAGTCCCAGGATGACAATATACAATACGCATACGCGACCTCAAAGTCCCAGGATGACAATATACAATATGCGTATACGACCTCAAAGTCCCAGGATGACAATATACAATACGCATACGCGACCTCAAAGTCCCAGGATGACAATATACAATATGCGTATACGACCTCAAAGTCCCAGGATGACAATATACAATATGCATACGCGACCTCAAAGTCCCAGGATGACAATATACAATACGCATACACGACCTCAAAGTCCCAGGATGACAATATACAATATGCGTACGTGACCTAAAATCCCAGGATGACAATATACATTATGCGTACGCGACCTCAAAGTCCCAGAATGACAATATACAATATGCATACGCGACCTAAAAGTCCCAGGATTACAATATGCATACGCGACCTAAAAGTCCCAGGATTACAATATGCATATTAGACCTAAAAGTCCCAGGATTACAATATGCATATTAGACCTAAAAGTCCCAGGATTACAATATGCATATTAGACCTAAAAGTCCCAGGATTACAATATGCATATTAGACATAGGTCCCATGATTACAATATGCATATTAGACCTAAAAGTCCCAGGATTACAATATACATATTAGACATAGGTCCCATGATTACAATATGCATATTAGACCTAAAAGTCCCAGGATTACAATATGCATATTAGACATAGGTCCCATGATTACAATATGCATATTAGACCTAAAAGTCCCAGGATTACAATATACATATTAGACATAGGTCCCATGATTACAATATGCATATTAGACATAGGTCCCATGATTACAATATGCATATTAGACCTAAAAGTCCCAGGATTACAATATACATATTAGACATAGGTCCCATGATTACAATATGCATATTAGACATAAATCCCAGTATTACAATATACATATTAGACCTAAAAGTCCCAGGATGACAATATACAATATACATATTAGACCTAAAAGTCCCAGGATGACAATATACATATTAGACCTAAAAGTCCCAGGATTACAATATACAATATATATATTAGACTTGATATAACTTGTATAACTAGATTCAATTCAATTGTATGAAAAGTGTCGTGGGACCACAGCAAGGTGTGACGGACCACAGCAAGGTGTGACGGACCACAGCAAGGTGTGACGGACCACAGCAAGGTGTGACGGATGAATGGTCTTAACACTATATGGCCACTTGGCTCTCAAAGACATGATAGTCATGATAGCGCCGTGGTAGAGCATTCGCTTGAAAGGCCGGGAGTTCAAACCCCGCTGGAGACATTACGATTGAGCAAGACAAGGCATTTAAATTCCACGTTCTCTCTCCTTCGTGGCGATGGATTCCATCAGGCATGAGGCCTTGAGAGTGATTAACATAAGTTGTAAGACCTTGTTTCGCAATCGAGCTAAAATAAATTTGTATAAAAAAATATTTTTAAAAGAAAAGCCTTTGGTGAAGGGGAGGTGTGGGGTTTGTGAAGCTAAGTCTTTTCAGTCTATATAGGGCTAGAAATCTGCTGAATAATTTACCAGAATTATTTATTTGTCTTTCAGGAAAATGCAATAACTGACTAACTGTACTTGTATTTCTAAAGATATCATTAGTTTAAACATTATTTATTTCAGTATTTGTACATGTAATCAAGAAATGAACATTTTACATATAATTTAACAGCAGTACACTGAAAGGGATTAGAACGAAAGAAAACTTATATAGTTCTTCTCCCTATCAATTGATTGATATACAACAGGCAGGAAAATAATATATTTAACAATGAATATATGTGAAATCTATTCTATGTATTTACTAAAGAATTTCAGAACTTAATGTATTAGTGAGTCAATAGTTTTGGATGTAAAAACGAAAATGGTTAATATTTAAAGGAATATATGAAGAAAGTTCAAGAACATGAACTATCAAATCGGAGCACGAGAAAAAGATTAGTATAGAGAAAAGTGGTTGAATAGGGATATCATATCAAAGATATCATTGAATGGTTCGACACAGTTACTGGAGTAGTGCAATACGACACATGTTCCTGTATATGGCTCATACAAACTACACGCTACATAGGTCTTCTTTTGTCGTGCGTGTTTTTACGTTTATTTATCGTCGCTACCGGTTGCCCATATGAGCGACGCCTCCTGAAGAGATTAGTTATTTTAGATTTTGGAGGATAGTGCATGATACAGACAGAGACCCATTCCAGAATCTCTTCTGGTTCTTTTACGTGCACGGTGTAAAGCACCGACACGAGACCTCGGTTTAATGTCCCATCTGAAAGACTGTTAATTTTATTATGGTCAGACGGGGGATCGAACCTTTTGTCAACCATTTTAGTTTTATTTAAGCAATTTGCATCAAATATGGCTAGTTACCGTAAACATGTATGTGTATGTAAAGAAATGCTAACAAATTGAAATAGCAATGTTATGACTTGCTTTTATTGCACACCAAATGCACAGAATAAATGACCCAATATTTCGTCAGTTGTCTCATTCTTTGACATTTTTTTACCAATTTTGGCCAATAGTAAAATACAGTAATACAATATAGTAATAGTGCAACTTTTAGTATTCAGAGCTTCACATATTATCAGAGTCATCTGCTAAAATAAATTCTTTTGCAATTAGTTTGCACCTATATGCCTATTCCAGCTACCTTGACTGAATAGAGTTCTATTGTGTGGTATCATCTATTTCCAAATATATGAGACAGAATCTGTTATTATTATGTTATATTTCGGGTTTTACACCAACCTCCGTAAGAAACTGCCAACTTTTTTCATATAAATGAGACACGGTCTGAGCAGGGCTCGAACCCGTGACCATCAGTGATGATAGGTTAAAGTGGTATACAAGTCAGCGACCTTAACCACTCGATCACGGAGGCGGACTGAGACAGAATCTGATTATTTCAATTAATAAACAAACATCGATACTGGCACGATCACGTTCGTATTGATCTAGCAGATGACTTCAATAAATAAACAAACATCGATACTGGCACGATCACGTTCGTATTGATCTAGCAGATGACTTCAATAAATAAACAAACATCGATACTGGCACGATCACGTTCGTATTGATCTAGCAGATGACTTCAATAAATAAACAAACATCGATACTGGCACGATCACGTTCGTATTGATCTAGCAGATGACTTCAATAAATAAACAAATATCGATACTGGCAAGATCACGTTCGTATTGAACTAGCAGATGACTTCAATAAATAAACAAACATCGATACTGGCACGATCACGTTCGTATTGATCTAGCAGATGACGTCGAGACAATATTCTATTAATTAATAGTCAATTAATAAGACTTATTACATTCAGTGTTTATATGGCTAGTACTGATGGACAAAACCCAATCACAAGGCCTGGCGAGGTCAACAGCATCTAGTGGTTACTTACTTCATTGGTTCTCTCTGGACGAGGTGAAGAACGCCATAATGTAACCTGATCTGTTATGCCGAGATTGAATGTTGAGAAATGATGTGTGGGAATTTTGTCCTCTACATCCGACTCATTGCTGCCATTCTCCTGAAACCAGAACACTGAATCTACAAACATGGTCCACATTATATACTGCACACTGAATCTACAAACATGGTCCACATTATATACTGTACACTGAATCTACAAACATGGTCCACATTATATACTGTACACTGAATCTACAAACATGGGCCACATTATATACTGCACACTGAATCTACAAACATTGGTCCACATTATATACTGTACACTGAATCTACAAACATGGTCCACATTATATACTGTACACTGAATCTACAAACATTGGTCCACATTATATACTGTACACTGAATCTACAAACATGGTCCACATTATATACTGCACACTGAATCTACAAACATGGTCCACATTATATACTGTACACTGAATCTACAAACATGGGCCACATTATATACTGCACACTGAATCTACAAACATTGGTCCACATTATATACTGTACACTGAATCTACAAACATGGTCCACATTATATACTGTACACTGAATCTACAAACATTGGTCCACATTATATACTGTACACTGAATCTACAAACATTGGTCCACATTATATACTGTACACTGAATCTACAAACATGGTCCACATTATATACTGCACACTGAATCTACAAACATGGTCCACATTATATACTGTACACTGAATCTACAAACATGGGCCACATTATATACTGCACACTGAATCTACAAACATTGGTCCACATTATATACTGTACACTGAATCTACAAACATGGTCCACATTATATACTGTACACTGAATCTACAAACATTGGCCACATTATATACTGCACACTGAATCTACAAACATGGGCCACATTATATACTGTACACTGAATCTACAAACATGGTCCACATTATATACTGCACACTGAATCTACAAACATGGGCCACATTATATACTGTACAATGAATCTACAAACATGGGCCACATTATATACTGCACACTGAATCTACAAACATTGGTCCACATTATATACTGCACACTGAATCTACAAACATTGGTCCACATTATATACTGGACACTGAATCTACAAACATGGTCCACATTATATACTGTACACTGAATCTACAAACATTTGTCCACATTATATACTGTACACTGAATCTACAAACATTGGTCCACATTATATATTGTACACTGAATCTACAAACATGGTCCACATTATATACTGCACACTGAATCTACAAACATGGTCCACATTATATACTGTACACTGAATCTACAAACATGGTCCACATTATATACTGTACACTGAATCTACAAACATTGGTCCACATTATATATTGTACACTGAATCTACAAACATGGTCCACATTATATACTGTACACTGAATCTACAAACATGGTCCACATTATATACTGTACACTGAATCTACAAACATGGTCCACATTATATACTGTACACTGAATCTACAAACATTGGCCACATTATATACTGCACACTGAATCTACAAACATGGTCCACATGATATACAATGTGAGCAGATGGGACATAGTAAGCAGACGGTACAATGTGAGCAGATGGTATGATCTGAGCAGACAGGACAATGTGAGCAGACAGTTCCATGTGAGCAGACAGTACAATGTGAGCAGACAGTACAATGTGAACAGATGGTACATAGTGAGCAGATGGTACAATGTGAGCAGACGGTACATAGTGAGCAGACGGTACAATGTGAACAGATGGTACATAGTGAGCAGACGGTACAATGTGAGCAGACGGTACATAGTGAGCAGACAGTACAATGTGAACAGATGGTACATAGTGAGCAGACGGTACAATGTGAGCAGACGGTACATAGTGAGCAGACAGTACATAGTGAGCAGACGGTACAATGTGAGCAGACGGTATATAGTGAGCAGACGGTACAATGTGAGCAGACGGTACAATGTGAGCAGACGGTACATAGTGAGCAGACGGTACAATGTGAGCAGATGGTACATAGTGAGCAGACGGTACAATGTGAGCAGACAGTACAATGTGAGCAGATGGTACATAGTGAGCAGATGGTACAATGTGAGCAGACAGTACATAGTGAGCAGACGGTACAATGTGAACAGACAGTACAATGTGAGCAGACAGTACAATGTGAGCAGATGGTACAATGTGAGCAGACGGTACAATGTGAGCAGACGGTACAATGTGAGCAGACGGTACAATGTGAGCAGACAGTACAATGTGAGCAGATGGTACATAGTGAGCAGACGGTACAATGTGAGCAGACGGTACATAGTGAGCAGACGGTACAATGTGAGCAGACAGTACAATGTGAGCAGATGGTACATAGTGAGCAGATGGTACAATGTGAGCAGATGGTACAATGTGAGCAGACGGTACAATGTGAGCAGACAGTACAATGTGAGCAGATGGTACATAGTGAGCAGACGGTACAATGTGAGCAGATGGTATAATGTGAGCAGACTGTACGATGTGAGCAGACGGTACAATGTGAGCAGACGGGAAATTGTGAGCCGACAGTGCATAGTGAGCAGATGGTATAATGTGAGCAGATGGTACAATGTGAGCAGATGGTACAATGTGAGCAGACGGTACAATGTGAGCAGACAGTACATTGTGAGCAGATGGTACAATGTGAACAGATGGTACAATGTGGGCAGACAGTACATAGTGAGCAGATAGTACACTGTCAGTAGACGGTACAATGTGAGTAGATGGTACAATGTGATCAGACGGTACATAGTGAGCAGATGGTACAATGTGAGCAGATGGTACACTGTCAGCAGACGGTACAATGTGAGTAGATGGTACGATGTGAGCAGACAGTACAATGTGAGCAGACTGTACAATATTTCTAAATTGATTGCTCACTGTGAGGTGTAACTCGGATGAGGTAATAATAAAGCTACTTACAGCCACCACATGTTTTGGACTGGATTTGGGGTTTAACCTCATATACTCCTCATATTTATCATTATCCACACCACACAAATCAAACACCCAGCTGCCATATAGAGCTTTCACTTTCTGTTTGCTGAAACAATACCACATAGTACTGGACTACAGATCCATCTAAATATTTTTCAAACATATGCATAAAAACACTCATTTGCGGATGTCTTGATTTAATAATAACTGAATATCAATTGCAAAATCACTAATTCTTAGTGTTGCAACAGAAAAGCAAGCTTAGTTTATACAAATTTATTTTAGTTCGATTGCGAAACAAGTTCTTATATTAATCACTCTGGAGACCTCATTCCTGATGGAATCCATTGTCACGAGGGAGGAGAGAGAAGAGGCAATTTGGAATTTAAATGTACAAACTACAGCATTATGTGTAAACTTACCTAGTTTAGCTTCTAATTTACAGTTCATGATTAAAACGTTTACCTACCATTATTTCAAATTTAAATTAATAGTTTAGAAAATAGTACAACACTGTCATATCGCAATTGCATAAACCCTTTCCCTCATAGAAGCACCTCTTGACGCCATTACCAATATGACATACATTGACAATGTAGTAGCCAGGCCAGTTTATAATAAAGGCCAGCATCTCATGTAGTCCCAGTAATATCTATGGAGGTGGGATAGATATGGCGACTACTTATCCACTGCATGATAGCTAAATGGCTGTTGTTTGTATGGAGAAATAATAGTATATTAACCTAACTCTCTATGAAGGAAAGGGTTAAGTACCTTGCTATAGGAGAAGACCTCTATAAGCTATAATAGCTTTCGGTTCTAATCCCTTTTCATTCATGTTTCTACATTTTGTGTAAACTGTATATTTGTATATGCTGTATGGTTTGAAATAAACTATGTTTAACCCTTTCCCTCATAGAAGTACCTCTTGACGCCGTTACCAATACGACATACGTCGACAATGTAGTAGCCAAACCAATGTTCATAATAAACACTTTCCCTCATAGAAGTACCTCTTGACGCCGTTACCAATACGACATACATTGACAATGTAGTAGCCAAACTAATGTTCATAATAAAGGCCAGAATCTCATGTAGTCCCAGTAATATCTATGGAGGTGGAATAGATATGGCGACTATTTATCCACTGCACGATAGCTAAATAGCTGTCGTTTGTATGGCGATATAATAGTATATTAACCTAAATCTCTATGAAGGAAAGGGTTAAACTAAAACTTACCTAGGATCATAGACAAATCCTTCAACTTTGTGTATATCTTTACCAAACCAGCCGCTCGGTTTAAAATTCAGCACAGCTTTATGGTGAGTGGTGTGGTTACAGATTTCCATTACACCCATCTGAAAAGATGCATATTACATATTCAAATGAGCCACATCGATGCTGTTTCTATTATCTCCCTTGGTAGAAAAATTCTGATATATCCCGAAAAGTGCATTAGTTGGAATCCTTTTGTTTTTACTGTTGTTCCCTAACCAGATGTTGCGGTAGTTGGAATCCTTTTGTTTTTACTGTTGTTCCCTAACCAGATGTTGGGGTATGATAAATGTGGCTTTATTAAAATCATGTTGATTTTGTTCGTTTATTTAAGTTTATTTAAAGTTTATTTAACGTTGCTACCGGTTGCCCATTTGAGAGACGGGTAGATAACCTAACAACACATTTCCTGGACACGCTCCACGCGTAAGAATCTGCCAACATTTTCATATAAAAAGACACAGTCGAGTGGGGCTCGAACCAGTGACCATCAGTGATGATAGGTAACAGTGGTATACAGGTCAGCCACCTTAACCACTCGACCACGGAGGCGGACTGTGTGTAAAGTAATTTGGTAGAAATGATCACCATGCCAGTCTACATGTTCTGGATCGGTTTTTAATGTCGCCATGGTGATCACTTAGAGGTACGGAACACATATATACATATGGAGAACAATCTACAGTTACTAAATCTGCAATACACAACGGCTAGAGCCGGTCTATTTTATGGCTGTTGAATTTTGCTCTGCCGACAAAATAACATACACATTTATTCGTTCGTAGCATTATATTGGGTCATGTTAGAACATTGGGTCATGTTAGAATGTAGAATATTAGATTATGTTAGAATATTGGATTATGTTAGAATATTGGATTATGTTAGAATATTGGATTATGTTAGAATATTGGATTATGTTAGAATATTGGGTTATGTTAGAATATTGGATTATGTTAGAATATTGGGTTATGTTAGAATGTTGGGTCATGTTAGAACATTAGAATATTGGGTCATGTTAGAATGTTGGGTCATGTTAGATTATTGGGTCATGTTAGAATATTAGAATATTGGGTCATGTTAGAATGTTAGAATATTGGGTCATGTTAGAACATTAGATTATTGGGTCATGTTAGAATATTGGGTCATGTTAGAATATTGGGTCATGTTAGAATGTTGGGTCATGTTAGAATATTGGGCCATATTAGAATATTGGGTCATGTTAGAATATTGGGCCATATTAGAATATTGGGTCATGTTAGAATATTGGGTCATGTTAGAATGTTAGAATATTGGGTCATGTTAGAATGGAAATAATTTCATCATCACTCCAAACCGTGCCTTATACAACAACGGCAAGACAAATATTATTTCCTTATTAAACTTCACAACCGTGAGAGAATTTTCAAATTCAAACTTGGTGTGTGTTTTACATTTATTTATCGTCGCTACCGGTTGCCCATATGAGCGACACCTCCTGAAGAGATTAGGCATTTTAGATGTTTGGAGGGTAGTGCATACAGACAAGAGGCCCATTCTAGAGTCTCCTCTGGTTCTTTTACGTCCACGGTGTACAGCACCGACACTAGACCTCGGTTTAACGTCCCATCTGAAAGACTGTTAATTTTATTAGGGTCAGACGGGGGATTGAACCTGCAATCCCTGGATTACCAGTCCAACGTATTAACCACTGGACTACAGATCTGTCTGTAATTCAAACTTCTAATGACAAAGGAAAAGTTATATGAAATGTAACAAAATGGCGGATCATAGCGGTGGCCATTTTGAAGCTGCAACGCCATTTACTCACTTTTGTATAATATGACCACATGTAAAATTAAATTTATAATACTTAACATTTAGCAATGAATATGGTTACGAAGTGTTTACTGATCTGCAATGATTTACAACTTTGCTACATTTACACACAAGTGTGGGCACAATTACATTTTGATATTAATAAACAACTTTCAATATATGCTACAACTTCAATTTTGTATTTTGGTTTTTGTGTTTTGTTGCGTCTTTTGACCTTCTCCGTGTTAGAAATATAGAACTGTTTTGCTTTAATTATCAGACACATATCAGATCAATATTACATGTATTTACACATAGAAATAAATGGCTATGATTGTGGGAGCTCACATTGATTTGTATATAATGTATGCATTATGTTTGCACTGTTCGCTAACTGTATATAATATGTATGTATGTCCGCATGGGCTTGAAAGCCTACTGGAATTTAATAAAACTATGTCTATGTATTATTATATTATCAAATACTACTAATTGCAAATGAAACATGGAGGTTTTCCTCTATCTGGATGATATATACAATAAAATCATATTAAATAGTTAAAGCGACACTACATCGGTGAAAACGCAAATGTCTGCAGAATGTAATTTCCTATTATATGGTATATGTTTTTACAATTTATATTATGTTATATTTCGGGTTTTACGCCAGCATCAGCACCATTTTGGGCTATATCGCCGGCGGGCAGTTTACCTAACAACACCTTTCCTGGGCAGGCTCCAGTGGTTAACAAGTACTTGGGTGCGCACCAACCTCCATAAGAAACTGCCAACTTTTTCATATAAATGAGACACGGCTTGAGTGGGGCTCGAACCCGTGACCATCAGTGATGATAGGTTACAGTGGTATACAAGTCAACGACCGTAACCACTCGACCACGGAGGCGGATAATATGTTTTTACAAATATTTTCCTCAAAAACAGAGTATTTCAACTAATAAACAAACATCGTATACGCGGTTTGTTGACATAACAAAATAATGTAAATAGGGTTGACAATCATGCGTAATACAACTAGTGTATCCAGAATAACATGATTTTATGTCAGGGTTCCTGCTGTCGGTCGCATTTGTCGCCAAATGCACATAAAAATTAATTCTGGCTCCAAAAATCTTCAGTTGGCGAAAATCCTTGGCACATGCCATAAATATCGGCAAAATAACTTTGTTCAAGAAACATAATCGGACGAAAATCCATGTGCGGTCATGCGTGCGATGATGACAAGCGTTTGTTTATTGGAAATCAGCTGTTTGACACTTGATTGCATGGGGTGTTGAGAAGTTGGTGACATTTTAATTACGGATAATTGGATTAAATGGCGGTCTTTAATCCTACAACTGATTAGCACAGATATTTCTGTATACTAGAATTTAGCAGTGTTTTCTCACTGTGCGTTTCTTGCAGTTTTGATGCAATGATATGGCCAGAGACACAATGAGAATCATTGAATGCGTTTTCTGTGACGCAACAATATTTTGACAGCAGATTATATGGACCTTTCTGCAGGGATAAAATGTACAAGGTCACCGAGTACTTGTTCATTGACGAGACGCTTTTACTTGTTACAATTATGTACAACGAAAAGCGTTCAGATGATACAGATAAGTAAGTACGTCATATGTCGGGAAATCTCACATCTGAAATAGGTTTAGTTTCAAGCAGAATAATTCTGCAAATCCTGAAACCCCAGAATATGATTCGGCCCAGACAATTTCCAACCATGAAAGGACTGAAACACCTTCAGTTTAGTGATATGACTAATAGTCCCTACAAACGTAAAACTGTATCAAAACGCAAAATTAGAACGTAGTGGGTGCAAGTACATGTAGACAACTACAGCAGAAGTACAAGTAATTAGCAGTAGTACATGCACACAAGTTGACAACTTGTTTAACATCAGCACACACCAGATATCCGATTGAATATGGCACTATAGACTGCTGGCTCCAACATGGAGCCATTGGCGCAAACTTTTTCTGATTGGCGAATTTGGTGGCGCAAACTAAAATTGACCCAGAGGAAACCCTGTATGTTACAGATTTACTGTTATATCTCACATTTGTGCCTATGCATATTTATTTGTAGACTAATCTTAGTTAAATTATCTCTAAACAGAAAGTATCGCAAGTTTAGTATTGACTCCAATGACAATGAAATGTCAATTCAGGAGCATGGATGACCGTTATACATGAAATCCTACTTTCACTTTTGAAGTTTGTAGACCACAAAAACACTGTTTATTGATTCAATGTTAGTGTTCAAATGTATTGAGCATAATTTGTAGTAGCAATGTATTTTTACGTGAAAATATATTATTTGCTTTTAAAGTCGCTTTAAAATATATGGCTAAAGTTTAAACTTTATTTATTTTACAATGCAAAGCAAGTTCTACCAACTTATATTAATCACTCTCGATGGCGCGGATGAAAGTGTCATTCGTGTGGGAGGAAACCGGAGTACCTGGACAAAACCCACCTGTCCGATCTGGCGACCACCGTACCATCTCACATACTTCCTGGTCTGAGGATCGAAACCCGGGTTGCATTGGTGAGAAGTGAGCGCGCAAACCACTGCGCTAATCACTGCGCTAATCGGACAGCCCTAATATATGGCTAAAATATACTACATTACATAGTAACAATATTGAATTTATAAAACAGATTATCTGTATTTAATTTCTATCCGATTTGTTTTTGTTATTTCCATGGAAACAAAATGGCCACAAATTTAATGCATATCTTCAAATAGCAGTTTCTAATTTTATATCAGATTTTATTAATTCTTTCAGTATAAATGGGTTTTACAACAGCTAAGATAACAGAAGTATGAATTATTCAGAGTGTCTTCCCCCTTTACTATTTTACAGTACAGAAAATATATTTATTTACATGTCATTCAAAAAGTATTCAAAAGTATTTTTGCATTATATAATTAATTAAAAAATTTCCAAATAATTTTTTTATCAAAAATTAGTAAGTAACAAACTTGGAAACTTACATGTTCTATCCAGATCTTTCCCACAATGACGTTATGTACACAACAGTTAACATTCTGCCAGGTATATACCTCGCCATGTCTGGTTAGAAATGCAAGCATAAACACGTCAACATTATTATACACACACAAACATAACAGTTAACATTCTGCCAGGCATAAACCTCGCCATGTCTGGTTAGAAATGCAAACACGTCAACATTATTACACACACACAAACATAACAGTTAACATTCTGCCATGTATCCTCGCCATGTCTGGGTAGAAATGCAAACATAAACACGTCAACATTATTACACACACAAAAACATCACTCTCACAATATACCAGTGGAAGTCGTGATAGCACAGCAGTATTGCATCCGTTCAGGTGTGAAAGGTCCGGAGTTCACGCCCAGCTGTAGCTGTTACGATTGTGCCATTAGGCAAGGCATTTAAATTGCACATTGCCTCTTCTCTCTTCCTGGGGGAGCAATGGGGCACTCAGACACAACTAACACATATGAAGTTGATATATGCGGTCTTTACCACAATGTCTCAAAATCAATTCATAAAACTTCAGCTCAATATGTTACCATTTGAAAAAGTTGTGACTTGTTTAGTGACACACATAAACAGATGTTTTGTTTTGAACTGCCGCTCCAACATTATTGACGTTCTATAATCGTGTGTGTTTTATGTTTATTTAGCGTCACTACCAGTTACCCATATGAGCGATGCCTCCTGAAGAGATTAGTCATTTTAGATTTTTGGAGGATAGTGCAATGATACAGACAGAGACCCATTCCAGAATCTCCTCTGGTGCTTTTACGTGCACAGTATAAAGCACCGACACGAGACCTCAGTTTAAAGTCCCATCTGAAAGACTGTTCATTTTATTAGGGTCAGATGGGGGATCGAACCTGCGATCCCTGGATTACAAGTCCAACGTGTTAACCATACAGATCCGTCTATGTTTTATAATCTGAAATTTTGGTCGCTTATGGCTACAGTAATTTTCTAACAAAGTGATGGGCTTGGAAACATTGTTCCTATGGCAACAGTATCGAAATGTTTACACTATTTAATATAGAAATTTAAACGGCATAGCTTTAACTAATAATCCCACGAAACTATAAAGTAATGTAAAAAGGTGGGAAAATGTGCAATTTTGTCTAATTTAACCCTTTCCCTCATTGAAGCACCTCTTGACGCCATTACCAATACGACATACATTGATAATGTAGTAGCAAAACCAATGTTCATAATAAACCCTTTCCTTCATAGAAGCACCTTTTGACGCCATTACCAATACGACATACATTGATAATGTAGTAGCCAAACCAATGTTCATAATAAACCCTTTCCCTCATAGAAGCACCTCTTGACGCCATTACCAATACGACATACATTGATATGTAGTAGCCAAACCAATGTTCATAATAAACCCTTTCCTTCATACAAGCACCTTTTAACGCCATTACCAATACGACATACATTGATAACGTAGTAGCAACGTGGGATAGATATAGCGACTACTTATCCACTGCATGATAGCTAAATGGCTGTCGCTTGTATGCAGATATAATGGTATATTAACCCAAATCTCTATGAAAGAAAGGGTTAAAAAATGTCTTCATTATTTTTCTGAAAAATGTCCTCTGTGTGTCGACTTTGGCATGGTGCCAGCTATATGAGTTAGTAATAATTAGTTATTACAAAATTCCGACACACGTTTTCCTCTACATACAGCAACAGTGACCTTGAACATGTGACCTTGAACAGTTCCTAAAACTGCGAGTCTACTTTTTTTAAAAAATTAAATGTTTATTTAACGTCGCTACCGGTTACACATTTGAGCGACGGACAGTTTACCTAACAACACACCTTTCCTGGGCAGGCTCCAGCGGTTAACCAGTAATTGGTGCACCCACCTCCATAAGAAACTGCCAACTTTTTCATATAAAGAGACACGGTCTGAGCGGGGCTCGAACCCATGACCATCAGTACTGATAACTTACAGTGGTATACAAGTCAGCGACCGAAACCACTCGACAACAGAGGCAACTGTATGAAGTAATTGGTCTACGTGATCGCCATGCAGCCTACAAGTTCTGGATCGATTTTTATAATTGTTGCCATGGTGATCGCTATACCAAATCACTTAAAAAAATTTAATTACTTACTTGAGTAATTCTAACGTTATAACTCCTTTAGGGTTGATCTCCACCGATTTACCCCAGAACTTCAACTTTGGCTGGATGGACCCATGGAACTTAAATACATTTGACTCGACATGGAAAGCACTAATTGGGGGATGATGACACACTTGTTCTGTGACGAGACGATACCCAAGGTCGGGTCTGAAATATACAAGGTCATGCTTGTACTAAATATTTGTGTATTCGGACTGTAATATATTTGGATTATTATTATCTTGTGAGGTGATTTAGACAAGATCACTCTCAAGGCTATGCCTTTCTAAGTCTGTGTGTGTTTTACGTTTATTTATCGTCGCTACCGGTTGCCCATATGAGCGACGCCTCCTGAAGAGATTAGCTATTTTAGATTTTTGGAGGATAGTGCAATGATACAGACAGAGAACCATTCCAGAGTCTCCTCTGGTTCATTTACGTGCATGGTGTACAGCACCGACACGAGACCTCGGTTTAACGTCCCATCTGAAAGACTGTTAATTTTATTATGGTCAGACGGGGGATCGTACTTGCGATCCCTGGATTACCAGTCCAGCGTGATGCCACTGGACTACAGACCCGTCTGTAATTCTAAGCTTCTCGTATGATCTTGTCTGAATCACTGCACTGGAGTTGAGGCCCTCATGGTAGATTGACTTAAATAAAGTCTTAATTATTATCATAGTGCAAAACAAATTCACAAGAATCAAAATACTAACGTAATAATCCTTTTATTATATGTTCCCTCGTTAAAACATTGCCAAAATAGTAACATAATAATCCTTTTATTATATGTTCCCTCGTTAAAACATTGCCAAAATAGTAACGTAATAATCCTTTTATTATATGTTCCCTCGTTAAAACATTGCCAAAATAGTAACATAATAATCCTTTTATTATATGTTCCCTCGTTAAAACATTGCCAAAATAGTAAAGTAAATTCTAATTTTCTTTTCTTTGGGGAATATATTCCGACGCAATCTTTTATGCGACGACATTCTTTTTTGTATAGTCACAGCTATAGCGAGCTCGCATCTAAAAATAGACAGTGCTGGGAAACCAGTAACTATTAAAGTTCCGAACAATAAAATCAGCTGTTATACAAAAGCCCTAAAACCAGGAATGAATCGGCTGTGAAGACGTTTACGCATGATATAATATGGTATAATATAATATAATTACGCATATAATATATATATACTGAGTCAAAAAAGAAACGATACCAAACTAAATATGACGCAAAACGGATAAAATCATAGAAAGGTTTAATATATTATTACGTATCAGTACCGGGTATCTTATTGCAACGTCAGCCAACCATAAACACACGTAAATAAACACCCGATAATCCTGGAACGCCGAATTTCCAATTTGCACGTGCTCCTCAACAAAGACAACTTCCTACACATGTACAAATCGGAAAACCGGTTTATTGTACTGGTATTGCATTATCATCGAGGAAAAACACCTTACATACCCATTGTTACCTCTAACAAAATGCCTAGGCTAAACCGCAATCAGAGAATGCGTGCAATTGGCATGATTGACGGCGGTTTACGTCAGCGTGACGTCGCAAATCGACTCGGGGTTACGCGGATCACGATAACACGTCTACTTCGACGTTATCGAACACATGGATCGGTGGACGACCGTCCAAGATCTGGTCGACCACGTGTGACGACGCGTGAACAGGACCGTCACATTCGGACGTCACATTTACGTGACCGGTTCCTACCTGCTACGCACACAGCTGCCGTTACTCCTGGGATGACCAACAATCGCATCAGTGCACAAACAGTCAGGAACTGGCTCGGTGAACGTGGCATTCGTGCCTATCGGCCATACGTTGGACCCATCCTGACACGACGTCACCGTGACGTACGGCGGGAATGGACGACGGAACGTGCTCGCTGGACTCGGTTACAGTGGAATTCGGTGATGTTTAGCGATGAATCGCGGTTCTGTTTGCGTCGAGCGGATGGCAGAGAGCGGGTATATCGCAGACGCAGTGAACGTTACGCCGACGCATGTGTATGTCAGGTCGATCTGTTCGGGGGCGGAAGCGTTATGGCGTGGGGCGGTATCACCTTCGGCAGTCGCACTGAACTGTTAGTGGTTGACGGGAACCTAAACGCCCAGCGGTACTGTGATGAGATCCTTGCGCCAGTTGTTGTGCCGTTCTTTAACGCCAACAGAAACGTCACACTGTTCCAACAGGACAACGCCAGGTGTCATACTGCTCGGATTTCCACCACATTATTGGAGCAGAACAATATTGAAACCCTGCCGTGGCCTGCTTTGTCACCAGACTTGTCACCCATAGAACATTTGTGGGATACGTTAGACCGCCGCGTCAGACGACGTCAGCCGGTAACGTTAAACCAACTGAGGGATGTTTTGCGTCAGGAGTGGACAAATATTGACCAGCAAGAGATTCAGACACTCTTCCGTTCGATGCGACGGCGGTGCATTGCAGTGAGAGACGCAAATGGTGCCCATACTCGGTATTGACGTCTGTGTGAAAACTCCATTAGACCCCTGTCCGACGAATTACGTCATCACGCAGCAGACAGTTTCGGAGGCTCATTATGCTTTATGTGCTCCTCTTTCAAACATGTTGGACTATCATCTTATGAATTTTCAAAGAATTTTCTTAATAAATGTTGAAATTATAGACACATAAACACCAGGTATCGTTTCTTTTTTGACTCATATATATACAAAATGAAAAATATAAATAATAAAAGGATTATTATGAATAAGTTATGCGTAAATGTCTTAGATATATTATTATTTATATATTATGATAATCCTTTTATTATGTATTGATTATATATATATATATATATACATGTATATATATTATGACTTATTCACAATAATCCTTTTATTATGTATTGATTATATATATATATATACAGTCAAACCTGTCTTAAGCAGCCAGTCAATGGAGTCAGATAAAGTGGCTGCTTAGCACAGGTGGCTGCTTAATAGAGGTCAAATATATAATAAAACAACTGATTGGGAATCTGGAAACTGGCTGCTTAATACAGGTTGGCTGCTTAATGGAGGTGACCACTAACACAGGTTTGATTGTATATATATAAAAACATTTCGGCAACATACCTGTTTAATTCGTATGTTTCTCCAAGCAATGGATTAAATGGCTTCCCTATGCGATCCCAATTTATATATATATATATATATAGACAGACATTTCGGCAACATACCTGTTTAATTCGTATGTTTCTCCGAGCAATGGATTAAATGGCTTCCCTATGCGATCCCAATTTGATGAAATGGCAGATACTGCAAAAGCGGCCACATACTAAAAATATTCAAGAAATATGAAACTTTACTAGAAAATGCATGTGTAAGAACAGGTACGAAGGACAGGGATCAATCTAGAGGGCGATGTGGGCGAAATAGTCACCCTAGTCAGGATTCATTCTAGGTCAGAATGTTTGGGAGAAGTGAGAAAACGTGTGATCGCTTCCTTAAATGGTGTTCTTTAATATACTTCTGCAAAATAGGGTTAAAATGCACAGTAAAATCATTAAATACAACATTTTAATAGAAGGAGTGCTTTATAATGGGCCAGTTACTAGACTAATTTTTTTTTTTTTAAGGGAGAAGTGGGACCCCCAGAGGGCGAAGTCAGGGTCACTAGGGCGACAATTTCGCCCACATCGCCCTCTAGAATGATTCCTGCCTAGTCATACAAAAGTTTGTCTAGTAAGATACACTGGCTATTGTAAAGCACTCCTATTCAAATGTTATATTTAATGGTCATACGGTGTTTTTTAACCATATTTTGCTGAAATTGATTAAATAAAAATAACACCATTTAAGGAAGCGATCGCGCGATAAGTATCAATGCGGAGGAAGTCGTGATAATTCAGTGGTAGCGCGTTCGCTTCATGTGCAAAAGGCCCGTAGTTCGAGCCCCGCTGGAGCCGTTACGATTGTGCCCTTAGGCAAGGCATTTAAATTCCACATGCCTCTTCTCTCTCCCTCGTGACGATGGATTCCATCAGAAATGAGGTCTCGAGAGTGATTAATATAAGTCATAAGAACTTGTTTCGTAATTTAGCTAAAATAAATTTGTATAAACAAAGTATCGACGCAATTATAACGGTGTATAACACTTAAATATCATGCTGCTTTGGTGGTGACTTCATGACAATTTAATGACGTCATAGCAATTTGCGCTGATACGTGGCGCCAAAATGAAAGTAGCAACATTATTTATGAAAACGAGAGTACAATAGAGACATGTTTAAAGTACTTACCATTAATCTATCTGCAGGATCATCTTGCATGGACGCCGTGTTGAGTAGCGTAGAGTACTCCAAATACTCTGTGATTCGTTGCAGCAATGTTAGTGGTTCGTTGAACACAACTGGCATCGTTATTTTGGATAACTCCTACGAATAAAATAATTTACAAGCCATTGAAAAACTGCATTCCCAATGGAAACGATATCCAAAATATATTTTCAAGATGGCCACTGTGGCAGCCATCTTGGAAATTCGATTATGAATGATTTCTACAAACTACAAATTACCTATCAGGTGGCTTAGGAGAAGTCAAAACAAGATATCCAAGATCTACTTTGATCAGTATAATTATGTACTGACCTTTCAGTTCTTTAACAGCCAACATTTTATACAGCATAGGGATATTTTTGGCATTTTTTTTTTTTTTGTGTTTGGAAATTTTAACCGAGGCAGCTCGGTGTGGCTATGGGCCTGTTGATGTAATATTGTCTTTTAGATTGCAACAATTTGATATAAAATTTCATCCAAATTGACCAAGTGGTCTGGGAGGCGATGTCGTAAAAAAACATATACCACCAAATAATACAGAAGATGTCCGACAAGGCTGTCATGTTTGGATTTCGGATCAAACTAATTTTTGCTAAATCTTGATCTGAAGGTTGCCACGTTTCCCTAAATATTTACAATGTTGGTTACCATGGAGGCCAGATGAAGATTTCAAAGTGGAATTATTTCAGCTATGTTGACCTACATCATGTCCTGGTGCTCCGTATCAAGTTACATCATAACAACTTTAACTCTTTGCATGCTGGGTAAAACAAAAGGCTATAAATAGTTCAAATAATCGCAACAGAACGACAATTCATTAACCCTTTCAACCCCAAGTAACTGACATGGACTGGTGCATGCTATTTTTAGACCAATAAATTAATAAGAAAATTACATTTGGACCAGTTCATTTATCAAAATGGGTAATTTTATCTAAAAATAGTAATAATTATTACTGGCAAAAAAAGTGCAGATCCTGATGAGACGGCTCGTTACGAGCCGGCTCATCTGGATCTACACTTTTCATAAGCCTATTTAGAGGCCTGTGGGGTTGAAAGGGTTAATGGCGACAATTCATTAATGTGTGCCATTTGCAACAGAAAACTCTGGAAATATGTCGTGGAATTTCAATACAATTCTAATGACATTGCACAGCATATTTTTTCTGTGTTTATCATCGCTAGAGCGCAAAGAGTTTACTATCGTGCATACTCGCTTATAACAGGAGCTTTTCCCACAGGACAATGGCCTCAAAGTGTCTTATAATCGTATGCTAAACATTTTTTTTAATTCTTATGTTTTTTAAAATATGTTTAAGTGGTATCCAGAAAGATATACTAAATTGCACAAGAGGAACAAAATTTTCAATCAATGTGGGATAGAAAATGATTTTAATAGATTGTCAGCCATTGTTTTATGTAAGATGGAAACATTGGAAATTCAGAGTTCATTCTAGGTCAGAATTTTTGGGAGAAGTGAGAAAGCGCGTGATCGCTTCCTTAAATGGTGTTTTTTAATATACTTCTGCAAAATAGGGTTAAAATGCACAGTACAACCATTAAATACAACATTTGAATAGAAGGAGTGCTTTATAATGGGCCAGTGTATCATCTTACTAGACAACATTTTGTTTGAAAATAGTAAAAAACAAAAAATATTTTTTTTATAGGGAGAAGTGGGGCTCCCAGAGTGCGATGTCAGGGTCCCTAGGGCGACAATTTCGCCCACATCGCCGTCTAAAATGTACCCTGGGAATACTCTGAAATTAATTTGTTATTTACTATAATTGGATTCTCTATATATAAGGCATATATCGTTAGCGAAAACAGAAAGAAACAATGAACATTTCAAAATTAAAAACAAATACTTATTTAAAAGAATAAATAACATAATTTAATCTTGTTTTATAAAAATCGATATATGCGTACATGTACATTACTAACTAAATCCTAGCAGTATTTCATACCATGTATTATTTATCATCCATATAATCATGTATTATTCTTGGAAATATTTGTAAATAAATGAGTAAATAAAATAAAAGCCCAAAAAAGGGGGGGAAAAAGGTGGAACAATTTTAGAAAAGAAGCCACTCTGACATTGAACATTTCTTCAACTTGCACTGAACAAACATGCAATTTACACCCGTCTTATATTCAAGTGCATGTCAAACCTCACATATTTCAGGACCAAAGTAGGGGGATCGTCTTATAGGTGAGTATGGACGGTAACATTGATACACAATTTGCCTACAGGTTTCTGTGGAAGTCGTGATAGCGCAGTGGATGCGCGTTCGCTTCAGGTGCGAAAAGTCCGGAGTTCGAGCCCCACTGGAGCCGTTACGATTGTGCCCTTAGGCAAGGCATTTAAATTCCACGTTGCCTCTTCTCTCTCCCTCGTGGCGATGGATTCCATCAGGAATGAGGTCTCGAGAGTGATTTAATATAAGTTGAAATAACTTGTTTCGCAATCGAGCTAAAATAAATTTGTATAAACAGGTTTCTGATTTCAATTTCATCAAAATTGAGAAAGCAGTTTGCGTGATACCAAAAAAAATTTACGATCACGATGGTGAATAATATTATATATAATAATCGTAGTAAATTGGGTAGATTGCTCTCATTGACTGCCAAGTGATATAGATTATAGGGAAACTGAGATTGGTTTGGCACGTTTTGTGGTATCCCTGCCAACACTCATTGATCCCGGCTTGACTGAATGGGCTATTATACTATACACAGACATTTTATTGATTGCCACATATTTTCTCTCAGCTATTCTTGCCAAATCATATTTATGGCTCTAGACATGTCTTATTTAACTCGATGTACAAAATATATCTTGAATAAATTGTTACGGTTCAAGGGTTCAAGTTCGTGCAAAGCTGCATACAGGCAAACCTGTATCAAGCAGCAAGCTGGGGGGTGTGTTTTACGTTTATTTATCGTCGCTACCGGTTACCCATATGAGCGACGCCTCCTGAAGAGATTAGTCATTTTAGATTTGCTAAGCATAGTGCAATGATACAGACAGAGACCCATTCCAGAGTCTCATCTGGTTCTTTTACATGCACGGTGTAAAGCACCGATATGACAGGTGGGTTTTCTCCGGGTAGTCCGGTTTCCGCCAACACGAATGACAACATATATACGCTTTCATCCGCAATGAGAGTGATTAATATAAGCTGTTAAAACTTGCTTCGCAATCGTTGTAAAATAAATAAAGTTTAAAAAAGAAAAAGATCTGATAATAAAAGAATATGCCCGTCACATGTAAAGCATCTCATTGGCTTAACCCAATCAACACCAAGTAACTGACATGGACTGGTGCACCCAATCAACACCAAGTAACTGACATGGACTGGTCCATGATATTTTTAGATCAATAAATCAGAAAACTATATTTTGGACAAGTTCATTTTTTTCAAAACGGGTAATTTTGTCTATAAAGATAATAATATTACTGGCAAAAAGTGCAGATCCTGATGAGACACCAGTGCATCTGGATATACACCTCTTGTAAGCCTATTTAGAGGTATGTGGTGTTGAAAGGGTTAAGTACATTTTCCTATTATATTCTGTCAATTGCAGATTTTTTGCAATGATTTCTGACATCATAAAAGCTTTTAATATAAAGTCAAACCTGTCTTAAGCAGCCAGCCAAGGGAGTCAGAGAAAGCGGCTGCTTAACACAGGTGGTTGCTTAATAGAGATCAAATATATAATAAAACAACCAATTGGGAATCTGGAAATTGGCAGCTTAAAACAGGTTGGCTGCTTAATGGAGGTGACCACTAACACAGGCTTGACTGTACTTAATGGAGGTGACCACTAACACAGGCTTGACTGTACTACGTATTTCTAACATACGCAACTTGACCGAGGAAGGCTTGGTTTTGGGCAACTGCTCTTTTAGCAATAATAATTTAATGAATAAATGGATAGCTTGCTGCTTGCATCATTCTAGGCACTGCCGTACCTTTCCTAAAGGTAGGATGGTTTACCTTTCCTATACTATAGAAATAATCTTACCTTTCCTATAGAAACCATCTTACCTTTCCTATAGAAACCATCTTACCTTTCCTAATCTATAGAAACCATCTTACCTTTCCTATACTACAGAAATCATTTTACCTTTCCTATAGAAATCATCTTGCCTTTCCTATACTATAGAAACCATCTTACCTTTCCTATACTATAGAAACCATCTTGCCTTTCCTATACTATAGAAACCATCTTGCCTTTCCTATACTATAGAAACCATCTTACCGTTCCTATACTATAGAAACCATCTTACCTTTCCTATACTATAGAAACCATCTTACCTTTCCTATAGAAATCATCTTGCCTTTCCTATAGAAACCATCTTACCTTTCCTGTACTATAGAAACCATCTAACCTTTCCATTACTATAGAAACCATCGTACCTTTCCTATACTATAGAAACCATCTTACCTTTCCTATACTATAGAAACCATCTTGCCTTTCCTATACTATAGAAACCATCTTACCTTTCCTATACTATAGAAACCATCTTACCTTTCCTATATTATAGAAACCATCTTACCTTTCCTATACTATAGAAACCATCTTGCCTTTCCTATACTATAGAAACCATCTTACCTTTCCTATATTATAGAAACCATCTTACCTTTCCTATACTATAGAAACCATCTTACCTTTCCTATACTATATAAACCATCTTACCTTTCCTATACTATATAAACCATCTTACCTTTCCTATACTATAGAAACCATCTTACCTTTCCTATACTATAGAAACCATCTTACCTTTCCTATACTATAGAAACCATCTTACCTTTCCTATAGAAACCATCTTACCTTTCCTGTACTATAGAAACCATCTAACCTTTCCATTACTATAGCAACCATCTTACCTTTCCTATAGAAACCATCTTACCTTTCCTGTACTATAGAAACCATCTAACCTTTCCATTACTATAGAAACCATCGTACCTTTCCTATACTATAGAAACCATCTTACCTTTCCTATACTATAGAAACCATCTTGCCTTTCCTATACTATAGAAACCATCTTACCTTTCCTATACTATAGAAACCATCTTACCTTTCCTATATTATAGAAACCATCTTACCTTTCCTATACTATAGAAACCATCTTGCCTTTCCTATACTATAGAAACCATCTTACCTTTCCTATATTATAGAAACCATCTTACCTTTCCTATACTATAGAAACCATCTTACATTTCCTATACTATAGAAACCATCTTACCTTTCCTATAGAAACCATCTTACCTTTCCTATAGAAACCATCTTACCATTCCTATAGAAACCATCTTACCTTTCCATTACTCTAGAAACCATCTTACCTTTCCTGTACTATAGCAACCATCTTACCTTTCCTATAGCAACCATCTTACCTTTCCTATACTATAGAAACCATCTTACCTTTCCATTACTATAGAAACCATCTTACCCTTCCTATACTATAGAAACCATCTTACCTTTCCTATAGAAACCATCTTACCTTTCCTATACTATAGAAACCATCTTACCTTTCCTATAGAAACCATCTTACCTTTCCTATAGAAACCATCTTACCTTTCCTATAGCAACCATCTTACCTTTCCATTACTATAGAAACCATCTTACCTTTCATATAGAAACCATCTTACCTTTCCTATACTATAGCAACCATCTTACCTTTCCATTACTATAGAAACCATCTTACCTTTCCTATAGAAACCATCTTACCTTTCCTATACTATAGCAACCATCTTACCTTTCCTATAGAGACCATCTTACCTTTCCTATAGAAACCATCTTACCTTTCCATTACTATAGAAACCATCTTACCTTTCCTATACTATAGAAACCATCTTACCTGTCCTATACTATAGAAACCATCTTACCTTTCCTATAGAAACCATCTTACCTTTCCTATAGAAACCATCTTACCTTTCCTATAGCAACCATCTTACCTTTCCATTACTATAGAAACCATCTTACCTTTCCTATACTATAGAAACCATCTTACCTTTCCTATACTATAGAAACCATCTTACCTTTCCTATACTATAGAAACCATCTTACCTGTCCTATACTATAGAAACCATCTTACCTTTCCTATAGAAACCATCTTACCTTTCCTATAGAAACCATCTTACCTTTCCTATAGAAACCATCTTACCTTTCCTGTACTATAGAAACCTTCTTACCTTTCCTGTACTATAGAAACCATCTTACCTTTCCTATACTATAGAAACCATCTTACCTTTCCTATACTATAGCAACCATCTTACCATTCCTATACTATAGAAACCATCTTACCTTTCCATTACTATAGAAACCATCTTACCTTTCCTATACTATAGCAACCATCTTACCTTTCCTATACTATAGAAACCATCTTACCTTTCCTATACTATAGAAACCACCTTACCTTTCCTATACTATAGAAACCATCTTACCTTTCCTATACTATAGAAACCATCTTACCTTTCCTATACTATAGAAACCATCTTACCTTTCCTTTCCTATAGAAACCATCTTACCTTTCCTATACTACAGAAACCATCTTGCCTTTCCTATAGAAACCATCTTACCTTTCCTATACTATAGAAACCATCTTACCTTTCTATACTATAGAACCATCTTACCTTTCCTGTACTATAGAAACCATCTTACCTTTCCTATACTATAGAAAATTTATCTTTCTATACTATAGAACCTCTTACCTTTCCTATACTTGTTTTTTTTAGAAACCATCTTACCTTTCCTATACTATAGAAACCATCTTACCTTTCCTATACTATAGAAACCATCTTACCTTTCCTATACTATAGAAACCATCTTACCTTTCCTATAGAAACCATCTTACCTTTCCTATACTATAGAAACCATCTTACCTGTCCTATACTATAGAAACCATTTTACCTTTCCTATAGAAACCATCTTACCTTTCCTATAGAAACCATCTTACCTTTCCTATAGAAACCATCTTACCTTTCCTATACTATAGAAACCATCTTACCTTTCCTATACTATAGAAACCATCTTACCTGTACTATACTATAGAAACCATCTTACCTTTCCTATAGAAACCATCTTACCTTTCCTATAGAAACCACCTTACCTTTCCTATAGAAACCATCTTACCTTTCCATTACTATATAAACCATCTTACCTTTCCTGTACTATAGAAACCATCTTACCTTTCCTATAAAAACCATCTTACCTTTCCATTACTATAGAAACCATCTTACCTTTCCTGTATTATAGAAACCATCTTACCTTTCCTGTACTATAGAAACCATCTTACCTTTCCTGTACTATAGAAACCATCTTACCTTTCCTATACTATAGAAACCATCTTACCTTTCCTATACTATAGAAACCATCTTACCTTTCCTGTACTATAGCAACCATCTTTCCTATACTATAGCAACCATCTTACCTTTCCTATACTATAGAAACCTTCTTACCTTTCCTATAGCAACCATCTTACCATTCCTATACTATAGAAACCATCTTACCTTTCCTATACTATAGAAACCATCTTACCGTTCCTATACTATAGAAACCATCTTACCTTTCCTATAGAAACCATCTTACCTTTCCTATACTATAGAAACCACCTTATCTTTCCTATACTATAGAAACCATCTTACCTTTCCTATACTATAGAAACCATCTTACCTTTCCTATACTATAGAAACCATCTTACCTTTCCTATACTATAGAAACCATCTTACCTTTCCTATAGAAACCATCTTACCTTTCCTATACTATAGAAACCACCTTACCTTTCCTATACTATAGAAACCATCTTACCTTTCCTATACTATAGAAACCATCTTACCTTTCCTATATAATAGAAACCAACTTACCTTTCCTTTCCTATAGAAACCATCTTACCTTTCCTATACTACAGAAACCATCTTGCTTTCCTATAGAAACCATCTTACCTTTCCTATACTATAGAAACCATCTTACCTTTCCTATAGAAACCATCTTACCTTTCCTATACTATAGAAACCATCTTACCTTTCCTATAGAAACCATCTTACCTTTCCTATAGAAACCATCTTACCTTTCCTATAACAACCATCTTACCTTTCCATTACTATAGAAACCATCTTACCTTTCCTATAGAAACCATCTTACCTTTCCTATACTATAGCAACCATCTTACCTTTCCATTACTATAGAAACCATCTTACCTTTCCTATAGAAACCATCTTACCTTTCCTATACTATAGCAACCATCTTACCTTTCCTATAGAAACCATCTTACCTTTCCTATAGAAACCATCTTACCTTTCCATTACTATAGAAACCATCTTACCTTTCCTATACTATAGAAACCATCTTACCTTTCCTATACTATAGAAACCATCTTACCTGTCCTATACTATAGAAACCATCTTACCTTTCCTATAGAAACCATCTTACCTTTCCTATAGAAACCATCTTACCTTTCCTATAGCAACCATCTTACCTTTCCATTACTATAGAAACCATCTTACCTTTCCTATACTATAGAAACCATCTTACCTTTCCTATACTATAGAAACCATCTTACCTTTCCTATACTATAGAAACCATCTTACCTGTCCTATACTATAGAAACCATCTTACCTTTCCTATAGAAACCATCTTACCTTTCCTATAGAAACCATCTTACCTTTCCTATAGCAACCATCTTACCTTTCCATTACTATAGAAACCATCTTACCTTTCCTATACTATAGAAACCATCTTACCTTTCCTATACTATAGAAACCATCTTACCTTTCCTATACTATAGAAACCATCTTACCTGTCCTATACTATAGAAACCATCTTACCTTTCCTATAGAAACCATCTTACCTTTCCTATAGAAACCATCTTACCTTTCCTATACTATAGCAACCATCTTACCTTTCCTATAATATAGAAACCATCTTACCTTTCCTATACTATAGAAACCATCAGGCCCGTCGCTGGGCATACGCAAGTACGCACGTGCGTATCATTGGTCTCAGAAAACGAAAAAAATGAAAACTCCAAAAATGCATTAAAACCCCGGGGGTGGGCTTGTAGGGATACATAGGCGCCGGGATGTGTGTAGTGGTGGAATAATTGAGCCCATTGCAAATATTGTGCATCTCAAAATTTAGTTTGTGCTATTTTACGTGCTTGTTTAATTGATAAGGGCGATATATCATGTATATTATACATCTAGCCTTAATTTATACCTTTATTCGGATTGTCGTAAGAACTTTAGTCCTGCAATTGTATGTTACAAAATGCAAGAAATTGCTTCCTCATTTCAAAAAAAATCTGGGGGGCATGGCCTCGGACCCCCCTAGCGTACTCGCTCGCTATGCTCACTCGATAAACAAGCATATTTTGGCCGTGCGTATCATCAAAATAGCTCCAGCAACGGCCCTGACCATCTTACCTTTCCTATACTATAGAAACCATCTTACCTGTCCTATACTATAGAAACCATCTTACCGTTCCTATACTATAGAAACCATCTTACCTTTCCTATAGAAACCATCTTACCTTTCCTATAGAAACCATCTTACCTTTCCTATACTATAGAAACCATCTTACCGTTCCTATACTATAGAAACCATCTTACCTTTCCTTTCCTATATAAACCATCTTACCGTTCCTATACTACAGAAACCATCTTGCCTTTCCTATAGAAACCATCTTACCGTTCCTATACTATAGAAACCATCTTACCTTTCCTGTACTATAGAAACCATCTTACCTTTCCTTTACTATAGAAACCATCTTACCTTTCCTATACTATAGAAACCATCTTACCTTTCCTATAGAAACCATCTTACCTTTCCTATACTATAGAAACCACCTTACCTTTCCTATACTATAGAAACCATCTTACCTTTCCTATACTATAGAAACCATCTTACCTTTCCTATACATTTTTTGAGTATACTCCAAAAGCTGAAGTCATTTCTGTCAAACATTACCACAGGTAATTCAGTCCTGAAATTTAGCATACCAAACATTAACCCATGTAATTCAGTCCTGATATTTAGCATGCCAAACATTACATGTAATTCAGTCCTGAAATTTAGCATGCCAAACATTAACCCATGTAATTCAGTCCTGAAATTTAGCATACCAAACATTACATGTAATTCAGTCCTGATATTTAGCATACCAAACATTACATGTAATTCAGTCTTGATATTTAACATACCAAACATTACATGTAATTCAGTCCTGATATTTAGCATGCAAACATTACATGTAATTCAGTCCAGATATTTAGCATGCCAAACATTACATGTAATTCAGTCCTGATATTTAGCATGCCAAACATTACATGTAATTCAGTCCTGATATTTAGCATGCCTAACATTAACCCATGTAATTCAGTCCTGATATTTAGCACACCAAACATTACATGTAATTCAGTCCTGATATTTAGCATACCAAACATGAACCCATGTAATTCAGTCCAGATATTTAGCATACCAAACATTACATGTAATTCAATCCTGGTATTTAGCATACCAAACATTACATGTAATTCAGTCCTGATATTTAGCATGCCAAACATTAAACCATTTAATTCAGTCCTGATATTTAGCATACCAAACATTACATGTAATTCAGTCCTGATATTTAGCACACCAAACATTACATGTAATTCAGTCCTGATATTTAGCATGCAAACATTACATGTAATTCAGTCCTGATATTTAGCACACCAAACATTACATGTAATTCAGTCCTGATATTTAGCATACCAAACATTACATGTAATTCAGTCCTGATATTTAGCATGCAAACATTACATGTAATTCAGTCCTGATATTTAGCATGCAAACATTACATATAATTCAGTCCTGATATTTAGCATGCAAACATTACATGTAATTCAGTCCTGAAATTTAGCATTCCAAACATTACATGTAATTCAGTCCAGATATTTAGCATACCAAACAGTACATGTAATTCAGTCGAGATATTTAGCATACCAAATATTACATGTAATTCAGTCCAGATATTTAACATACCAAACATTAACCCATGTAATTCAGTCCTGATATTTAGCATACCAAACATTAATGTAATTCAGTCCTGATATTTAGCATACCAAACATTACTTGTAATTCAGTCCTGATATTTAGCATACCAAACATTACATGTAATTCAATCCTGGTATTTAGCATACCAAACATTACATGTAATTCAGTCCTGATATTTAGCATGCCAAACATTAACCCATTTAATTCAGTCCCGATATTTAACATACCAAACATTACATGTAATTCAGTCCTGATATTTAGCATACGAAACATTACATGTAATTCAGTCCTGATATTTAGCATACCAAACATTACTTGTAATTCAGTCCTGATATTTAGCATACCAAACATTACATGTAATTCAATCCTGGTATTTAGCATACCAAACATTACATGTAATTCAGTCCTGATATTTAGCATGCCAAACATTAACCCATTTAATTCAGTCCCGATATTTAACATACCAAACATTACATGTAATTCAGTCCTGATATTTAGCATACGAAACATTACATGTAATTCAGTCCTGATATTTAGCATACCAAACATTACTTGTAATTCAGTCCTGATATTTAGCATACCAAACATTACATGTAATTCAATCCTGGTATTTAGCATACCAAACATTACATGTAATTCAGTCCTGATATTTAGCATGCCAAACTACATGTAATTCAGTCCAGATATTTAGCATGCCAAACATTACATGTAATTCAGTCCTGATATTTAGCATACCAAACATTACATGTAATTCAGTCCAGATATTTAGCATGCCAAACATTAAATGTAATTCAGTCCTGATATTTAGCATGCCAAACATTACAGGTAATTCAGTCCTGAAATTTAGCATACCAAACATTAACCCATGTATTTCAGTCCTGATATTTAGCATACCAAACATTAACCCATGTATTTCAGTCCTGATATTTAGCATGCCAAACATTAACCCATGTAATTCAGTCCTGATATTTAGCATGCCAAACATTAACCCATGTAATTCAGTCCTGATATTTAGCATACCAAACATTACATGTAATTCAGTCCTGATATTTAGCATGCCAAACATTAAATGTAATTCAGTCCTGATATTTGGCATGCCAAACATTAAATGTAATTCAGTCCTGAAATTTACCAAACATTGATTACCAGTCGAACGTGTTAACCGCTGGACTACAGATCCATCTGTAAAGTGTTTTTGGTTCTTCTGCTCAAAAGGTAAAGAAAGCTTGATATATAATAATAACGTTTCAAATTATTATCGAAGCCGATGACAAAAACATGACATTTTAAATTAATTAATTATACATTGTACTCATCTTATCAATATTTAATTTAACATTTCTATGAACCGCTGTTTGCATAGCTACATATATATTACATAACCCATTCAACACCAAGTAACTGACATGGACTGGTTCAATAAATTAATCAGAAAATTACAGACAGACAGACAGACAGACAGACAGACAGACAGACAGACAGACAGACAGACAGACAGACAGACAGACAGACAGACAGACAGACAGACAGACAGACAGATGATTTATTTGAGTCTCACCATTATACAGTAAATGATACAACATAAATATTATACACAGAATGCATGATATTATACATGTATTATCAAATAAAATACAAAACCACTCAATAATGAGTTATGAGAGACTATGGGTAAATAAAATTGTGGATCAGTTAATTTTATCAAAATTGGTAATTTTGTCTAAAAATATTAATATTACTGGCAAAAGGTGCAGATCCTGACGAGATGGCTAGTCACAAGCCGGCTCATCTGGATCTACGCTTTTTGTATGCCTATTTAGAGGTGTTTGGTGTTGAAAGGGTTAAGCTGTTATTCATGATGTGCTGGGCGCATCAGAAATCATTACTTAACAAGGCGATGGAGGGGCCTCCCCTATAGCCAAGAGGTTAGGGTCGTTGACTTCAAATCACTCGCACCTCACTGCTGTAGATCTGAATCCCACTCACAGGGTAAAATTCAGTCCTATTATATTCCAATCTTCTATTAGCGCGCTTGCTTCTCGCCAATGCAACCCAGGTTCGATCCTCGGATCGGGAAGTATGCGAGATGGTACGGTGGTCGCCAGATCAGACAGGTGGGTCTACTCCGGTTTGCTCCCACATGAATGACCACATATACGCTTTCATCCGCGCCAACGAGAGTGATTAATATAAGTTGTTAGAACTTGCTTCGCAATAGTTGTAAAATAAATAAAGTTTAAATTTTTTTTAACCTATAGATCTCTTGCCGAATCGTAGAAGCATATCACGAGATATGTTCATGCGATTTTCTCAGCATGTTACTTCATCAATATTGCCAATCAACCATTTCCACAAACTGTTCAGTCAATGAAAAGTCTGTACAGTCAAAACTTGCTCAAAAGACCATGTCTATTAAGAAACCACTTGTATTAAGAAACCACTTGGATTAAGAGACCACTTGTATTAAGAAACCACTTAGATTAAGAGACCACTTGGATTAAGAGACCACTTGTATTAAGAGAACACTTGGATTAAGAGACCACTTGTATTAAGAGACCACTTGTATTAAGACAACACTTGTATTAAGACAACACTTGTATTATGTATTAAGAAACCACTTGTATTAAGAGACCACTTGTATTAAGAAACCACTTGTATTAAGAGACCACTTGTATTAAGAAACCACTTGTATTAAGAGACCACTTGTATTAAGACACCACTTGTATTATGTATTAAGATACCACTTGTAATAAGATACCGCTTGTATTAAGAGACCACTTGTATTAAGAGACCACTTGTATTAAGAGACCACTTGTATTAAGAAACCGCTTGTATTAAGAGACCGCTTGTATTAAGAAACCACTTGTATTAAGAGACCACTTGTATTAAGACACCACTTGTATTATGTATTAAGATACCACTTGTATTATGTATTAAGATACCACTTGTAATAAGATACCGCTTGTATTAAGAGACCACTTGTATTAAGAGACCACTTGTATTAAGATACCACTTGTATTAAGAAACCATTTGAATTAAGAGACCACTTTTATTAAGAAACCATTTGAATTAAGAGACCACTTGGATTAAGAAACCATTTGAATTAAGAGACCACTTGGATTAAGAAACCATTTGAATTAAGATACCACTTGTATTAAGATACCACTTGTATTAAGAAACCATTTGAATTAAGATACCACTTGGATTAAGAAACCATTTGAATTAAGAGACCACTTGGATTAAGAAACCTCTTGTATTAAGAAACCACGTGTATTAAGAGACCACTTGTATTAAGAGACAGACCACTTGTATTAAGAGACCACTTGTATTAAGATACCACTTGTATTAAGAGACCACTTGTATTAAGAGACCACTTGTATTAAGAGACAGACCACTTGTATTAAGAGACCACTTGTATTAAGATACCACTTGTATTAAGACACCACTTTTCAGTTCCCGTCTGTGTTGTTAAGGAATAAATTAGCCTGTATTAAGAGACCAGTCCTGCAAACAGACCGCTTTTTGTCGCTCCCTTTAATGGTCTCTAAATACAAGTTTAACTGTACAGTCTACATCCGCTATGTCAAAGTCGGTTATGTCGAATTCTCCGGTTATCTCGAAGTTGGATCAGTCCCGTTTCAGACACTAATTTTACATATAACTGGCTCAGTTTATATCGAATTTCGTTTAGTCAAACTTCGTTTATGTCGAAATATTTTGATCGGTCTGACGGAATTCGACATAATGGATGTAGACTGTATTTAGATGTTCACAAACTTTTCGGTAATCGTCTGTCAGATGACAACAATCAAATCGTTGGCTCACAATCATTAGTATATTGTGCTACGTGCATATAGGCAGCTAACATTCATATGTCTACATATGAGCGACACAACTGAGCCACGAAATACTACTGCGAATGGGCGGAAAGTGTGGGAGGGTGTTCCTGGTAGCACTGATGGCAACTTAGGTGTAACCCTTTGCACGCTAGCGGCAGATAAAAATCACATTTTACAAACAGCATAGAGCCAGATCAAACTGCACAGAATGTTCTGTCTGATCAGGCTCTATGCTGTTTGCTATTCGGATAGTGGAGCTAAAACACTTGGCTGAATAGCAAACAAAATCGATGCCACTCCTGATCAGACGTAGCGGCTGCGCTATGCAGCGGCTGATCTAGATCTATGTTGTTTGCAAATGTGCTTTTATTTACTCAGCAGGCAAAGGGTTAAAAAACACCAAGAAAATATTAAAAATTGAAAACAAACGGTGCATTCACATGCCACGTTTCAATGTTTTAATATAGTAACAATACAAGAATAACGAGATCCGAGTATCAACAATAAATATAAATATCAGTTTGATTACAGAACTGTCAACTAGCCATTGTCGACAGCTGATGGATACTCCTCCCCCGATATGTAGACAGGGGATGGATATACCCCCCCACCCCCACCCCAATGAATTTACATAAAACACAATTTGTTCAAATAATTTTGAGTCTAATCTACTCAACAGTAATGATATGTACAGAATACTAAGGTGCAGAGTTAAAAGACATCAATATATACACCTAAAGGGGAATAAAATAAATATACACACCTGGAGGGGAATAAAATACGCGACCAGTCATACCAAAAAAGGTCAGTACAATGATCACCTCCACTAAGCAGCCAACCTGTATTAAACAGCCAGTTTCTAGATTCCTAATATGCTATTTTATTATACATTTAACCTCTATTAAACAGCCACCTGTGCTATCAGCCACTTTCTGTGATTCCCTTGGCCGGCTGCTCAAGACAGGTTTGACTGTATTACGTCTAAAAAAAAATCTGATCTGGTTGTATACATTTTCGCATGGGGATTCCCAACTAGTGATATGCAGCTGATATGCACACTTGAAGCTTAGGATATGCACATTCGCAGTGTTAGACAGCGTTTGTCGCGAAAAAAGGAGTTATTAGTACTGTCGCGAAGTTAGGTGATATTTTATAGTTCATGAACAATGAACGGAGTTGCTCCGTTCATTCCAATTTTGCATACCTTGTATTTAAATCTTCAAGGTCAGCGGAGTCGTATATTTATTGCTCCGTTTGTTCACAATACGATTTGACAATTACGTACATCGGAACAAATTAAAAGCAAATTTGACCTTTTGGAAAGGGCTGTTGCTAATGTTTTCAAAACTTGTAGCCCAATCCTTTTGCACTTTGAAAATGTCATGTATATGTATATTATCAGGTTTTATGTATGTTATTAATGTGACAGTAATGTTATTGTAATTTGTAAATTGTATTCGTCATTTTGGAAACAATTGCAATAAAATTAGGGGGGGAAATCTGATAGAGAATTAACCCTTTCAACATTACAGGCCTCTAAATAGAGATACAAAAAGTGTAGATCCAGATGAGCTGGCTCATCTCATCAGGATGTGAACTTTTTGCCAGTAATAATTATTACTATTTTTAGATAAAATTACCCATTTTGATAAATGAACTGGTCCAAAGGTAATTTTCTTATTAATGTATTGGTCTAAAAATATCATGCACCAGTCCATGTCAGTTACTTGGGGTTGAATGGGTTAATATCATGCACCAGTCATGTCAGTTACTTGGTGTTGAATGGGTTAATATCATGCACCAGTCCATGTCAGTTACTTGGTGTTGAATGGGTTAAATAGCATGCACCAGTCCATGTCAGTTACTTGGGGTTGAATGGGTTAATATCATGCACCAGTCCATGTCAGTTACTTGTTGTTGAATGGGTTAATATCATGCACCAGTCCATGTCAGTTACTTTGTGTTGAATGGGTTAATATCATGCACCAGTCCATGTCAGTTACTTGGGGTTGAATGGGTTAATATCATGCACCAGTCCATGTCAGTTACTTGGGGTTGAATGGGTTAATATCATGCACCAGTCTATGTCAGTTACTTGGTGTTGAATGGGTTAATATCATGCACCAGTCCATGTCAGTTACTTGGGTTTGAATGAGTTAATATCATGCACCAGTCCATGTCAGTTACTTGGGGTTGAATGGGTTAATATCATGCACCAGTCCATGTCAGTTACTTGGTGTTGAATGGGTAAAATATCATGCACCAGTCCATGTCAGTTACTTGATGTTGAATGGGTAAAATATCATGCACCAGTCCATGTCAGTTACTTGATGTTGAATGGGTAAAATATCATGCACCAGTCCATGTCAGTTACTTGATGTTGAATGGGTAAAATATCATGCACCAGTCCATGTCAGTTACTTGATGTTGAATGGGTAAAATATCATGCACCAGTCCATGTCAGTTACTTGATGTTGAATGGGTAAAATATCATGCACCAGTCCATGTCAGTTACTTGATGTTGAATGGGTAAAATATCATGCACCAGTCCATGTCAGTTACTTGATGTTGAATGGGTAAAATATCATGCACCAGTCCATGTCAGTTACTTGATGTTGAATGGGTAAAATATCATGCACCAGTCCATGTCAGTTACTTGGGGTTGAATGGGTAAAATATCATGCACCAGTCCATGTCAGTTACTTGATGTTGAATGGGTAAACTATCATGCACCAGTCCATGTCAGTTACTTGATGTTGAATGGGTAAAATATCATGCACCAGTCCATGTCAGTTACTTGGGGTTGAATGGGCTAAATAAGCTTTCCAGACATATAAGAACAATTTGTGTAACTTGTTCCATTCAAAAAGTTATGTGCACTTAAACATTGTGAAGCTTGCGAACCAGTAACGGTCAAAATGTTCCAAATGTTCGTCAACAATTATTTTATGTTATGTTATATTTCGGGTTTTACGCCTGCATCAGCACCATTTTGGGCTATATCGCCGATGGGCAGTTTACATAACAACACCTTTCCTGGGCAGGCTCCAGCGGTTAACCAGTACTTGGGTGCACCAACGTAAGAAACTGCCAACTTTTTCATATAAATGAGACACGATCTGAGCGGGGCTCGAACCCGTGACCATCAGTGATGATAGGTTACAGTGGTCTACAAGTTAGCGACCGTAACCACTCGACCATGGAGGCGGATGCACAATTATTTTACCCTGTGATGATTTGCTCATGAAATAATAGCAGTTTAATTGTCACTTTTAAAAAACCAGAAATCGAACCGCCAAAAGAATATTGCACGAATTCTGATGGAGATAGACCCATGCAAGTCGAGAACAGCACTATGTACAGACGAACAGTCCAGTACATACCTCGTTATTTATTTTGTCTTATACAGCTAGCTGTTTTGTTTACATGCAGTTTTACACGTAAATGCAAGTAGCAACAGCTTTATCAAAATAGCCTGTGTGTGTGCAGCAGTTCATTAACAACACTTTGTACCTATTGGAATCAATGGTTCATGCAGACATTTAAACACTTTAGGCTGTCCGATTAGCGCAGTGGTTAGCGCGTTCGCGAGGTGTAGTTTCTCATTATGCAACCCGGGTTCGATCCTTGGACAGGGAAGTATGCGAGATGGTACGGTGGTCGTCAGATCGGACAGGTGGGTTTTCCCCGGGTACTCCAGTTTCCTCCCACACGAATGACCACATTTACGCTTTTATCTGCGCTAAAGATATGTGATTTTGCTGACCAATTGTACATACTGCCGACCAATTGTACATACTGCCGACCAATTGTACATACTGCAGACCAAGTGTACATACTGCCGACCAATTGTACATACTGCCGACCAATTGTACATACTGCAGACCAATTGTACATACTGCCGACCAATTGTACATACTGCAGACCAATTGTACATACTGCCGACCAATTGTACATACTGCCGACCAATTGTACATACTGCCGACCAATTGTACATACTGCAGACCAATTGTATCAATTGTACATACTGCCGACCAATTGTACATACTGCCGACCAATTGTACATACTGCCGACCAATTGTACATACTGCCAACCAATTGTTGTACATACTGCCGGTACATACTGCCGACCAATTGTACATACTGCCGACCAATTGTACATACTGCAGACCAATTGTATCAATTGTACATACTGCCGACCAATTGTACATACTGCCGACCAATTGTACATACTGCCGACCAATTGTACATACTGCCAACCAATTGTACATACTGCCGACCAATTGTACATACTGCCAACCAATTGTACATACTGCCGACCAATTGTACATACTGCCGACCAATTGTATCAATTGTACATACTGCCAACCAATTGTACATACTGCCAACCAATTGTACATACTGCCGACCAATTGTACATACTGCCGACCAATCGTACATACTGCCGACCAATTGTACATACTGTCGACCAATTGTACATACTGCAGACCAATTGTATCAATTGTACATACTGTTGACCAATTGTACATACTGCCGACCAATTGTACATACTACCGACCAATTGTACATACTGCCGACCAATTGTACATACTGCCGACCAATTGTACATACTGCCGACCAATTGTACATACTGCCGACCAATTGTACACACTGCCGACCAATCGTACATACTGCAGACCAATTGTACATACTGCCAACCAATCGTACATACTGCAGACCAATTGTATCAATTGTACATACTGCCGACCAATTGTACATACTGCCGACCAATTGTACATACTGCCGACCAATTGTACATACTGCCGACCTGTACATACTGCCGACCAATTGTACATACTGCCGACCAATCGTACATACTGCAGACCAATTGTACATACTTACTGCCGACCAATTGTACATACTGCAGACCAATTGTACATACTGCCAACGAATTGTACATACTGCCAACCAATTGTACATACTGCCGACCAATCGTACATACTGCCGACCAATCGTACATACTGCCGACCAATTGTACATACTGCCGACCAATTGTACATACTGCCGACCAATTGTACATACTGCCGACCAATCGTACATACTGCCGACCAATTGTACATACTGCCGACCAATCGTACATACTGCCGACCAATCGTACATACTGCCGACCAATTGTACATACTGTCGACCAATTGTACATACTGCAGACCAATTGTATCAATTGTACATACTGTCGACCAATTGTACATACTGCCGACCAATTGTACATACTGCAGACCAATTGTACATACTGCCAACGAATTGTACATACTGCCAACCAATTGTACATACTGCCAACGAATTGTACATACTGCCAACCAATTGTACATACTGCAGACCTATTGTACATACTGCCGACCAATTGTACATACTGCAGACCAATTGTACATACTGCCAACGAATTGTACATACTGCCAACGAATTGTACATACTGCCGACCAATCGTACATACTGCCGACCAATTGTACATACTGCAGACCAATTGTATCAATTGTACATACTGCCGACCAATTGTACATACTGCCGACCAATTGTACATACTGCCGACCAATTGTACATACTGCCGACCAATTGTACATACTGCCGACCAATTGTACATACTGCCGACCAATTGTACATACTGCCGACCAATTGTACATATTGCCGACCAATTGTACATACTGCCGACCAATTGTACATACTGCCGACCAATTGTACATACTGCCGACCAATTGTACATACTGCCAACCAATTGTACAACCAATTGTACATACTGCCGACCAATTGTACATACTGCCGACCAATTGTACATACTGCCAACCAATTGTACAACCAATTGTACATACTACTGACCAATTGTACATACTGCCAACCAATTGTACATACTGCCGACCAATTGTACATACTGCAGACCAATTGTACATACTGCCGACCAATTGTACATACTGGCAAACGTACGCTAGCATAAAAGCCGTCAGGTCACGATGCTTGCAGCTTTTGCATCACATACTAATTATCATCAATTAATATTTCACAACACCTACCAATTAAAATCCATTAACAGTTTCACATTACCTACTAATTAAAATCCATTAAAAGTTTCAAACTTAAGAATTAAAATCCATTAAAATTTTCACATTATCTACTAATTAAATAAAATCCATTAAAAGTTTCAAACTTACTAATTAAAATCCATTAAAAGCTTCACATTACCTACTAATTAAAATCCATTAAAAGTTTCAAACTTATTATTAAATTAAAATCCATTAAAAGTTTCAAACTTATTATTAAATTAAAATCCATTAAAAGTTTAACAACAAAATTATGTTTAAAACAATCGGTTTGTGGAAATAAAAGTGACATAAACTTTAGTATTATAACGACTGTTCTTACTAACGAATGTTGTTATTAACGACTGTTCTTACTAACGACTGTAGTTACGAACGACTGTAGTTACGAACGACTGTTCTTACTAATGACTGTTGTTACTAACGACTGTTGTTATTAACGCCTGTTCTTACTAACAACTGTTGTTATTAACAACTCTTACTAACGACTGGTCTTACTAACGACTGTTGTCTCAAACTGCAAATAATTCCTTAAGAAGGTTTAGAAGAATAAGGGATTACATGTTTCGACTCCACACACAATTAACATGACGCAAGATGTCAATCAACCAAACCAGCGATAATCCGATAAGCCAATCAGCGATCGCTTCAGCAACCGTAGGTGTTCTCAAATACCCGCCATTGTCCTCGACAACATGTCACGATTATCGGTGTCTAGAAAATTCTGATCACGTGACTAGTAGGAGGAGCTATAGCCTAATCGGCGCCATGTTAATTATGAATTGAGCAGCGTAACGTTGCTATTACTATGCATGGAATAGCTGTCATGGTCCGGTAAACTTTTGTTAATTGGCAAGTCTATTAGTACATAGTCATATAATAAACATTGTATCTTTCAGGTGACAGGTTGTGACAGGGCTATTACATATTTGTGCGCTAAAACCTCTTGCAAATATATTGCTGATTCATTGTCTTAATGGATACGTATATTTCACACATAATCATATGCGCATTTAGTTCGTGAAGATTTCCGAATTGGTCCGGCCCTTTCCCGCCCATTATCTTGTACAGACTCAATGAAGTCTTTTCAGCCGATCTGAATCAGTGTACATCTTTCCTGTAAATAAGAAAGTTACTGGTACATAAGGCAACTAGCTACATGTTTGTTATTAACTCTTTGAATTCTGGGTAAAATAAAGGCTATAAATAGTAGCAGATGACAATTCATTGATATTTTTTTCTTATTTTGTAACTGAAATCTCTGGAAATATCTCATGGAATATCATTAGATGTTTAGTTCATACAAATTTATTTTAGCTCGATTGCGAAACAAGTTCTTACAACATATATTAACCCTTTCAACACCACAGACCTCTAAATAGGCTCACAAAAAGTGTAGATCCAGATGAGCCGGCTCGTGACGAGCCGTCTCATCAGGATCTGCACTTTTTTCAAGTAATATAACTATTTTTAGAATTTTTTTACCCATTTTGATAAATGAACTGATCCAAATGTAATTTTGTTATTAATTAATTGGTCTAAAAATATCATGGACCAGTCCATGTCAGTTACTTGGTGTTGAAAGGGTTAATCACTCTCGAGTTTGTTTTGCTCGTTTTTTGGTTTAACGTCATACCAACAGCATATGACGACTTCCGCCCAGTAGAACCACCGACCTACTGCAAGCCAGCTGGATAGCAGCTTCCTCACATGAAATAATTCGACACCCAAAGTGGGATTCGAACCTACAGCGGTGAGGCGCAATGGTACTGGTCACATCTGTAATTGCTACGGCGACGGTGCAGTAGCAATGCAGTAGCTAAGTGGGTACGAGACCTGACTTATTCATATACAGTCAAACCTGTGTTAGTGGTCACCTCTTTAGTTTAATCATATTTTATTGCTATATACATGTACATAATAAATTCAAAGACATATATAATAAGAGCAAAAGCAAATGGGTTGGGCCACAAGTTCTGAACAACATTAGTAATTGGCCCTTCCCATCACCTCTATTAACCAACCAACCTTTAAGCAACCAGTTTCAAAATTCCCAATATGGTGTTTTGCTATACATTAATTTGACCTCTATTAATTAAGCAACCACCTGTGCTATGCAGCCAATTTTTGTGATTCCCTTGGATGGCTCCTTAAGACACGTTTGACTGTACATGTACTTACAATAGTTTCCAGCAATAATTCTATAGAATTGTTTGTATACCCTACCTCTTTCCTGGAACTAAAACAGTGATATACATATACAGTCTACATCCGTTATGTCGAATTCCGTCGGACCAAACAAAATACTTCGACATAACCGAAGCTTGACTTAACAAAGTTCAATATAAATAGATCCAGTTATATGTAAAATGATAGTGTCTGAAACGCAACGTTGATCCGACTTCGAGATAACCGAAGAATTCGACATAACCGACTTTGACATACCGGATGTAGACTGTATATGCTAATGCATGGAATAGAGTGCTAGAAGGTGAAGCTTTTGGTGTAGGACTGCTAGGAACTAAGGCGCCGGAGGAGGTGCGAATCAGTGGACTGGATCTTAGTGTATCTAACCAACTTTGACATAACGGATGTAGACTATATATGCTAATGCATGGAATAGAGTGCTAGAAGGTGAAGCTTTTGGTGTATGACTGCTAGGAACTAAGTAGGCGCCCGAGGAGGTGCGACCGCATATATCACATATAAGGTGACTAACACACCATGCAAGGTATACATCTTACCGACAACTCTTTTTGGAAGTAGTGTTCCAGAATCAGACCAGGAACAGTATCGATTGATTGATTGATTGATGGATTGAACCTCTCAACTGTATTATTACAAGTGTTTGCATATTCGTCTAAACAATATCCGACTACTGCCGATGTATTATCGTAAAATGTTTTACATCACGATGCTCATTTTGTCGACAATAAAATTAAACTTGATATGGTTCATAATGGAATTTAGAATTTGCGCTTCATCGGATTGGCGAACAATTTCTCAATTTTCAATAGAAGCGGGAAAATCGGTACGGTAGTAAAAACACACTTCATGAAGATTGAAACTGTCGCGATCCGTCTTTCACACCGACGATCGATACTTCGGCTTAACAATCGATCGTCTGCGACAAGTGTTAGATAACTACTGTAAAGCAAAGTTGTGAGATTTATTATTTATTCCAAATTGTCTACGACTCATTCGGATGCATTTTTTCGATCAACAGACTTTATCATTGAGTTAAAGCGTGAAAACGCAAATTTCTACAGAAAATAATTTCCTACTATATGGTATAATTTATTTCCAAATATTTCCCGTCAAAACTGAGTATTTCAACTAATAAACAAACGTCGTATACGCAGATTGTTGACATAACAAAATAATGTAAATAGGGTCGACATCCATGTGTAGTACAATTTGTGTATCCTGAATAACACGATTTATCGTACAGATTTACCATTATATCTCACAGTTTGTGCCTATGTATATTTATTTGTAGACAAATCTTAGTTAAATTATCTCGCATTTAGTATTGACTCCAATGACAAACAAATGTCAAATCAGGAGCATGGGTGACCGTTATAGGAAATCCTACTTACAATTTTGAAAGGTTGTAAACCCACAAAAATACTATTTATTGATTCAATGTTAGTGTTTGAATGTGTTCGGATGAATTTGTCGTAGCAATGCATTTATACGTGAACAAATGCATTTTATTTGCTTTTTACGATGTACTGTCGCTTTAACATTGCATGTTAAAATGGCATAAATGTTGGATATATTATGTTCACGTGTGATAGATCTCTGCCAATGATACCCATGCAATCTAGTTGAAGGTTAATGCATAATTCTATGCATTACTATCCTTAATGGATATCAATAAATTATATATGTGGTTCTTCTTAATGTGGTATCTATATGTCCAATGTATTGTTCACTTTAACCCTTTCAACCCCACAGGCCTCTAAATAGGCTTATGAAAAGTGTAGATCCAGATAGTTGCCAGTAATAATTATATTATAATAAATAGTGTAGATCACTTTTTTGCCAGTAATAATTATTACTATTTTTAGATAAAATTACCCATTTTGATAAATGAACTGATCCAAATGTAATTTTGTTATTAATTTATTGGTCTAAAAATATCATGGACCAGTCCATGCCAGTTACTTGGGGTTGAAAGGGTTAATGGAGGTTAAAAGAGTATCTACACTTGTATCTATTCATGGCTCTCCTTGATGAAGGTTAATAAAGTATCTACATGTATATATGTATGGCTCTCCTTGATGGAGTTCAATAGAGTATATATCCATGGCTCTCCTTGATGAAGGTTAATAAAGTATCTACATGTATATATGTATGGCTATCCTTGATGGAGTTCAATAGAGTATATATACATGGCTCTCTTTAATGAAGGTTAATAAAGTATATACATGTATGGCTCTCCTTGATGGAGTTCAATAGAGTATATATACATGGCTCTCTTTAATGAAGGTTAATAAAGTATCTACATGTATGGCTCTCCTTGATGGAGTTCAATAGAGTATATATGCATGGCTCTCCTTGATGAAGGTTAATAAAGTATCTACATGTATATATGTATGGCTCTCCTTGATGGAGTTCAATAGAGTATATATACATGGCTCTCTTTAATGAAGGTTAATAAAGTATCTACATGTATATATGTATGGCTCTACTTGATGGAGTTCAATAGAGTATATATACATGGCTCTCCTTGATGACGGTTAATAAATTATCTACATGTATATATGCATGGCTCTCCTTCATGGAGTTCAATAGAGTATATATCCATGGCTCTCTTTAATGAAGGTTAATAAAGTATCTACATGTATACGGCTCTCCTTCATGGAGGTCAATATAGTATATATCCATGGCTCTCTTTAATGAAGGTTAATAAAGTATCTACATGTATATATGTATGGCTCTCCTTGATGGAGTTCAATAGAGTATATATACATGGCTCTCTTTAATGAAGGTTAATAAAGTATCTATATGTATGGCTCTCCTTGATGGAGTTCAATGGAGTATATATCCAAGGCTCTTCTTTATGGAGGTCAATAGAATATCTAGTATCTGTCCATGGCTCTCTTTAATGAAGGTTAATAAAGTATCTACATGTATATGGCTCTCCTTACTGGAGGTCAATATAGTATATATACATGGCTCTCTTTAATGAATGTATATGGCTCTCCTTACTGGAGATCAATATAGTATATATCCATGGCTCTCTTGAATTAAGGTTAATAAAGTATCTACATGTATATGGCTCTCCTTGATGGAGATCAATAGAGTATATATACATGGCTCTCTTTAATGAGGGTCAATAAAGTATCTACATGTATATATGTATGGCTCTCCTTACTGGAGATCAATAGAGTATATATACATGGCTCTCTTTAATGAAGGTTAATAAAGTATCTACATGTATACGGCTCTCCTTGATGGAGGTCAATATAGTATATATCCATGGCTCTCTTTAATGAGGGTCAATAAAGTATCTACATGTATATATGTATGGCTCTCCTTACTGGAGATCAATATCGTATATATCCATGGCTCTCTTTAATAAAGTATCTACATGTATATATGTATGGCTCTCCTTACTGGAGATCAATATCGTATATATACATGGCTCTCTTTAATGAAGGTTACTAAAGTATCTACATGTATATGGCTCTCCTTGATGGAGATCAATAGAGTATATATACATGGCTCTCTTTAATGAAGGTTAATAAAGTATCTACATGTATATGGCTCTCCTTGATGGAGGTCAATATAGTATATATCCATGAATCTCTTTAATAAAGTATCTACATGTATATATGTATGGCTCTCCTTACTGGAGATCAATATCGTATATATAAATGGCTCTCTTTAATGAAGGTTAATAAAGTATCTACATGTATGGCTCTCCTTACTGGAGATCAATAGAGTATATATACATGGCTCTCTTTAATGAAGGTTAATAAAGTATCTACATGTATACGGCTCTCCTTGATGGAGGTCAATATAGTATATATCCATGGCTCTCTTTAATGAGGGTCAATAAAGTATCTACATGTATATATGTATGGCTCTCCTTACTGGAGATCAATATCGTATATATACATGGCTCTCTTTAATGAAGGTTAATAAAGTATCTACATGTATATGGCTCTCCTTGATGGAGATCAATAGAGTATATATACATGGCTCTCTTTAATGAAGGTCAATAAAGTATATACATGTATATATGTATGGCTCTGCTTACTGGAGATCAATATCGTATATATACATGGCTCTCTTTAATGAAGGTTAATAAAGTATCTACATGCATACGGCTCTCCTTGATGGAGGTCAATATAGTATATATCCATGGCTCTCTTTAATAAAGGTTAATAAAGTATCTACATGTATATATGGCTCTCCTTGATGGAGGTCAATAGAGTATATATACATGGCTCTCTTTAATTAAGGTCAATAAAGTATCTACATGTATATGGCTCTCCTTGATGGAGGTCAATATAGTATATATACACGGCTCTCTTTAATGAAGGTTAATAAAGTATCTACATGTATATGGCTCTCCTTGATGGAGGTCAATAGAGTATATATCCATGGCTCTCTTTAATGAAAGTCAATAAAGTATCTACATATATGGCTCTCCTTGATGGAGGCCAATAGAGTATATATCCATGGCTCTCTTTATTCAAGTTTATTGAAGGTTAATAAAGTATCTACATGTATATGGCTCTCCTTGATGGAAGTCAATAGAGTATATATCCATGGCTCTCTTTAATGAAGGTTAATAAAGTATCTACATGTATATGGCTCTCCTTGATGGAGGTCAATATAGTATATATCCATGGCTCTCTTTAATGAAGGTCAATAAAGTATCTACATGTATATGGCTCTCCTTGATGGAGGTCAATATAGTATATATACATGGCCCTCTTTAATGAAGGTTAATAAAGTATCTACATGTATATGGCTCTATTCCATTGATGATTCTATACAGCCGATAAATAAACGTTACAACCATCATGCTCCTAACACACCACGAGACACCAGCCATCGATAATGATTAAATTTCAATGGACGAAGGTCGACAAGCAGTAGGTGATGCTTGTTTGTTTGGGAGTTCAAAGTTGTAGATCCCCTGATGCCCCAACGTCCGGGCATGCACATCAATTCAGGATCAGCGGCGTCAATGCAAGTTATGCGCTTCATTGTATATCGTGAAAAATCCAGGGTCCTAACTCGGGTAAAAATGGTCACAATAAGATATCCCTCTCGGCGCATGTCTACGTGATCAGTGATGCACGTCTCATCAAAATCTACGGCATACACAGTATTAACATGTATTCCAAAGATATCCATGTCAAGCAATATATACAGTCTATATTTGTTATGTCGAATTCCGTTGGACCAAACAAAATACTTCGACATAACTGAAGTTTGACTTAACGAAATTCGATATAAACAGTCGGTTAACTTACTCTTTATATAAAATGATAGTGTCTGAAATGGGACTTTGACCCGACTTCGAGATAACCAGATAATTCGACATAACCGACTTTGACATAGTGGATGTCGAAGTGTATATATATATATATATATATACCTCCTACTAAAACTGCACAAATATGCTTTTGAGCATTTGTGACACAACCATCATAGATGGTGATTTTGGAGAAATAGTCTCCCGGAACTGCGTACATCATTCACACTAATTTGAATTCAAGGAGAAGTTGTCTATAATTACAGAATATTATATAGAGGACACATGGAGGGGTCTACAAACTTCTACCCACTTGTAGCATACATTAAACTTCTCTAGGGTTTATTCTAGACTGGAAAATGGGTCAGAAAAGGGACAGGGTGGGTCAGAAAAGGGACAGGGTGGGTCAGAAAAGAGGCAGCATGCATCTTGAGCCATTAATGATTATGGAGGTAGGTGGGTAGGTGCAGGAGAGGATATTTGGGGGTTACCCCCCCCCCCAAGAAAATTTTGCCTACATATGGTGAATGACGTGGTAATTATGCTTGATCAAAGAGACAGTAGGGCAGTACATATTGGTGAAAATGGCAGGGTGTGTGTGTTTTACGTTTATTTATCGTCGCTAACGGTTGCCCATATGAGTGACGCCTCCTGAAGAGATTAGTCATTTTAGAAGGATAGTGCAATGATACAGACAGATACCCATTCCAGAGTCTCCTCTGGTTCTTTTACGTGCACGGTGTGAAGCACCGACACAAGACCTCGGTTTAACGTCCCACCTGAAAGACTGTTAATTTTATTAGGGTCAGGCGGGGGGATCGAACCTGCGATCCCTGGATTACCAGTCCAGCATGTTACCACTGGACTACAGATCCGTCTGTAATTCTAAGCTAAGGGCAGGGAGGACAAGTTCTAGTTTATATACACGTATGTTTGCACGCCCGAATGCACTCATTCACCTGTTAAGGCATATATATAAATTAAAAAAATTTATTTAAAAAAATAACAATTTAAAAACAAAAGAAAAAGGGCTGGTTAAAATGGGACAGACGGGGCGCCGTGTCAATCTGCTCTAGAAAAAATCATATTCTCCCTATTTTGAAGGTCAAGTTTTAGCCCCGACACGGGTGCGTATCATACACATAGTTCAAGGTCAGAATTTTTGGGAGAAGTGGTAAATGCGTGATTACATAATTTACATCCTTAAATTTTATTATTTAATAAATTTCAACAAACCAGGGTTAAAATGCACAATATGACCATAAAATACAACATGTGAATAGAAGGAATTCTTTACAATGGCCCTATATCATACTGGATACAAATTTTATATGGAAATTGTAATTTTTTTTTAAAAACTATGTTTTTTAGGAGAATTGTATTGCGGGGCACCCAGGGGGGGGCGAAGTCAAGGTCCTTTGGGCGACTACTTCACCCAAATTGCCCTCTTGAATGAGCCCTGTAGTTTAAGCAAGTCCCTCGACTGCATGTAAAAATTAGTAGCCAAACATGTGGTCGTTATTATCCCGTTCATTTCATTTCTGAACACCAGGGGAGGTAACTCGAACCACAAACTGGGGAAAGAAATTCAGCGTTTCTTGGTACAAAACAGGTGTGCATATATACTGGGAAATGTGAAGGGGTTGTTAATAAGGGCACCAGAGCTTACCTGTACTGTATCCTCTCTCCTTCCTCACAATCATCTTTACACTGTGCCATCATCTAATCATGTCATGCTAAATATTGTCAATTATCACACAACTGTTTTCACCATCATGCTAAATATTGTCAATTATTACATCACAGTTTTCGCCGTCATGCTAAATATTGTCAATTATATATACACCACTGTTTGCACTGTCATGCTAAATATTGTAAAATAACACACCACTGTTTGCACTGTCATGCTAAATATTGTCAATTATTACACCACTGTTTGCACCGTCATGCTAAATATTGTCAATTATTACATCACTGTTTTCGCTGTCATGCTAAATATTGTCAATTATTACATCACTGTTTTCGCTGTCATGCTAAATATTGTAAATTATTACATCACTGTTTTCGCTGTCATGCTAAATATTGTAAATTATTACATCACTGTTTTCGCTGTCATGCTAAATATTGTAAATTATTGCACCACTGTTGCACTATTGTTTTCGCATTTTAATGGCGACGAGGATATATGGTACGGGCAAAGGAGTAGGTAGGAGTGCGGATCCAGGAATCAGAGTGTGGCTCCTAAGTCCTAAGGAATAAAAGAGGGAAGAGTGTAGTGTATTTTGGCGAGGGTAGAACAGCGGCCCAGCTAGCTCAGTTGGTAGAGCTGTCCGACTAGTGTTCGGGAGTTCGAGTCCCACGTCGGGTCACTAACTTTTCCGCTCTTTCTTTGCTTGGTCACTTTAGAAGCATTGAAGGGCATCAATTTTGTTGAATGAAACAACATACTTTCTCATTTGACAGCAAATCTACAGTAACAGTGTAGTAAATGGCAATTGGGTTCATTAAGAGCCACAGTCTGACGCGGAAGATTGAGACAACGTCTGGACCGGAAGGGAGACATTCTAGGAAACGGTGCAACCAAGCAAGAACGCCGCAGAAGCTCAGGCAACACTGCAAATCAGACGTATTTATCCTGGTTTTAAAGAGTAGCTGCTATAGGGTACCCGATAGGTAAGTTCCCTGGTCAACTATAATAAACAATTTAACATTAAATCACTTAGAATATTTATCTAGGTGGCACCATTCTAGGAAAACACCAGCCACCATTCTAGGGAAACAATGCCTAGATGCCACCACTCTAGGAAAACAATGCCTAGATGCCACCATTCTAGGAAAACAATCAGGCTATGGAAGTCTACCGACATATGTTTACAGTCTAATCCCAGTCTACAGGCTGGGCTCAAATGGGTGTCGGAGGTTTCGTCAACTAGAGGTTTCGTCAACCCTGGAGGTTTCGTCAACGATGTCATTTGATGTGAAATGTTTGTACCGTAAGTTATTAATTGGCAAGGACTTAGTTGTGGACATTAATTGTTAATTGATTTAACTAGATCTATGTGTTATTTTCATTTTTATGTGATTTTTATGTATATTTATTATAGATGGCCGACAGTCCCAGTGTAGAAATCTTCCGGTAGATCCGCTGATTCCAGTGGAATATATATCTTTACTTGGCTTTGGCATGTGACATGCATTTCGAAAAAAGGGCTTACATTGTATGCTTCCATTATTGTTGCTTAATCGCCTAATTGACGAAACCTCTCACATAATCACATCGTTGACGAAACCTCTTAACAATGTCCCTCTATATTGCCTTGTTGACGAAACATCCAGTTGACGAAACCTCCTGCATTCGCTCAAATTCCCTCTAATCTTTGTACGGTCTGCTTTAACTATAGTGTTGTAGATCATTTTATCTTTTTAACTTGCACATAACATTTTAAATTAACTAAACTCAAAAAACTAAGTCTGGCAATCGTAATCAGAACTGATTGTAAGAAGATGAAGCAGAAATTTAATTATTAATAGAGCAAGAATTGATCGATATTCCTATCGTTCGTGACTATTGCTCTCGTTCGTGGTTGTTTGTCATGACAGGTACAAGCTGAGGTGTGCTACGTTACAATTAACATTACTGTTCAGTAAATTCAGTGCAGAAATATCATACAATGTTGATGTATGTTTACTTCATATTACGTCACTAGCAGCTGCAATTACTCCGTCATTATCCTACTAACACTTTCTCGTCCAAGATACTGACTGGCAAAAATGTGATGTGTAAGAACAAGCCAACCGTGAGAATGGCTAATATTCAATATTAGGCCAAATGCCAATTCCTTGATTGTTGTGACCAAAATAAGTCGGCAACGCAGAGTGGAGGAATTTTGTATATTTTATATATAATCTTCAAATTCATGCAAACTAATGAACATCCTTTTTATTTTAATTGTTAGATTTAAGGTACAGTTGACATTGCGAGTATACTCTATGCAGTGACGTAATCACTATAGATGATGATGATGACAGTTGCCATAGTAACGAGACAAACCTAATCCAAAATTCAATATTTTAAAGCATACAGTTTTTATGATCTCACTGTCTCTCCCCCTCCCCTCCCCTCCCCCTCTCTCTCTCTTTCTCTCTCTTTCCCTCTCTCTGATTAACCAGTTACAAATTTCTAGTAACCGTTTCAGCACTATATCTCCCTCTCTCTCTCTCCCTCTCTCTCTCCTATCTCTCTCCCTCCCTCCTCTCCCTCTCTCTCTGGCGTATGAAAATCTCACTCTAGCTTTAAACAGCTGCACCCTTCACTGAAATGATAAACAACATACCCTCTGAGCCGTCCATCCACAGAAAGCATTACTTAAGATGAGTCGCTTTCCGAAATTACTTTCATTTCTATCTCTCAAAAGAAAGAAAAAACATCCATTATGACTACCAGCAAAATAACCAAAAGCTACAGCACGTAAAATCTGCAAAGTACCTGTGAATCACCATCAACAACAAAGCAAACAGAAACATGAACTTCAAACGCAGGAACCTTAACATTGCCTCACCCACAACAAAGGATTGCGCCTACAAATTACTTGTCAGACCCACTGTGGAATATGATGGGACGTTAAACCGAGGTCTCGTGTCGGTGCTTTACACCGTGCACGTAAAAGAACCAGAGGAGACTCTGGAATGGGTCTCTGTCTGTATCACTGCACTATCCTCCAAAATCTAAAATGACTAATATCTTAAGGAGGCGTCGCTCATATGGGCAACCGATAGCGACGATAAATAAACGTAAAATACACAGGCTCAGTATAGGATCCCTACGAAATGAGAGACAGCAACAAACTGAAGATGGTTCAACGTTGCGGGGCATGATTAGTCAAGATCCAAGACCTACAATGGGCATCATTCATAGACAGAAGAAGATCAACTAGACTCATCCTAAAAATAGTCAATGACCAAGTTGCAGTCAACGAGACTGACCGCTTATGACCACCTACACACCGCACAGCAGCCCATGCCTTCAAAATTCTACACTGCACTACTAACTACCGCTAACAGTCAATCTTTCCGAGAACCATCATGGCTGTCTGATTAGCGCAGTAGTTAGCACGCTCGCTTCTCACCAATGCAACCCGGGTTCGATCCTCGGACCGGGAAGTATGTGAGATGGTACGGTGGTCACCAGATCGGACAGGTAGGTTTTCTCCAGGTACTCCGGATTCCTCCTACACGAATGACCACATATACGTTTTCATCCGCACCAACGAGAATGATTAATATATGTTGTTAGAACTTGCTTCGCAATCGTTGTAAAATAAATAAAGTTTAAACTAACCATAAGAAGTGGAAAGCGACCACCGTACCATCTCACATACTTCCCGGTCCGAGAATCAAACCCAGGTTGCATTAGTGAGAAGCGAGTTAAGTTAAGCGACTAACCACTGCGCTAATCGGACAGCCCAAAGTTGACAACGTTCTCAGCATCCATCAAAGAGGTACATAATTTGACCTTTAACAGAGGTCATGGTCTCCATCCATGTTGTCAGTATATAATTTGACCTTTAACAGAGATCATGGTCTCCATCCATGTTGTCAGTACATAATTTGACCTTTAATAGAGGTTATGGTCTCCATCCATGTTTTCAATACATAATTTGACCTTTAATAGAGGTCATGGTCTCCATCCATGTTGTCAGTACATAATTTGACCTTTAATAGAGGTCATGGTCTCCATCCATGTTGTCAGTATCGTAGAGGAGAAGAACTATATACGTCTCTTTCCTTCATTCTAATCCTTTTTCTGTATTTTGTTATGCATTGTTCAAACAGTATAATATTGGGAAATGTGTTTAAACTAATGAATTCAATAATATCGTATTGATTAAAATGACTTGCTAATCACTGTATAAACTTTATTGATTGCGAAACAAGCTTTTACATCTTATATTAATTACTCTCGTTGTTGCAGATGAAAGTGTTTATGTGGTCATTCATGTGGCGTATCCTCTAGTGTCCTCAAATCGTGATACCTTTGTTTTCATGTGGGAGGTAATAAAGTATCGGAGAAAACCGACCTGTCCGATCTGGCGACCAACGTACCACCTCACATACTTCCCAGTCTGAAGATCGGATCAGGGTTGCATTTGTGAGAAGCGAGCGTGCTAACCACTATGCTAATCAGACAGACATACGTCAAGAACAATTTTGTCAAAGGGAAATGTAGGAGGTACCGGAGAAAACCGACCTGTCCGATCTGGCGACCAAAGTACCACCTCACATACTTCCCGGTCTGAGGATCAGACTAGGTTGGCATTTGTGAGAAGCGGGCGTGCTAACCACTACTATTTACATTCTTCAAGTTTAATTTCTGAGCATGCGCTGATGAGTTACAATGTTTGTTTGATCATATTTTATTGTAAATCAATTAAATGGTATTATTTATTTTGTGAAATGTCGTTAACGCAGAACATAAACAGTAAAGGCCAAATCGGATCTCCTTGTTTTATTCCAATATTTGATGTGAAAAAGTCTGGATATTGCGAATGATATTGCACATGACCTTACGGTACATGGAGGTCAGCGATCTGACCATTAAACAGCCATGCAATAATGATTACTTTATTATCACCATTGCACCATCACAGCACCAACATCAAAAATACTAAGTGATCTGCATATACAATAGTTTAATCATATTTCATTTCAAATCAATCAATGGTAATTGTGGTGTCCACAAAAAGATACAATACATAGTGTGAAAATGTAAATGGTTTGGGCCACAAGTTATAACTACATTAGATAATGGCCCGCACCAGTTTTTGTTGACGTATAATGTGCTATCATGTATAACATGCACAAACTGAGTCTGCCGGGGACGGGTTATGTCATTGTACTGTGATGGGAGCTGGTAAACAGTGTCTGGAAATGTTTGTCTTCTAGCAATCATGCACTCCATTCTATGCACTAACAAACATAAGGTCTTATCTAGAGTGGAATGGCCGAGTGCACCGTCCTGTCATTTTTAACCCGCCATTGGCCCATTAGCCCTGCCCTCTTGCCTTTTTGTAAAAAAAAATAAGGGTTTTTAAAAAAAATATATTTTCTTTAAAGCAGCATTATATCGTAATAAAGGATGTTTTTGGTAAAATATAAATAATAATGTGTGTCTGTTAACAAAAATCGAAATAGTCACTCAGAAACGATAAAATTCAAATAAATATAAACCGTTGTATACGCGAATTTGTTTATAAACAAAGGAAATCAATCACGCACAGCGCGCATGCGTGAAACAGCGGATATGCCATGTTTGTTTTCATCATTACCGAAGGAGGACGATGCATTCCGAATGTAAATCAGGTTCCAATTGTAAACAAGTGCGTGTGACCGACCGACTCGGAAAGTCCTACTTTCGGTTTCCAGTTTGTTTTATCACAAAAAAACAGTGTTTACTAATTGTACATAATTATACAAATTATAATTTAAGAATGTGTAGCAGCATTGCTACCCATACGTAAAATTTGAATTTTTCAAATATCTTTTATTTCATATGATGTAATGCTGCTTTAAAATATTTTTTTATATAATCCTCCAACAGGTGGTGCCTTCGGGTGGGCAGATATATATAGCTTATAACTCGTCCGCACTTTTCACTAATAAGTACAAATGTACTACCTTACTGCCTCTTTGATCAATCACCGTAATTTAGCAAACTTTTCTAGGGGCTAACCCCATAATTCCACCCCTAGCACCTAAGTGCGGCTCAAAATGTACCCTGCCCCTTTTCTGACCCACCCGGCCCTTTTACTGACCCACACTGCCCATTTTTCCACTCTAGAATAAACCCTACGAACAATACAGTATCAGTTTCTGGAACAATGTATAAAACGTTAACCCTTTACTCCATGTAAACGGCGTACAACACATTATCGCTTCCCACATATAGCTGCTGTACCACATTGTTATACAGTCAAACCTGTGTTAGTGGTCACCTCCATTAAGCAGCCAACCTGTATTAAAAGCAGCCAGTTTCCAGATTCCCAATATGATGCTCTATTATACATTTGCCTTCTATTAAGCAGCCACCTGTGCTTAGCAGCCACTTTCTGTGGTTCCCTTGGCTGGCTGTTTAAGACAGGTTTGACTGTATATTACCATACATATTGATTATTAGTTTATAGTTTATACAAATTTATTTTAGCTCAATTGCGAAACAAGTTCTTTCAACTTATATTAATCACTCTCGAGACCTCATTTTAGATAGAATCCATCGCCATAAAAGAGAGAGAAGAGGCAACGTGGAATTTAAATGCCTTGCCTAAGGGCACAATCGTAACAGCTCCAGCAGGGCTCGAACTCTGGACCTTTCGCACCTGAAGCGAATGCGCATCCACTGCGCTATCACGACTTCCATATTGATTATTGAGTAAGCCTATTGCTTATCAGCAGTATGGAGATAAAATTAGCAATATGCCTCTCACATCAAACATGTGACAGGGAACCAAATTCTGTTAAGCTGTTGGAATTGTAGAGGTTCCCCATGAATAGAATTATTTAGCTGAATAATACAAACCTGTCGCCTAGCAACACTTGAGAAATGGGTGTATAGAATTCTTTAGCTGAATAATACAAACCTGTCGCCTAGCAACACTTGAGAAATGGGTGTATAGAATTATTTAGCTGAATAATACAAACCTGTCGCCCAGCAACACTTGAGAAATGGGTGTATAGAATTATTTAGCTGAATAATACTAACCTGTCGCCCAGCAACACTTGAGAAATGGGTGTATAGAATTCTTTAGCTGAATAATACAAACCTGTCGCCTAGCAACACTTGAGAAATGGGTGTATAGAATTATTTAGCTGAATAATACAAACCTGTCGCCCAGCAACACTTGAGAAATGGGTGTATAGAATTATTTAGCTGAATAATACTAACCTGTCGCCCAGCAACACTTGAGAAATGGGTGTATAGAATTCTTTAGCTGAATAATACAAACCTGTCGCCTAGCAACACTTGAGAAATGGGTGTATAGAATTATTTAGCTGAATAATACAAACCTGTCGCCCAGCAACACTTGAGAAATGGGTGTATAGAATTATTTAGCTGAATAATACTAACCTGTCGCCCAGCAACACTTGAGAAATGGGTGTATAGAATTATTTAGCTGAATAATACTAACCTGTCGCCTAGCAACACTTGAGAAATGGGTGTGTAACCCATGTCATATTTATCTTAATGGGAAATAATTATTGATATTTAGTACATGTACATTATAATATTTCCAAACCCTGCTGCAAGCGTACCACCCAATAGTTTCCCCTATATGGCCTAATAAAATCACTGGTCTGAATCATATCATAATTATATAGCCTGGTCCCATACTATGTCTTTGTATAATATATACTAGTCTTCACTACTATTGTGTATAGAGTATTATGGGTGAGTGATTGTGAGTGACGATCAGGTCAGATGTGTGAATGAGTGAACTAACTCAACTAATTAGGTGCACTTTCCAACTAACTTGTTCAAGACCCTTATCCCACACTCTTACTCTACTAGTCAAACGGATAAGTTGCGAAGCTATCTTGTTTACATTAAGATTTACATATACTATACTAGTAACTAACTAACTATATACATATATACATTATATGTGTCAGCTGATAGCCAGACTCCGGTAATGTAATGTTTTATCTTTGATATTTTACATTGTAAAATATTTATTTGAAATGCTTGAATTGGAATTGTGTATTTTGTATTGTGAAATTAAGTAGAATGATTTGTACATAATAATATTATGTATGTATTATATTTTACAGGCTCTTTATATCCATATATACGAAAATACGGAAACAACCAGAGTTTGTTATTTCTATAAACTCCCCGGTCTACAGGTGTATAGAATTATTTAGCTGAATAATACAAACCTGTCACCTAGCAATACTTGAGAAATGGGTGTATAGAATTATTTAGCTGAATAATACAAACCTGTCGCCTAGCAACACTTGAGAAATGGGTGTATAGAATTAGTTAGCTGAATAATACAAACCTGTCGCCCAGCAACACTTGAGAAATGGGTATATAGAATTATTTAGCTGAATAATACAAACCTGTCGCCTAGCAACACTTGAGAAATGGGTGTATAGAATTATTTAGCTGAATAATACAAACCTGTCACCTAGCAACACTTGAGAAATGGGTGTATAGAATTCTTTAGCTGAATAATACAAACCTGTCGCCTAGCAACACTTGAGAAATGGGTGTATAGAATTATTTAGCTGAATAATACAAACATGTCGCCTAGCAACACTTGAGAAATGGGTGTATAGAATTATTTAGCTGAATAATACAAACCTGTCGCCTAGCAACACGTGAGAAATGGGTGTATAGAATTATTTAGCTGAATAATACAAACCTGCCGCCCAGGGATAGCTGGATATTATGTGTGGAATCATGTATGGTGTCTTCATTGGACTGTTCATCATCGCTATCAACATTGAACTGACAAGATTTAAAGGACAGAGCATCCGACATCACAGATCTGGCTTCAGGCGATAAAGGAAAACGTATGTCTGTAATACAAGGTAACATCTGATTGGTGTAATATATATTCTGTTCACATTTCAATTATGGGCTTCACATGTTCATGATTAACCCATTTCCATCTGGTTCTATGTGTGTAAGGGGTAATTTTTTTTTTTTGCTTAGTTTACACAAATTTGTTTTAGCTCGATTGTGAAACAAATTCTTACAACTTATACTAAACACTCTCGAGACCTCATTCCTGATGGAATCCATCGCCACAAGGGAGAGAGAAGATGCAACATGGAATTTAAATGCCTTGCCTAAGGGCACAATCGTAACGGCTCCAGCGGGGGACGAACTCCGTATCTTTCGCACCTGAAACGAATGCGCATCCACTGCGCTATCACGACTTCCACGACTTTTTTGGCTTGTTTTTCATCCATAAGTCGACCTAATACATGGTACTTTTATCATATTTCTGGATGAGAAAATGGTCGACTTAGGTCCGGGAATATACGGTACGTCTTATGTCCGGGATTATACGGTACGTCTTATGTCCGGGAATATACGGTACGTCTTATGTCCAGGAATATACGGTACGTCTTATGTCCAGGAATATACGGTACGTCTTATGTCCAGGAATATACGGTACATCTTATGTCCAGGAATATACGGTACGTCATATGTCCAGGAATATACGGTACGTCTTATGTCCGGGAATATACGGTACGTCTTATGTCCGGGAATATATGGTACGTCTTATGTCCAGGAATATACGGTACGTCTTATGTCCAGGAATATACGGTACGTCCTATGTCCGGGAATATACGGTATGTCATATGTCCGGGAATATACGGTATGTCTTATGTCCGGGAATATACGGTATGTCATATTTCAAGTCATTAGAAATCTGATTTTGGACATTTGAGCTGAGTATTTGTTTTGTCCAATAGACAAACCGTGTGTTGCCCATTATATGTCTGGGATATTACGAATGTTAATCATGGAACTACATGATGATAATTACACATATACATACTAATTACACATATACATAATAATTACACATATACATACTAATTACACATATACATACTAATTACACATATACATACTAATTACACATATACATAATAAGTACACATATACATAATAATTACACATATACATACTAATTACACATATACATAATAATTACACATATACATAATAATTACACATATACATAATAATTACACATATACATACTAATTACACATATACATACTAATTACACATATACATAATAATTACACATATACATACTAATTACACATATACATAATAATTACACATATACATACTAATTACACATATACATAATAATTACACATATACATACTAATTACACATCATCATCATCATCAATCCTCTTCACCCCGGTTGGGGTATAGGGCCTTCACCACTGCTCTCCACTTGGACCGGTCCGTTGCTGCTGCTTTGGCTTCCCCCCAGGACATCCTGCTTCGGCGCAGCTCACTGTCCAGAGTCTTTCGCCATGTCGTAACTGGTCGACCTCTTTTCCGTGTGCCCTGTGGATTCCAATCCAGTGCTTGGCGTGCTATGTTGGGTTGGTCTCGTCGTAGAGTGTGCCCTATCCACCGCCACTTCCTCTGTGTGATAGAGTCTGTGATGGGGTCCTGTCTTGTTTGCCGCCACAACTCCTGGTTGGTGATCTTTTCTGGCCATCTGATGTGTAGGATCTGTCTGAGGCAGTTGTTGATGAATACCTGTAGTTTGTGGTCAAGGCCCTTGGTGCGTCTCCAGGTCTCAGCTCCGTACAAGAGGACTGTCTTAACATTCGTCTCAAACAGTTTGAGCTTTGTCTTGAGGTGGATGTTATTGTTGTTCCATACTGGCTTCAACGTCACAAAGGCATGTCGTGCTTTCCCAATACGGGCTTGGATGTCTTCTTCTGTTCCCCCTGTTTTGCTGATGACACTGCCGAGGTAGGTGAAGGAGTCAACATTATCGATTGGATGGCCATCTATTTGAATGGGTATGTTCCTTGCCGCGTTTACCCTGAGGCACTTGGTCTTCTTAATGTTGATCTCCAGCCCTGTAGTCTTCGCAACTGTGTGTAAGCGTTCTGACTTCTGTTGCATGTGTTGGTGTGTGTGGGACAGGAGGCCTATATCGTCCGCAAAGTCGAGGTCCTCCAACTTCTCTGTAAGTGTCCACTGTATTCCTCTTGGTCTGTCTACTGTCGTTCTCATTATCCAGTCCAGTACGACGGAGAAAATGAGAGGCGAGAGCATACAGCCCTGACGGACGCCGGTGCTGACGGGAAATGGCTGTGAAAGGTTCATGTCATGGATCACATGGCAAGTGGTGTTGTTGTACAGGCTCCGAATAATGTTGATGATCTTTCCTGGTATGCCGTAGTGCCCGAGGATGCTCCATATGACGTCTCTATCAATCGTGTCAAACGCTTTCTTGAAATCGATGAAGTTGATGTAGATTGGAGACTGCCATTCGATGGACTGTTCAACGATGATGCGGAGTGTTGCTATCTGATCCGTGCATGATCTTCCTGCCCTGAATCCTGCCTGTTCTTCCCTCAGCTTGGCGTTCACTGCATTCTTGATCCTTTCTAGTAGGAGTCTTGTGAGGACTTTACTTGGGATGGACAGTAGCTGGATGCCCCTCCAATTCTGGCAGTTGCTGAGGTCACCCTTCTTGGGTAGCTTGACGATGTGCCCTACTCTCCATTCTTCTGGAACCACTTCTTCATCCCAGACTTGCTGTAGAAGGTCTAGTAGTAGTGCTGCTGTGGTCTCAGTCGATGCCTTCAGTGCTTCTGGTGGGATGTTGTCTGGCCCCGGTGCTTTCCCATTTTTGATCTTGTTGATGGCCCTTGTCACTTCATTCCTTGTGATCTGTCCCATCTCTACTTCCAGTTCTGGTCCGTCTGCTATGTCTGGTGGGTTGGTCACAGGTGTACCGCTGAGTAGTTCCTGGAAATGGTCCTTCCACCTTGTCATCTGGTCTTCTGGTTTGGAGAGGGTGTTACCATCAACGTCCTTCACTGGTTTGTTGGGGTTGCTCCTTCTGCCGGAAAGTTGTCTAGTTATGCTGTATAGGGTCTTCATGTCGTTGTGGTATGCTGATTCCTGTGCTTGTCCAGCCAGCTTGTCTACCTGATCCCGTTTGTCTTGTCGTGCGCTCTTCTTTACTTCTTTGTTCTTGGTGCTGTATTCTCCCTGGATGTTCTGTTTCTGTGCTCTGGTTTTCGCCTGCTTCAGTCGGTGCCAAATTTCTCTTCTTTCTTCAATGATCTGGATGGTGTGGTCTGTGAGCCAGGTCTTGTACTTCTTCGTTCTAAATCCCAGCTTCTCTTCGCATGTCGTTGTGAAAGAGCATTTGACGCGGTCCCACTTCTTTTCCAACGAAAAATTACACATATACATACTAATCACACATATACATACTAATTACACATATACATACTAATTACACCTATACATACTAATTACACATATACATACTAATTACACATATACATAATAATTACACCTATACATACTAATTACACATATACATAATAATTACACCTATACATAATAATTACACATATACATACTAATTACACATATACATAATAATTACACATATACATAATAATTACACATATACATACTAATTACACATATACATAATAATTACACATATACATAATAATTACACATATACATAATAATTACACATATACATAATAATTACACATATACATACTAATTACACATATCCATAATAATTACACATATACATAATAATTACACATATACATAATAATTACACATATACATAATAATTACACATATACATACTAATTACACATATCCATAATAATTACACATATACATACTAATTACACATATACATACTAATTACACATATACATACTAATTACACATATACATAAACTTTACAGTTTCTCGTCTGTAACATTTAAACATATTTACAATATATATAGTACAATATTATGATATATGCAATCATGATGAGGATGGACAAATGATGTAATGATTATGGACATACATGGAAAAATAATTACAATGTCACTATGGATTTAAGTAAAGCGCTGAAATAATATCCCAATGTATATTGAGAGGGAGGAGTAATTTTAAGTAGAAGAGATAAGATTAGCAAAAGATAGTAGTGGTGGTTTTACGTTTATTTATCATCGCTACCGGTTGCCCATATGAGCGACGCCTCCTGAAGAGATTAGTCATTTTAGAGTTTTGGAGGATAGTGCAATGATACAGACAGAGACCCATTCCAGAATCTCCTCTGGTTCTTTTATGTGCATGGTGTAAAGCACCGACACGAGACCTAGATTTAACGTCCCATCTGAAAGACTGTCAATTTTATTATGGTCAGACGTGGGATCGAACCTGCGATCACTGGACTACCAGAAAGTAGGAATTTTGATTGTCTATATATAGTATGCAGCGGAGATAAGTGTGGATGATTGTCTATATATAGTATGCAGTGGAGATAAGTGTGGATGATTGTCTATATATAGTATGCAGCGGAGATAAGTGTGGATGATTGTCTATATATAGTATGCAGCGGAGATAAGTGTGGATGATTGTCTATATATAGTATGCAGCGGGGATAAGTGTGGATGATTGTCTATATATAGTATGCAGTGGAGATAAGTGTGGATGATTGTCTATATATAGTATGCAGTGGAGATAAGTGTGGATGATTGTCTATATATAGTATGCAGTGGAGATAAGTGTGGATGATTGTCTATATATAGTATGCAGTGGAGACAAGTGTGGATGATTGTCTATATATAGTATGCAGTGGAGATAAGTGTAGATGATTGTCTATATATAGTATGCAGCGGAGATAAGTGTGGATGATTGTCTATATATAGTATGCAGTGGAGATAAGTGTGGATGATTGTCTATATATAGTATGCAGTGGAGATAAGTGTGGATGATTGTCTATATATAGTATGCAGTGGAGATAAGTGTGGATGATTGTCTATATATAGTATGCAGTGGAGATAAGTGTGGATGATTGTCTATATATAGTATGCAGTGGAGATAAGTGTGGATGATTGTCTATATATAGTATGCAGTGGAGATAAGTGTGGATGATTGTCTATATATAGTATGCAGTGGAGATAAGTGTGGATGATTGTCTATATATAGTATGCAGCGGAGATAAGTGTGGATGATTGTCTATATATAGTATGCAGCGGAGATAAGTGTGGATGATTGTCTATATATAGTATGCAGTGGAGATAAGTGTGGATGATTGTCTATATATAGTATGCAGTGGAGATAAGTGTGGATGATTGTCTATATATAGTATGCAGCGGAGATAAGTGTGGATGATTGTCTATATATAGTATGCAGTGGAGATAAGTGTGGATGATTGTCTATATATAGTATGCAGCGGAGATAAGTGTGGATGATTGTCTATATATAGTATGCAGTGGAGATAAGTGTGGATGATTGTCTATATATAGTATGCAGTGGAGATAAGTGTGGATGATTGTCTATATATAGTATGCAGCGGAGATAAGTGTGGATGATTGTCTATATATAGTATGCAGTGGAGATAAGTGTGGATGATTGTCTATATATAGTATGCAGCGGAGATAAGTGTGGATGATTGTCTATATATAGTATGCAGTGGAGATAAGTGTGGATGATTGTCTATATATAGTATGCAGCGGAGATAAGTGGGATGATTGTCTATATATAGTATGCAGTGGAGATAAGGTGGATGATGTCTATATAGTATGCAGTGGAGATAAGTGTGGATGATGTTATATAATATGCAGCGGAGATAAGTGTGGATGATTGTCTATATATAGTATGCAGCGGAGATAAGTGTGGATGATTGTCTATATATAGTATGCAGTGGAGATAAGTGTGGATGATTGTCTATATATAGTATGCAGCGGATATAAGTGTGGATGATTGTCTATATATAGTATGCAGTGGAGATAAGTGTGGATGATTGTCTATATATAGTATGCAGCGGAGATAAGTGTGGATGACTGTCTATATATAGTATGCAGTGGAGATAAGTGTGGATGATTGTGTATGCAGTGGAGATAGTGTGTGTGTTTTACGTTTATTTATCGTCGCTACCGGTCACGTTTATTTATCGTCGCTACCGGTTGCCCATATGAGCGACGCCTACTGAAGATATTAGTCATTTTTGATTTTGGAGAGTGATTACTATACGTTATTAGGGCTTGTTTCGCAATTGTTGTAAAATAAATAAAGTTTGAAGAAAAATACATTAATGATTTGTCGTCTGCTGCAAGTATTTGAACTATTTATAGCCTTTACTTTACCCAGCATGCAAAGAGTTAATATACCAACAGATATAGGACCATTGAAAGACATTGAAAACGATGACACACTAACATTTGTTATATGTATGTTCTATTTATGTCGATCAATTTGCGGATTCCTAGAAATGATTTCATGGGCAGGCTCAGCCGACCTAAGCGAATAACCAGTACAAAGTAATTTATGTGAAATGCCTTGCTCAAGGACACTACCATGACTGAGTATCGAACCAGGGACCCTTCGATTCCAAATGCGACATTCCACCACTGCACCATGGACGCCACTGTTGTACTCTACTGCTAAACATACCAACATTGTCCAAGTCATCATTGCAGTCAAAGAAATCACCGTCATCCACAGAGAAGTTCCTGGCGCGTGCATTATGCAAGTATGATCGCTCGAGCTCGCGGTGCTCTAGGGCTAGTGCATGCAACGCTTCCTGCAACACCCGGTTCTTCTCACGCTCCTCGTGCAGCACACCGTCCCGTTCCTGCACAACAAAAAGGAACATTGACGAAAACCCATGGATGTTCCTCGAAATGGATGCTAGCAAATTCATGCACCTAAACAAACAACAATTGGTGAGATTGTACGGTGATCGCCAGATCGGACAGGTGGGTTTCCTCCCACATCAATGACCACATATACGCTTTCATCCGCGCAAACGAGAGTGATTAATATAAGTTGTTAAAACTTGCTTTGCAATCGCAATTTTGTTTTTAACACATGGTGAAAATTGTATCCGATACAGATCTGTAGTACAGTGGTTAACATGTTGGACTGGTAATCCAGGGATCGCAGGTTTGATCCCTGTCTGACCCTAATAAGGTTAACAGTCTTTCAGATGGGTCTTCAACCCGATGTCCCGTGTCGGTGATGTACACCGTGCATGAAAAAGAACCAGAGGAGACTCTGGAATGGGTCTCTGTCTGTATCATTGCACTATCCTCCAAAAATCTAAAATGACTAATCCCTTCGGAAGGTGTCACTCATATGGGCAACTGGTAGCGACGATAAATAAATGTAAAACACACACAGTGAAAATTGCTAATTACTATTGGTTAAACTTACTGACCATACCATACATTGCAGAACAGACTGACCATACAATGCAGAACAGACTGACCATACAATACATGGCAGAACAGACTGACCATACAATACATTGCAGAACAGACTGACCATACAATGCAGAACAGACTGACCATACCATACATTGCAGAGCAGACTGACCATACAATACATTGCAGAACAGACTGACCATACAATACATTGCAGAACAGACTGATCATACAATACATTGCAGAACAGACTGACCATACAATACATTGCAGAACAGACTGACCATACAATACATTGCAGAACAGACTGACCATACAATACATTGCAGAACAGACTGACCATACAACACATTGCAGAACAGACAGACCATACAATACATTGCAGAATGGAATGACCATACAATACATGGCAGAACAGACTGACTGACCATACATTGTAGAACAGACTGACCATACAATACATGGCAGAACAGACTGACCATACCATACATTGCAGAACGGACTGACCATACAATATATTGCAGACCAGACTGACCATACCATACATTGCAGAACGGACTGACCATACAATATATTGCAGAACAGACTGACCATACAATATATTGCAGAACAGACTGACCATACAATACATTGCAGAATAGACTGACCATACAATACATTGCAGAACGGACTGACCATACAATACATTGCCGAATAAACTGACCATACAATACATTGCAGAACAGACTGACCATACAATACATTGCAGAACGGACTGACCATACAATACATTGCAGAACAGACTGACCATACAATACATTGCAGAACAGACTGACCATACAATACATGGCAGAACAGACTGACCATACCATACATTGCAAAACAGACTGACCATACAATACATTGCAGAACAGACTGACCATATAATACATTGCAAAACAGACTAACCATACAATACAATGCAGAACAGACTGACCATACAATACATTGCAGAACAGACTGACCATACAATACATTGCAGAACAGACTGACCATACAATACATTGCAGAACAGACTGACCATACAATACATTGCAGAACAGACTGACCATACAATACATTGCAGAACAGACTGACCATACAATACATTGCAGAATGGACTGACCATACAATACATTGCAGAACAGACTGACCATACAATACATTGCAGAACAGACTGACCATACAATACATTGCAGAACAGACTGACCATACAATACATTGCAGAACAGACTGACCATACAATACATTGCAGAACAGACTGACCATACAATACATTGCAGAACAGACTGACCATACAATACATTGCAGAACAGACTGACCATACAATACATTGCAGAACAGACTGACCATACAATACATGCAGAACAGACTGACCATACCATACATTGCAAAACAGACTGACCATACAATACATTGCAGAACAGACTGACCATATAATACATTGCAAAACAGACTAACCATACAATACAATGCAGAACAGACTGACCATACAATACATTGCAGAACAGACTGACCATACAATACATTGCAGAACGGACTGACCATACAATACATTGCAGAACAGACTGACCATACAATACATTGCAAAACAGACTGACCATACAATACATTGCAGAACAGACTGACCATACAATATATTGCAGAACAGACTGACCATACAATACATTGCAGAATGGACTGACCATACAATACATTGCAGAACAGACTGACCATACAATACATTGCAGAACAGACTGACCATACAATACATTGCAGAACAGACTGACCATACAATACATTGCAGAACAGACTGACCATACAATACATTGCAGAACAGACTGACCATACAATACATTGCAGAATGGACTGACCATACAATACATTGCAGAATGGACTGACCATACAATACATTGCAGAACGGACTGACCATACAATACATTGCAGAACAGACTGACCATACAATACATTGCAGAACAGACTGACCATACAATACATTGCAGAACGGACTGACCATACAATACATTGCAGAACAGACTGACCATACAATACATTGCAGAACAGACTGACCATACAATACATTGCAGAACAGACTGACCATACAATACATTGCAGAACAGACTGACCATACAATACATTGCAGAACAGACTGACCATACAATACATTGCAGAACAGACTGACCATACAATACATTGCAGAACAGACTGACCATACAATACATTGCAGAACAGACTGACCATACAATACATTGCAGAACAGACTGACCATACAATACATTGCAGAACAGACTGACCATACAATACATTGCAAAACAGACTGACCATACAATACATTGCAGAACAGACTGACCATATAATACATTGCAAAACAGACTAACCATACAATACAATGCAGAACAGACTGACCATACAATACATTGCAGAACAGACTGACCATACAATACATTGCAGAACGGACTGACCATACAATACATTGCAGAACAGACTGACCATACAATACATTGCAGAACAGACTGACCATACAATACATTGCAGAACAGACTGACCATACAATACATTGCAGAACAGACTGACCATACAATACATTGCAGAACAGACTGACCATACAATACATTGCAGAACAGACTGACCATACAATACATTGCAGAACAGACTGACCATACAATACATTGCAGAACAGACTGACCATACAATACATTGCAGAACAGACTGACCATACAATACATTGCAGAACAGACTGACCATACAATACATTGCAGAATGGACTGACCATACAATACATTGCAGAACGGACTGACCATACAATACATTGCAGAATGGACTGACCATACAATACATTGCAGAACGGACTGACCATACAATACATTGCAGAACGGACTGACCATACAATACATTGCAGAACGGACTGACCATACAATACATTGCAGAATGGACTGACCATACAATACATTGCAGAACGGACTGACCATACAATACATTGCAGAATGGACTGACCATACAATACATTGCAGAACGGACTGACCATACCATACATTGCAGAACAGACTGACCATACAATACATTGCAGAACGGACTGACCATACAATACATTGCAGAATGGACTGACCATACAATACATTGCAGAATGGACTGACCATACAATACATTGCAGAACGGACTGACCATACAATACATTGCAGAACGGACTGACCATACAATACATTGCAGAACGGACTGACCATACAATACATTGCAGAACAGACTGACCATACAATACATTGCAGAACGGACTGACCATACAATACATTGCAGAACGGACTGACCATACAATACATTGCAGAACGGACTGACCATACAATACATTGCAGAATGGACTGACCATACAATACATTGCAGAATGGACTGACCATACAATACATTGCAGAACGGACTGACCATACCTCCTGCTCCTGGGAAAATAATGTAAGGCACTTGTTTAATGATGAGCACGTATCTCGCGAAAATGTAATCATCTTCTGTAACTCCACTTCCATCAGGCTCCGGTTCCCTAATCAAATAAAACAAGACTGTCCAAATAGCGCAGTGGTTAGCACGCTTGCTTCTCACCAATGCAACCCGGGTTCGATCCTCTGACCGGGAAATATGCAAGATGGTACGGTGGTCGCCAGATCGGACAGGTGGGTTTTTGCCAGGTACTCCGGTTTCAGCCCACATGAATGATCACATATACGCTTTCTTTGTTAAACTTGCTTCGCAATCGTTGTAAAATAAATAAATTTTAAATATTTAAATAAATAAAATAATACATTTAAGTAGAGCAGTAGTTCTAGAAGCCACAAGGTGACTAAATGTCTGTTGAAGTAATGATAGCGCAGTGGTAGCACGTTCGCTTCAGGTGTGAAAGGCACAGATTTCGAGCCCCGCTGGAGCCATTACGATTGTGCCCTTAGGCAGCAAGGCATTTAAATTCCATGTTGTGTCCTCTCTCCCTCGTGGTGATGGATTCCATCAGGAATGAGGTCTAGAGAGTGATTGATATAAGTTGTAAGAACTTGTTTCGCAATCGAGATAAAAATAAATTGCATAAATTAATTCATTAGACAAATTATATACCACAAGATGATGTAAGATCGTGTTTTCTTTAATCTTAGAAGCCGGGCACAATGCGAGGTATTTTTGTGTATTTTTATTTCGATATCATTTGATCATTTGATTCTATTTTAATGGGAAGAAATGTACCGCAAAAATTATTAACGATCGTGGAGGTTCTGGGTGACCTATTTTGGCCTGTGTCAAAAGGGTTTTTTAAAAATCTTTTTAATCCTTGTTGAATACATGTACAATTTTGGACACATACCTGATGATGTGTTATTCTCAGGACTAGCTAGGAAGTCGCAGAGGTGGTAAACATGATGTTCTAATACATCCTGATGTGCCTGCGACACCTGGTAATATAGGACTGTATTAGAGTAACACACGATGCCGTGATATGCCAGCAATACCTGGTACAGTATTAGTGTAACACGATGCCGTGATGTGCCAGCAATACCTGGTACAGTATTAGAGTAACTCGATGCCGTGATGTGCCAGCAATACCTGGTACAGTATTAGAGTAACACGATGCCGTGATGTGCCAGCAATACCTGGTACAGTATTAGAGTAACACGATGCCATGATGTGCCAGCAATACCTAGTACAGTATTAGAGTAACATGATGCCATGATGTGCCAGCAATACCTAGTACAGTATTAGAGTAACACGATGTCGTGATGTGCCAGCAATACCTGGTACAGTATTAGAGTGACACGATGCCGTGATGTGCCAGCAATACCTGGTACAGTATTAGAGTGACATGATGCCATGATGTGCCAGCAATACCTAGTACAGTATTAGAGTGACACGATGCCGTGATGTGCCAGCAATACCTGGTACAGTATTAGAGTGACACGATGCCATGATGTGCCAGCAATACCTGGTACAGTATTAGAGTGACACGATGCCGTGATGTGCCAGCAATACCTGGTAATATAGGACTGTATTAGAGTAACACGATGCCATGATGTGCCAGCAATACCTGGTACAGTATTAGAGTAACACGATGCCGTGATGTGCCAGCAATACCTGGTACTGTATTAGAGTAACACGATGCCGTGATGTGCCAGCAATACCTAGTACTGTATTAGAGTAACACGATGCCGTGATGTGCCAGCAATACCTGGTACTGTATTAGAGTAACACGATGCCGTGATGTGCCAGCAATACCTAGTACTGTATTAGAGTAACACGATGCCGTGATGTGCCAGCAATACCTGGTACTGTATTAGAGTAACACGATGCCGTGATGTGCCAGCAATACCTAGTACTGTATTAGAGTAACACGATGCCGTGATGTGCCAGCAATACCTGGTACTGTATTAGAGTAACACGATGCCGTGATGTGCCAGCAATACCTAGTACTGTATTAGAGTAACACGATGCCGTGATGTGCCAGCAATACCTGGTACTGTATTAGAGTAACACGATGCCGTGATGTGCCAGCAATACCTAGTACTGTATTAGAGTAACACGATGCCGTGATGTGCCAGCAATACCTGGTACTGTATTAGAGTAACACGATGCCGTGATGTGCCAGCAATACCTAGTACTGTATTAGAGTAACACGATGCCGTGATGTGCCAGCAATACCTAGTACTGTATTAGAGTAACACGATGCCGTGATGTGCCAGCAATACCTGGTACAGTATTAGAGTGACACGATGCCATGATGTGCCAGCAATACCTAGTACATTATTAGAGTAACACGATGCCATGATGTGCCAGCAATACCTGGTACAGTATTAGAGTAACATGATGCCATGATGTACCAGCAATACCTGGTACAGTATTAGAGTAACACGATGCCATGATGTGCCAGCAATACCTGGTACAGTATTAGAGTAACACGATGCCGTGATGTGCCAGCAATACCTGGTACAGTATTAGAGTAATATGATGCCGCGATGTGCCAGCAATACCTGGTACAGTATTAGAGTAACACGATGCCGTGATGTGCCAGCAATACCTGGTACAGTATTAGAGTAATATGATGCCATGATGTGCCAGCAATACCTGGTACAGTATTAGAGTAATATGATGCCGTGATGTGCCAGCAATACCTGGTAATATAGGACTGTATTAGAGTAACATGATGCCATGATGTGCCAGCAATACCTGGTACAGTATTAGAGTAACATGATGCCGTGATGTGCCAGCAATACCTGGTACAGTATTAGAGTGACACGATGCTGTGATGTGCCAGCAATACCTGGTACAGTATTAGAGTAATATGATGCCGTGATGTGCCAGCAATACCTGGTAATATAAGACAAGATTACCCAATCGTGAAAGTCTATAAATTCAGTATAATACACGGACAGATAGTAAAACGTTCCATAGCAGTGGAAGTTGTGATAGCGCAGTCGAAATGACTGATTAATGAAAGGAAATATAACATGTGACAACGTTTCAACAACTTCCAAACACAAATAGACTTTGCTTCAGGTGTGAAAGGCCAGGAGTTTGAGTCACCGCTGGAGCTTGAGTCACCGATTGTGCCATTAGGCAAGGCATTTAAATTTTAAAAAACACCTTGGCAAAATAATCAATAAAAATTAAACATTCACTAATTAATATTCAATTTTCCCTTCACTAACTACCTTGGTGGTAGCGCATTCGCTTCAGGTATGAAGGGCCCCGAGTTCAAGCGCCGTTGGAGCCGTTACGATTGTGCCTGTGGGCAAGGCAATTAAATTCCACATTGCATCTTCTCTCTCCCTCGTGGTGATGGATTCCATCAGGAATGAGGTCTCGAGAGTGATTAATATAAGTTGTAAGAACTTGTTTCGCAATCAAGCTAAAATATATTTGTATAAACTAAATAGACTTTGCTACAGCATGGATGGACAGACGGACGGACGGCATTCCTATATTTCCCAGGGTTTATTCTAGGTCAGAATTTTTGGGACAAGTGAGAAAGCGCGTGATCGCTTCCTTAAATGGTGTTCTTTAATATACTTCTGCAAAATAGTTTTAAAATGCACAGTACAACCATTAAATACAACATTTGAATAGAAGGAGTGCTTTATAATGGGCCAGTGTATCTTACTAGACAAAGTTTTGTTTGAAAATCGTAAAAACCAAATTTTTAAGGAGAAGTGAGGCCCCCAGAGGGCGAAGTCAGGGTCCCTTGGGCGACGATTTCCACCACATCGCCCTCTAAACTGATCCCTGATTTCCCTCATTGTTTCATTCAGGGTGGTGTAATAATAAGATGTATATATTCATTAGGGATGGTAACGAATAGCGAATTTGCTATTCGAATATTCGGTTGGGAAGGTATTCGAATATTTAAATATTCAACAGAATTCTATCAAAAACTCAAAATCACTCAAACATAATTTCTGTTTTACAAGTAAAAGTCATTTTCTTCAGTCTTCTTGTAAGGTCATGCAAATATGACGACAACTCATTCAGTTATTGTTAATGGCCACTGTACATTCGTTTTTCACAATTGAAGCCATTGTCACTTGAACTGCTTTCCGTTGAAGGGTGTTTCTTTTTCAAATGATTATTCAGATTGATATTGTACCCGAATATGTTAAATCCAAATTGCATAGATTACACCTAGCAGTTTTCGCATTCTCAGAGTGATTAAAGTGTTTCCAAACATGTAATATTATTTATATACATACCCTGAGAGCTTCTTGCATTGTCAATAATGGTACTCTTTGCTTCGATTGTGTCTGCTGCATTTCCCCTTTGTGTATATAGTGAGTGTTATAGGCTATATGGTCCTTCAATGAATTCAACCACATCTACAAAATGATAAAGTCGGAATTGGAAGTCGTGATAGCGCAGTGGATGCGCGTTCGCTTCAGGTGCGAAAGGCCCGGAGTTCGAGCCCAACTGGAGCCGTTACGATTGTGCCCTTAGGCAAGGCATTTAAATTCCACATTGCCTCTTCTCTTTCCTTCATGGCGATGGATTCCATCAGGAATGAGGTCTCGAGAGTGATTAATATAATGTACAACATTTATAATTGATAGATCAGTGCTTTACAGACTGTGCACAACATTTATAATTGATATTATATATGATATATATCGGTATTTCACAGACTGTGTACCACGTTTACAATTGATAGATCAGTGTTTTACAGACTGTGTACCACATTTATAATTGATAGATCAATGCTTCACAGACTGTGTACCACATTTATAATTGATAGATCAGTATTTCACAGACTGTGTACCACGTTTACAATTGATAGATCAGTGTTTTACAGACTGTGTACCACATTTATAATTGATAGATCAGTGCTTCACAGACTGTGTACCACATTTATAATTGATAGATCACTGCTTCACAGACTGTGTACCACATTTACAATTGATAGATCAGTACTTTACAGACTGTGTACCACATTTATAATTGATAGATCAGTGCTTTACAGACTGTGTACCACATTTACAATTGATAGATCAGTGCTTTACAGACTGTGTACCACATTTACAATTGATAGATCAGTGCTTCACAGACTGTGTACCACATTTACAATTGATAGATCAGTGCTTCACAGACTGTGTACCACGTTTACAATTGATAGATCAGTGTTTTACAGACTGTGTACCACATTTATAATTGATAGATCAGTATTTCACAGACTGTATACCACGTTTACAATTGATAGATCAGTGTTTTACAGACTGTGTACCACATTTATAATTGATAGATCAATGCTTCACAGACTGTGTACCACATTTATAATTGATAGATCAGTATTTCACAGACTGTGTACCACGTTTACAATTGATAGATCAGTGTTTTACAGACTGTGTACCACATTTATAATTGATAGATCAGTGCTTCACAGACTGTGTACCACATTTACAATTGATAGATCAGTGCTTTACAGACTGTGTACCACATTTATAATTGATAGATCAGTGCTTTACAGACTGTGTACCACATTTACAATTGATAGATCAGTGCTTTACAGACTGTGTACCACATTTACAATTGATAGATCAGTGCTTCACAGACTGTGTACCACATTTACAATTGATAGATCAGTGCTTCACAGACTGTGTACCACATTTGTAATTGATAGATCAGTGCTTTACAGACTGTGTACCACATTTATAATTGATAGATCAGTATTTCACAGACTGTGTACCACGTTTACAATTGATAGATCAGTGCTTTACAGACTGTGTACCACATTTATAATTGATAGATCACTGCTTCACAGACTGTGTACCACATTTACAATTGATAGATCAGTACTTTACAGACTGTGTACCACATTTACAATTGATAGATCAGTGCTTTACAGACTGTGTACCACATTTACAATTGATAGATCAGTGCTTCACAGACTGTGTACCACATTTACAATTGATAGATCAGTGCTTCACAGACTGTGTACCACATTTATAATTGATAGATCAGTGCTTTACAGACTGTGTACCACATTTATAATTGATAGATCAGTGCTTCACAGACTGTGTACCATGCTTACAATTGATAGATCAGTGCTTTACAGACTGTGTACCACATTTACAATTGATAGATCAGTGCTTCACAGACTGTGTACCACATTTATAATTGATAGATCAGTGTTTCACAGACTGTGTACCATGTTTACAATTAATAGATCAGTGCTTTACAGACTGTGTACCACATTTACAATTGATAGATCAGTGTTTCACAGACTGTGTACCACATTTACAATTGATAGATCAGTGCTTTACAGACTGTGTACCACATTTATAATTGATAGATCACTGCTTCACAGACTGTGTACCACATTTACAATTGATAGATCAGTACTTTACAGACTGTGTACCACATTTATAATTGATAGATCAGTGCTTTACAGACTGTGTACCACATTTACAATTGATAGATCAGTGCTTTACAGACTGTGTACCACATTTACAATTGATAGATCAGTGCTTCACAGACTGTGTACCACATTTACAATTGATAGATCAGTGCTTCACAGACTGTGTACCACATTTATAATTGATAGATCAGTGCTTTACAGACTGTGTACCACATTTATAATTGATAGATCAGTGCTTCACAGACTGTGTACCATGTTTACAATTGATAGATCAGTGCTTTACAGACTGTGTACCACATTTACAATTGATAGATCAGTGCTTCACAGACTGTGTACCACATTTATAATTGATAGATCAGTGCTTCACAGACTGTGTACCACATTTATAATTAATAGATCAGTGTTTCACAGACTGTGTACCATGTTTACAATTAATAGATCAGTGCTTTACAGAATGTGTACCACATTTACAATTGATAGATCAGTGTTTCACAGACTGTGTACCACATTTATAATCAATAAATCAGTGCTTCAGACTGTGTCCCGTATCTACAATTGAATAATCAGTGCTTCACAGACTGTGTACCACATTTATAATTGATAGATCAGTAAATCAGTGCTTCAGACTGTGTACCATATCAATAATTGATAAATTAGTGCTTCATATCCACTATTAGGATATCTACACATGCTCACATTGACTGCTGGATCTACACATGCTCACATTGACTCCTGGATCTACACATGCTCACATTGACTGCTGGATCTACACATGCTCACATTGACTCATGGATCTACACATGCTCACATTGACTGCTGGATCTACACATGCTCACATTGATGCATGGATCTACACATGCTCACATTGACTGCTGGATCTACACATGCTCACATTGATGCATGGATCTACACATGCTCACATTGACTGCTGGATCTACACATGCTCACATTGATGCATGGATCTACACATGCTCACATTGACTCCTGGATCTACACATGCTCACATTGATGCATGGATCTACACACGCTCACATCGACTGCTGGATCTACACATGCTCACATTGACTCCTGGATCTACACATGCTCACATTGACTGCTGGATCTACACACGCTCACATTGATGCATGGATCTACACATGCTCACATTGACTCCTGGATCTACACACGCTCACATTGACTCCTGGATCTACACACGCTCACATTGACTGCTGGATCTACACATGCTCACATTGACTCCTGGATCTACACATGCTCATATTGACTGCTGGATCTACACATGCCCACATTGACTCCTGGATCTACACAATACTACTGCTGACTCTGGAAGCCACACATACCTGTGTAGTAACTATTTTCCCTGTGGCTGGATCCATGCCTAGTCTGACCTCACTGGCTCCAGGATCCACACCTAGTTTATGGAATGTTCCATCTGAGAACTGCACAGCAAATTCATTGCTGTTGGTTTCAGAGACCTGAATTTGATAAGACTTGAAATATAGCCGTACGCAAGAAACTGCATACAACTTTCAATACAATTTGTTTAAAGTTTAAGTTTTATTTATTTTACAGCGACTGCGAAGCAAGTTCTAACAACTTATATTAATCACTCTCGTTGGCGCTGATAAAAGAGTAAATGTGGTCATATGTGTGGGAGGAAACTGGAGCACCCGGACAAAATCCACCTGTCCGATCTGGCGACTTACAATTTGTATGAATGATATGGACATTGGGATATAATTATGTACTTGTCAACTACTACCAAAATATGTCCGATTTGCGCAGTGGTTAGTTAGCAAGCTCGCTTCTCACAAATGCAACCCAGGTTCGATCCACGGACCGGAAAGCATGTGAGATGGTACGGTGGTTGCCAGATCGGACATGTGGGTTGCACCTACCCTCTACCTGAGCATTATCTAGATATTTCATACCTACCTTCAATTGACCATTATCTAGATATTTCATGCCTACCCCCAATTGAGCTAATTTGAGCATTATCTAGATAGTTCATACCTACCTTCAATTGAGCATTGTCTAGATATTTCATACCTACCTTCAATTGAGCATTATCTAGATAGTGCATACCTACCTCCAATAGGGCATTATCTAGATAGTTCATACCTACCCCCAATTGAGCATTGTCTAGATAGTTCATACCTACCCCCAATTGAGCATTATCTAGATATTTCATACCTACCCCCAATTGAGCATTATCTAGATAGTTCATACCTACACTCAATTGAGCATTGTCTAGATATTTCATACCTACCCCAATTGAGCATTATCTAGATAGTTCATACCTACCCCCAATTGAGCATTATCTAGATAGTTCATACCTACCTTCAATTTAGCATTGTCTAGATAGTTCATACCTACCCCCAATTGAGCATTATCTAGATATTTCATACATACACTCAATTGAGCATTATCTAGATAGTTCATACCTACCTCCAATTTAGCATTGTCTAGATAGTTCATACCTACACTCAATTGAGCATTATCTAGATAGTTCATACCTACCTCCAATTTAGCATTATCTAGATAGTTCATACCTACCCCCAATTGAGCATTATCTAGATAGTTCATACCTACCTCCAATTTAGCATTGTCTAGATAGTTCATACCTACACTCAATTGAGCATTATCTAGATAGTTCATACCTACCTCCAATTTAGCATTGTCTAGATAGTTCATACCTACACTCAATTGAGCATTATCTAGATAGTTCATACCTACCTCCAATTTAGCATTATCTAGATAGTTCATACCTACCCCCAATTGAGCATTATCTAGATAGTTCATACCTACCTCCAATTTAGCATTATCTAGATAGTTCATACCTACACTCAATTGAGCATTATCTAGATAGTTCATACCTACCTCCAATTTAGCATTATCTAGATAGTTCATACCTACCCCCAATTGAGCATTATCTAGATATTTCATACCTACCTTCAATTGGGCATTATCTAGATAGTTCATACCTACACTCAATTGAGCATTATCTAGATAGTTCATACCTACACTCAATTGAGCATTATCTAGATAGTGCATACCTACCTTCAATTAAGCATTATCTAGATAGTTCATTCCTACCTCCAATTGAGCATTATCTAGATAGTGCATACCTACCTTCAATTAAGCATTATCTAGATAGTTCATACCTACACTCAATTGAGCATTATCTAGATAGTTCATACCTACCTCCAATTTAGCATTGTCTAGATAGTTCATACCTACACTCAATTGAGCATTATCTAGATAGTTCATACCTACCTCCAATTTAGCATTATCTAGATAGTTCATACCTACCCCCAATTGAGCATTATCTAGATAGTTCATACCTACCTCCAATTTAGCATTATCTAGATAGTTCATACCTACACTCAATTGAGCATTATCTAGATAGTTCATACCTACCTCCAATTTAGCATTATCTAGATAGTTCATACCTACCCCCAATTGAGCATTATCTAGATATTTCATACCTACCTTCAATTGGGCATTATCTAGATAGTTCATACCTACACTCAATTGAGCATTATCTAGATAGTTCATACCTACACTCAATTGAGCATTATCTAGATAGTGCATACCTACCTTCAATTAAGCATTATCTAGATAGTTCATTCCTACCTCCAATTGAGCATTATCTAGATAGTGCATACCTACCTTCAATTAAGCATTATCTAGATAGTTCATTCCTACCTCCAATTGAGCATTATCTAGATAGTGCATACCTACCTTCAATTGAGCATTATCTAGATAGTTCATTCCTACCTTCAATTGAGCATTATCTAGATAGTGCATACCTACCTTCAATTAAGCATTATCTAGATATTTCATACCTATCTCCAATTGAGCATTATCTAGATAGTTCATACCTACCCTCAATTGAGCATTATCTAGATATTTCATTCCTCGCCTCTTACTGCCAGTTGTAGCATCTCCCCTGAAAAGACATAATCAGCACTTTGTCAGAGACATACAACGTATGTTTAAATGTTTAAAGCGACATTAAACCGCATTAAACCGCATTAAACCTGCATTTTTTACGTATAATTAGCAACTATTGCACATAAATCCACAGATACAATAAAAATGTTACCTATTTTTGAAGTAAGACAACTCTCTCTCTCCAACACAATCCACACGTACAATAAAAATGTTACCTATTTTTGAAGTAATACAACCTCTCTCTCTCCAACACAATCCACACATACAATAAAAATGTTACCTATTTTTGAAGTAATACAACCTCTCTCTCCAACACAATCCACACGTACAATAAAAATGTTACCTATTTTTGAAGTAAGACAGTACTCCTCTCCAACACAATCCACACGTACAATAAAAATGTTACCTATTTTTGAAGTAAGACAGTACTCCTCTCCAACACAATCCACACATACAATAAAAATGTTACCTATTTTTGAAGTAAGACAGTACTCCTCTCTCCAACACAACCCACACATACAATAAAAATGTTACCTATTTTTGAAGTAAGACAGTACTCCTCTCCAACACAATCCACACATACAATAAAAATGTTACCTATTTTTGAAGTAAGACAACTCTCTCCAACACAATCCACACATACAATAAAAATGTTACCTATTTTTGAAGTAAGACAACTCTCTCCAACACAACCCACACATACAATAATAATGTTACCTATTTTTGAAGTAAGAGAGTACTCCTCTCTCCAACACAACCCACACTGCTGTACTGCCCACAAACTTCTTCTGAAATAGCACAAGAACAATGTGAGTCAATACATGATACATCGATATTGCATTTTATTTTATGCTAATTGATGAAATACAGTGTTCTATCAGTGAGATATACAGTCAAACCTGTCTTAAGCAGCCAGCCAAGGGAGTCACAGAAAATGGCTGCTTAGCACAGGTGGCTGCTTAATAGAGGTCAAATGTATAATAAAACACCATATAGGGAATCTGGAAACTGGCTGCTTAATACAGGTTGGCTGCTTACCTGGCTTCAATGACACTATTTACCTGTATTATTGTTTTTGCTATGAAACAAATCAAAAGCGAAATACAGCTGACAATGTCTCGAATTTTGTCACTGCAAATTGTAACAATAAATCCAATAAATATTTTCATATATTTGTCCTCGATTCAACTTTAAATTCGAGATGGCGGCAGATTTGTGTATCGACTCATGACGTATAGTCGTCAATGTATTCATCCGCGCAAAAACACGGCGTCCAGCTATTTTAATTTCTTCATTTTGTGTTTGTTTTTCACCAATTAGCATAAATAAAATATCTCACCTCGAAGTGAGAATATTTTCATATTTTCACTCGCGCTACGAGCTCGTGAAAATATTTGAAATGTTCTCACTTCTCAGTGAGATATATTCCATATTCACTCAAAACAAACAAATATCCTCTATTTCTTCAATGAACGTATGTGCCCTGTTTGTATACATTTTCGTATGAGGGTTCCCAACTAATGATATGCAGCTGACATGCGCACTCGAAGTTACGGGCATGCACATTCACATTATTAGGCAGCGTTAGTCGGGAGAAAAGGATGGTATTACAGTTTACGCTGTTCCAAGGATGATCTATTTACCTGTTCCGGGACACGTTAAGTTGCAAATCTGCAAAAAAGTGTGCTACATTTTCGTTGTGTCATTGAAAGTTTAAACTTTATTTATTTTACAACGATTGCGAAGCAAATTTTAACAACTTATATTAATCACTCTCATTAACGTGGATGAAAGCGTATATGTGGTCAGTCGTGTGAGAGGAAACCAGAGTACCCGGAGAAAACCCACCTGTCTGATCTGGCGACCACCGTACCATCTCACATACTTCCCGGTCCGAGGATCGAACCCGGGTTGCATTTGTGAGAAGCGAGCAAGCGAGCTAACCACTGCGCTAATCGGACAGCCATTGAAAAGAATAAAAATATAAGTAATGAATCGTGGGTTAATAGTTTCAATTATGGAATGAACTATATTGGCCTGCTTAAAGTTAGCGACGATGCCTTTGGCCGCCACACACTTTAACCATGCCCAATACAGTTCATTCCTTCATTATTGTTGCTCGAAACATGGTATTATTCTTGAATATTCTAGAACACAGCCTACAATTGACAGGTCGCCAATTGCCATATCGCTCCCCCCCCCCGACATCACAGAGTCCGAAACAGACAACGAAATCCCAGTTAACTAACATCATACCTACAGTAGACACGCCCACTGACATCCATTAACCATTTTCATTTATAAATTTGGAATTCCAGGTTTTCCCCGTTAATATGCTGTACTAGCTTGTCGAAGGGCAATGGCAGAGATACGCGTTGCTTGAGTGTGTGTGAATTACCGATTATGTTGACTGGTAGGACATTTTATAGAATTTGATATCCCGGCTAATATTCTATAGAATTTGATATCCCGGCTAATATTCTATAGAATTTGATATCCTGGCTAACATTCTATAGAATTTGATATCCTGGCTAACATTCTATAGAATTTGATACATCGGCTAACATTTTATAGAATTTGATACACCGGCTAACATTTTATAGAATTTGATATCCCGGCTAACAATTTATAGAATTTGATACCCTGGCTAACATTTTATAGAATTTAAATGGTGTTATTTAATAAATTTCAACAAAATATGATTAAAATGCACAGTATCACCATTAAATATAACATTTGAATAGAAGGAGTGCTTTAGGATGGGCCAGTGTATCTTACAGGACAAAATTGTGTACGAAAATTGTAAAAAAAAACACAACATTTTTAGGGCAAAGTCAGGGTCCCTAGGGCGACTATTCCGCCCACATCGCCCTCCAGAATGATCCCTGCTCCATGTACAGTCAAACCTGTGCTAAAGGCCACCTCCGAATAAAGGCCGCATATGAAAAACCTGTTTCTAAAGACCACCATTTTTCTCTCCCGTCGAGCCATTTTCAATGCATTTTAACCCTCTATTGAGAGGCCACCTGCCAACAAAGGCCACTTTTTGACTTCCCTGATGGTGGCCTTTATAGACAGGTTTGACTGTATATTGAAAATGTTTCTTTCGCCTTGACCCTTAAAATGCTGAATAAATTGGAAGGAATGTGCAAACAACATAGATCCAGATGCAGTAAATAGATCCAGTAATGTATGTACGGTCAGTACAGTAACATCAGGGATCAGTTTAGAGGGCGATGTGGGCGAAATTGTCACCCTAGGGACCCTGACTTCGCCATTTGGGGGCCCCACTTCTCCCTAAAAAAAATATTTTAAATATATTTTGATTTTTACGATTTTCAAACAAAATTTGTCTAGTAAGATACACTGGCCCATTATAAAGCACTCCTTCTATTCAAATGTTGTATTTAATGGTTGTACTGTGCATTTTAACCCTATTTTGCTGAAGTATATTAAAGAACACCATTTAAGGAAGCGATCACTCTCGAGACCTCATTCCTGATGGAATCCATCGCCACGAGGGAGAGAGAAGAGGTAACGTGGAATTTAAATGCCTTGCCTAAGGACACAATCGTAACAGCTCCAGTGGGGCTCGAACTCCGGACCTTTCGCACCTGCGCTATCACGACTTCCACTATCACGCGCTTTCTCACTTCTCCCAAAAATTCTGACCTAGAATGAACCCTGTAACATAACTAGTAAACATTTTTGAGGGTGGCCTTTGTATGTTGATTGTCCTACATCTTTCTTGTCTTACTTTCAGTAGGAGTCCTTCAAACATGGCTGGTAGCTTGACGGCGTCTTTCCTTGGTTGTACAGTTAGTAGATGCTTCATCTGTTCTGTTCTTGCTACCTGAGATGCTAGCATACCTGGAACATATACATGAGTATATACAGTCAAACCTGTGTTCGTGGTCACCTCTATTAACCCTTTCCTTCATTGAGATTTAGATTAATATACTATTATATCTCCATCATGCAGTGGATAAGTAGTCGCCATATCTATCCCACCTCCATAGATATTACTGGAACTTCATGGAGATTTAGGTTAATATACTATTATATCTCCATACAAACGACAGCCACTTAGCTATCATGCAGTGGATAAGTAGTCACCACATCTATCCCACCTCCATAGATATTACTGGAACTTCATGGAGATTTAGGTTAATATACTATTATATCTCCATACAAACAACAGCCACTTAGCTATCATGCAGTGGATAAGTAGTCACCACATCTATCCCACCTCCATAGATATTACTGGAACTTCATGGAGATTTAGGTTAGTATACTATTATATCTCCATACAAACGACAGCCATTTAGCTATCATGCAGTGGATAAGTAGTCACCATATCTATCCCACCTCCATAGATATTACTGGGACTTCATGGAGATTTAGGTTAATATACTATTATATCTCCATACAAACGACAGCCATTTAGCTATCATGCAGTGGATAAGTAGTCGCCATATCTATCCCACCTCCATAGATATTACTGGGACTACATAGAGATTTAGGTTACTATACTATTATATCTCCATACAAACGACAGCCATTTAGCTATCATCCAGTGGATAATTAGTCGCCATATCTATCCCACCTCCATAGATATTACTGGGACTTCATGGAGATTTAGGTTATGGTAATATACTATTATATCTCCATACAAACAACAGCCATTTAGCGATCATGCAGTGGATAAATAGTCGCCATATCTATCCCACCTCCATAGATATTACTGGGACTACATGGAGAATTAGGTTAATATACTATTATATCTCCATACAAATGACAGCCATTTAGCTATCATGCAGTGGATAAGTAGTCGCCATATCTATCCCACCTCCATAGATATTACTGGCACTATATGAGATTCTGGCCTTTATTATGAACATTCGTTTGGCTACTACATTGTCAATGTATGTCGTATTGGTAATGGTGTCAAGAGGTGCTTCTATGAGAGAAAGGGTTAAAGCGACACTACATCAGTGAAAATGTAATTTCCTATTATATTGTAAAAAATTTTCCCAAATATTTGCCTCAAAAACTGAGTATTTCAACTAATAAACAAACGTTGTATACGCGGTTTGTTGACATAACAAAATAATGTAAATATGGTCGACATCCATGCGTAATACAATGTGTGTATCATGAATAACATGATTTATGGTACAGATTTACCATTATATCTCACATGTGTATTTATTTGTAGACTAATCTTAGTTAAATGATCTCTAAATGACATTATATCACGTTTAGTATTGACTTCAATGACAAACAAATGCCAATTCACACCTGAAGCGAGCTCGCTAACAAAAACGCTATCATGACTGTGATATTATGTGATGCTTGGTGGCTATCCCACATGTTGCTGATGATGATGGTGTAAACTTAGATATGCTATGTGATGCTTAGTTTATATAATTTATTTTAGCTCAATTGTGAAACAAGTTCTTACAACTGATATTAATCATTCTTGAGACCTCATTTCTAATGGAATCCATCGCCACGAAGGAGAGAGAAGAGGCAATGTGGAATTTAAATGCCTTGCCTAAAGGGCACAATCGTAAAGGCTCCAGCGGGGCTCGAACTCTGGACCGTTCACACCTGAAGCGAGCTCGCTAACCAAAACGCTAAAAACATACAGGTGATCCACGCCGGCACTAAAGGGTTACCAACCATAAGCAGTGTCATAATATTTACCATGTTTGTTCCTCGTGCCCGAGTCCAGCCCTCTCTGTAAGAGATACACGGCAACTTCTCTCTGGTCCGCCTGTGCGGCAACATGCAATGCTGTATTCCCAAAGCTGTCCTGGCAATTTATGTTGCTAACTTTTCCATTGGATACCTTTAGCGAAAAACATAATTACTTGCACTGTACTGGACTACTGGTACTTTCCAACTTGTATTTTCATAAATAAATTAACATACATTTGATGAATATGCCTCGTGTGAGGCCGTACTTAGTTCAAATAAATTTGTTTTGTTATGTTATATTTCGGGTTTTACGCCTGCATCAGCACCATTTTGGGCTATATCGCCGGCGGGCATCTTACCTAACAACACCTTTCCTGGGCAGGCTCCAGTGGTTAATCAGTATTTGGTGCACCAACCTCCGTAAGAAATTGCCAACTTTTTCATTTAAAGAGACATGTTCTGAGCGGGGCTCGAACCCGTGAACATCAGTGATGATAGGTTACAATGGTATGCAAATAATCAACCGTAACCATTCCACCACGGAGGCAGACTGTTGTCTGCTACAATTATTTTGAACTATTTATAGCCTTTTCTTTACCCAGCATGCAAAGAGTTAAAAAAAAACTAGATATGGCTGGCCAGATGCTGCTATTGCTGACCAGATGCAACTATGGCTGGCTAGATGCTACTATGGCTGGCCAGATGCAACTATGGCTGGCTAGATGCAACTATGGTTGGCCAGATGCAACTATGGCTGGCCAGATGCAACTATGGCTGGCTAGATGCAACTATGGTTGACCAGATGATACTATGGCTGGCCAGATGCAACTATGGTTGGCCAGATGCTACTATGGTTGGCCAGATGATACTATGGCTGGCCAGATGCAACTATGGTTGGCTAGATGCTACTATGGTTGACTAGATGCTACTATGGCTGGCCAGATGCAACTATGGCTGGCCAGATGCAACTATGGCAGGGCAGATACAACTATGGCTGGGCATATGCAACTATGGCTGGCCAGATGCAACTATGGCTGGCTAGATGCAACTATGGTTGACCAGATGATACTATGGTTGGCCAGATGCAACTATGGTTGGCCAGATGCAACTATGGTTGGCCAGATGCAACTATGGTTGGCCAGATGCTACTATGGTTGACTAGATGCTACTATGGCTGGCCAGATGCAACTATGGCTGGCCAGATGCAACTATGGCTGGGCAGATACAACTATGGCTGGCCAGATGCTACTATGGTTGGCTAGATGCTACTATGGCTGGCCAGATGCAACTATGGCTGGCCAGATGCAACTATGGTTGGCCATATGCAACTATGGTTGGCTAGATGCTACTATGGTTGGCTAGATGCTACTATGGCTGGCCAGATGCAACTATGGCTGGCCAGATGCAACTATGGTTGGCCATATGCAACTATGGTTGGCTAGATGCTACTATGGTTGGCTAGATGCTACTATGGTTGGCCAGATACAACTATGGCTGGCCAGATGCAACTATGGTTGGCCATATGCAACTATGGCTGACCAGATGCAGCTATGGCTGGCCAGATGCTACTATGGTTGACCAGATGCTACTATGGTTGACCAGATGCAGCTATGGCTGGCCAGATGCAACTATGGTTGGTCAGATGCAACTATGGTTGGCCAGATGCTACTATGGCTGGCCAGATGCTACTATGACTGGATGAATGATGACCCGGTAGATGCATGAAAGAATGACTGGCAAGAAGCAAGATAGCTGGTTGGTTACATTGTTGGTTGGATGGATGGATGGGTGGCTGGCTACATTGATGGATGGCTACATTGTTGGATGGATGGTTGGATGGCTACATTGTTGGATGGATGGCTACATTGCTGGATGGATGGCTACATTGTTGGATGGATGGCTACATTGTTGGATGGATGGATGGCTACATTGTTGGATGGATGGTTGGATGGCTACATTGTTGGATGGATGGATGGATGGCTACATTGCTGGATGGATAGATAGCTGGCTACATTGTTGGATGGATGGCTGGCTACATTGTTGGATGGATGGCTACATTGTTGGATGGATGGCTGGCTACATTGTTGGATGGATGGCTACATTGTTGGATGGATGGATGGCTGGCTACATTGTTGGATGGATGGTTGGCTACATTGTTGGGTGGATGGCTACATTGTTGGATGGATGGTTGGCTACATTGTTGGGTGGATGGCTACATTGTTGGATGGATGGCTACATTGTTGGATTGATAGATAGCTGGCTACATTGATGGATGGATGGATGGCTACATTGTTGGATGGATGGATGGCTACATTGTTGGATGGATGGCTACATTGTTGGATGGCTGGATGGATGGCTGGCTACATTGTTGGATGGATGGATGGCTACATTGTTGGATGGATGGATGGATGGCTACATTGTTGGATGGATGGATGGATGGCTACATTGTTGGATGGATGGGTGGCTGGCTACATTGTTGGATGGATGGATGGCTACATTGTTGGATGGATGGATGGATGGCTACATTGTTGGATGGATGGATGGCTACATTGTTGGATGGATGGATGGCTGGCTACATTGTTGGATGGATGGATGGCTACATTGTTGGATGGATGGATGGATGGCTACATTGTTGGATGGATGGATGGCTACATTGTTGGATGGATGGATGGCTGGCTACATTGTTGGATGGATGGATGGCTACATTGTTGGATGGATGGATGGCTACATTGTTGGATGGATGCATGGCTACATTGTTGGGTGGATGGATGGCTACATTGTTGGATGGATGGTTGGATGGCTACATTGATGGATGGCTGGATGGCTACATTGATGGATGGCTGGATGGCTACATTGTTGGATGGATGGATACATTGTTGGATGGATGGATGGCTACATTGTTGGATGGATGGCTACATTGTTGGATGGATGGTTGGATGGCTACATTGATGGATGGCTGGATGGCTACATTGTTGGATGGATGGATACATTGTTGGATGGATGGATACATTGTTGGATGGATGAATGGCTACATTGTTGGGTGGATGGATGGCTACATTGTTGGATGGATGGCTACATTGTTGGATGGATGGTTGGATGGCTACATTGATGGATGGCTGGATGGCTACATTGATGGATGGCTGGATGGCTACATTGTTGGATGGCTACATTGTTGGATGGATGGATGGCTACATTGTTGGATGGTTGGATGGCTACATTGATGGATGGTTGGATGGCTACATTGATGGATGGCTGGATGGCTACATTGTTGGATGGATGGATGGATGGATGGATGGATGGCTACATTGATGGATGGTTGGATGGCTACATTGATGGATGGCTGGATGGCTACATTGATGGATGGCTGGATGGCTACATTGTTGGATGGCTACATTGTTGGATGGATGGATGGCTACATTGTTGGATGGTTGGATGGCTACATTGATGGATGGTTGGATGGCTACATTGATGGATGGCTGGATGGCTACATTGTTGGATGGATGGATGGATGGATGGCTACATTGATGGATGGTTGGATGGCTACATTGATGGATGGCTGGATGGCTACATTGTTGGATGGATGGCTACATTGTTGGATGGATGGCTGGCTACATTGTTGGATGGATGGATAGGTGGCTGGCTACATTGTTGGATGGATGGATGGATGGGTGGCTGGCTACATTGATGGATGGCTGTCTTGCTACATTGTTGGATGGCTGGCTACATTGTTGGATGGATGGCTGGCTACATTGTTGGATGGATGGATGGGTGGCTGGCTACATTGTTGGATGGATGGCTGGCTACATTGTTGGATGGCTGGCTACATTGTTGGATGGATGGCTGGCTACATTGTTGGATGGATGGATGGATGGATGGCTGGCTACATTGTTGGATGGATGGCTGGCTACATTGCTGGATGGATGGCTGGCTACATTGCTGGATGGATAGATAGCTGGCTACATTGTTGGATGGGTGGCTGGATGAAGAATGATGACAATGATAACTGGACAATGGAATAAACACTATTACATACAAGATGTTCTATCTGCTGAACTTGTCCGAGTCTGACGGAGGAGAGGAAGTGTTCTTCCCTGCGGCATGCATCGTGATGCTCAGCAGCTGCAAAACAATATAAACCAGGGTTCCGTTGTCGGTCGCCAATGGCGCCAATTGCGACAAATAACAAATATTGGCGCTAAATTTTGTGAATTAGCAAAAATATTTGACGCAACATTTTTTTAAAAATAAAAAATTTAAAAAAATAATTTTGGAACATGTTTTGTCAAATACATGGCTTCATATATTTATTTGTGAACTATATGGCTCTTAGTTGGCTCCAAGTTGTTTAAACTGGCTCCAGTATTTTTCTATTGGCGATAGAAGTGGTGCAGACAAACATTCAGACAGAGGGAAACCCAGTATACAAACCCCAAGCACATCACTACAACACCGAGAGAAATACAATAAGCTTCTAGCTTCCATTTAGTTTATACAAAATTATTTTAGCTTGATTGCGAAACAAGTTCATACAACTTATATTAATCACTCTCGAGACCTCATTCCTGATGGAATCCATTGCCACGAGGGAGAGAGAAGAGGCAACATGGAATTTAAATGCATTGCCTAAGGGCACAGCGGGGCTCGAACTCCGGACCTTTCGCACCTGAAGCTAGCTTTCATTTCAATCCACTTGTATTTATTGTGTACATAATTATTGATTTTTTTAGTTTGATTTGAGGGTTTAAATTTGCAGCTTAGATTATATATCGACTCTCCTGCTGTTATTGGTGGAGGAAGACCATGTGTGGCCTTCCGACAAGTATTTCAGGCTCGCCGGGTAGAACCACCAACCAGCTGAAACGTAAAACTAAATCAAGAAATAAAATACGATAAAACGCACAGTACGGGTGTGTTTATCTGAACATTATACTAAGTGCCAAAATTTGACAACGTTAATGTCAGTACACATAGATTATTAATAGATTTAGAAACAAATATTCCTTTTTTTTTGTAAATAATGCAATCAGATAATTCCATCCACAACAGTTCAGAGAGTAAGTGTGGCAACGTTTTGGTCTTTTCTTGAATACATAAATAACAAGTTTGGGTGGTAACTAAGAACTTTGGGCTATGCATTCATACCTTCAATAAGTTTGAGGTTTTTCCTGAGTTTTAGCCAATGCTCTGGCTAAACATACTCTCAATCAGTTTCAGGTAATCCTCAGTTTTAGCCAATGCACTGGCTATTCTTACCTGCAATAAGTTTCACAATTTCCTCAGTTTTAGCCAATTTGGTTGCTCTGTGCCCCTCAGCATTCATGACAGAGACATCTGCTTCAGACTGCAACAACAGCATCACAACAGCCTACAATAATAGAATGACATTAAGCTCACCATGTACTTGCAAACATGGAAATAGATACACCCACACTCTTGTAACAAGACCATAGAACATGGGATATGGCATCATAGAACCCCATATGTCTAATTTATATTTAAATTTTATTTTACAACGATTGCGAAACAAGCTTTAACAACTTATATTAACCCATTCAACCCCAAGTAACTGACATGGACTGGTGCATGATATTTTTAGACCAATAAATTAATAAGAAAATTACCTTTGGACCAGTACATTTATCAAAATGGGTAATTTTATCTAAAAATAGTACTAATTATTACTGGCAAAAAGTGCAGATCCTGGATCTACACTTTTTGTAAGCCTATTTAGAGGCCTGTGGTGTTGAAAGGGTTAATCACTCTCGTTGACGCGGATGAAAGCGTAAATGTGGTCATTAGTGTGGGAGGAAACCGGAGTACCCGTAGAAAACCAACCTGTCCGATCTGGTGACCGTATCATCTCACATGCTTCCCGGTCTGCGGATCGAACCCAGGTTGCATTGGTGAGAAGCGAGCGCGCTAACCGGACAGCCAAAATATGTGTTATTCACGCACTATGTACAGAAGGACAAGACTAATAGGTTCTATTGTTACCTGTCTGCCTGTATGAGCTGCCTTGTGCAATGCTGTATCACCAACATTATTTGCCTCATTCACGCATGCTCCATACTGAAACAAATAGTCAACAAATCAGAAATTGTTTAGTACCAGTATATCTCCTGATTAAGCGTCGCGTATTTTCAGCTTTAAATATATTATGCTCCGGGCCTATTTTTTTTTAAACTTTATTTATTTTACAACGATTGCGAGGCAAGTTTTAACAACTTATATTAATCACTCACTTTGGCGACAATAAAAGCGTAAATGTGGTCATTCGTGTGGGAGGAAACCGGAGTACCCGGAGAAATAACAACTGATTGATAGGGAGAAGAACTCTATACGTTTTCATTCGTTCTAATTAGGGATGGGACCAAATAGCTAAATGGTATTCGAATATTCGAAAGTGGTATTCGAATATTCGATGAATATTACAAATCAACTTTTTTATTTCTATACAAATTGGTGTAAAGATGAAGATTGACTCAATATTATTGAGTAAATAATTAGTTATAAAATATCCAATAACATTTGCCATTTTAATTCCCTCTGGGTAACACTTTGAAATGGTATGTTGTTCACAAACAGACAATTACCATTGTTTTTCGTTTTAGTGACCATATTGAACATTTTATGTAAATAAGGTACTGATCGATTTGCATATGTAATTGCCCCCATTAAAACAACACCTTGTACAAAGTTGACACGCCCCAGGCCGCACTTGGCATTTAAATTCCACATTGCCTCTTCTCTCTCCCTCATGACAATGGATTCCATCAGGAATCAGGTCTCGAGAGTGATTAATATAAGTTGTAAGAACTTGTTTCACAATCGAGCTCAAATAAATTTGTATACACTAATAAATGTACTAAACAAACATTGAATTAAACATATTTAAGTTCTGGACATGTTCGATATTACACCAAGTTATTAAAGTTGCCATATATACCTGGTACTAACATCTAGTACGCAGTGGAAAGAATTACCTTAAGCTTTTAGCTTTCAGTTCAATCCACATATCACGATATAAATGTATGTTTCTGTATATTTCTCAATATATATTACATGTACATTTATCCTGATAAATAAATATGTTTAAACCAAGGCTTTTAAATTCCACATTGCCTCTTCTCTCTCCCTCATGGCGATGGATTCCATTGATGGATTCCATCAGGCATCAGGTCTCGAGAGTGATTAATATACCGGTATGTTGTAAGAACTTGTTTTGCAATCGAGATAAAATAAATTTGTATACACACTAATACATGTAATAAACAAACAGTTACCGTACCTGTAATAACAAGTCAACAATATCAGCATGGCCAAAGTAGGAAGCCAAGTGTAATGGGGTCCAGCCCTTGTTTGACTTCTGGGTACCTAAAATAATACAATGTACCGTACTTAATCCAATAATCGCCCGTTACTCAAATAATTGCCCATCTCATTATTTTCACAACAAAATTGTTCATATTTTCATCAAAAATGTTGAAATATAAAGTCCACTATTTATCGACCATTACCCAATTTGGAACAATTCTCCCATCTTTTCCAGGGCTTATTCCTGCGAATGGACCTTGAATTCGCCCACACCCCCACCACCCCTCGGGCCCAACTTCTCCCTAAAAATAATTAAATTAAATTACAATTTTTCATACCAAATTTTGTCCAGTACTGTAGGATACACTGGCCCATTATAAACCACTCCTTCTATTCAAATGTTGTATTTAATGGTTGTACTGTGCATTTTAACCCTATTTTGGAGAAGTATATTAAACAACACCATTTAAGGACGCGATCGCGCGCCTTCTCACTTCTCCCAAAAATTCTGACATATAATGAGCCCTGTTTAGGTATCGACATTAATGAAATAGTTTAAACCCTGTTTTGATTATTTTCACCAAAATAGAATTAATCCCCCTTTCGAACCCTTGAAAAAACCAGCCAATCATTGCCACCAGGTAGTACAGGTACAAATTCAGATTAAGCGAAGGACAACTTCCAACTGACAGATCTGTAGTCCAGTGGTAACATGCTGGACTGGTAATCCAGGGATCGCAGGTTTGATACCCTGTCTGACCCTAATACAATTAAGTCTTTCAGATGGGACGTTAAACCGAGGTCTCGTGTCAGTGCTTTACACCGTGCACGTAAAAGAACCAGAGGAGATTCTGGAATATGTCTCTGTCTGTATCATGCACTATCCTCCAAAATCTAAAATAACTAATCTCTTCAGGAGGCGTCGGTCATATGGGCAACCGGTAGCGACGATAAATAAGCGTAAAAACACACGACAACTTCCATGCATACCTTTACAGTTGATATCAACATTAATTTTCCTTTCCTTTCTACTTTGCAGGATGTCTCGTATAATTTCTGTCTGTCCGCGCCTGGAACACAGAAGTAGTGATTCCTCCGGAGAGATCTCGTCATCAGCTGATCCCGGTTCCGTCATTCTTGTTAACATCTGAAAACAATCGTCACTTTCAAGGAGCACGTGAATACATGTACATTGAATTAGAGCTGCAACGAATCGATTCATTGAATTGGATTATGAGTCTATTGTGAGGCGCCGATACGAATCACCATTCAAGACCCTTCAATTTCGTTTCCATCTTAATCCCACCATAGCGTCTAGGCATTTAACCCTTTCCTTCATAGAGATTTAGGTTAATATACTATTATATCTCCATACAAATGACAGCCATCATGCAGTGTATAAGTAGTCGCCATATATATCCCACCTCCATAGATATTACTGAGACTACATAGAGATTCTAGCCTTTATAATGAACAGTCAATGTATGTCGTATTGGTAATGGTGTCAAGAGGTGCTTCTATGAGGGAAAGGGTTAATTTCCAAAGATAACACGTCAAAATACACAATGTGTAAAAACAGCATGATTGCATTTTAGAATCGGTCAAAACCTCGTAACTCGACATGTATGTTTGTATGTTTGTATGTTTGTATGTTTGTATGTTTGTATGTTTGTATGTATGTATGTATGTATGTATGTATGTATGTATGTATGTATGTATGTATGTATGTATGTATGTATGTATGTATGTATGTATGTATGTATGTATGTATGTATGTATGTATGTATGTATGTATGTATGTATGTATGTATGTATGTATGTATGTATGTATGTATGTATGTATGTATGTATGTATGTATGTATGTATGTATGTATGTATGTATGTATGTATGTATGTATGTATGTATGTATGTATGTATGTATGTATGTATGTATGTATGTATGTATGTATGTATGTATGTATGTATGTATGTATGTATGTATGTATGTATGTATGTATGTATGTATGTATGTATGTATGTATGTATGTATGTATGTATGTATGTATGTATGTATGTATGTATGTATGTATGTATGTATGTATGTATGTATGTATGTATGTATGTATGTATGTATGTATGTATGTATGTATGTATGTATGTATGTATGTATGTATGTATGTATGTATGTATGTATGTATGTATGTATGTATGTATGTATGTATGTATGGTATGTATGTATGTATGTATGTATGTATGTATGTATGTATGTATGTATGTATGTATGTATGTATGTATGTATGTATGTATGTATGTATGTATGGATGTATGGATGTATGGATGTATGGATGTATGGATGTATGGATGTATGGATGTATGGATGTATGGATGTATGGATGTATGGATGTATGGATGTATGGATGTATGGATGTATGGATGTATGGATGTATGGATGTATGTATGTATGTATGTATGTATGTATGTATGTATGTATGTATGTATGTATGTATGTATGTATGTATGTATGTATGTATGTATGTATGTATGTATGTATGTATGTATGTATGTATGTATGTATGTATGTATGTATGTATGTATGTATGTATGTATGTATGTATGTATGTATGTATGTATGTATGTATGTATGTATGTATGTATGTATGTATGTATGTATGTATGTATGTATGTATGTATGTATGTATGTATGTATGTATGTATGTATGTAGGTATGTATGTATGTATGTATGTATGTATGTATGTATGTATGTATGTATGTAGTTATGTATGTATGTATGTATGTAGGT